>OY992876.1:397563072-397598072 GCA_963921405.1 Cepaea hortensis
AATACTCAACGTATCAAGAAGAGATAAGATCAGAAATGAAGAAATCAGGACTAAAGTGGGGGTTAAAGCAGCACTAGATTTTATCAGAAAGCAGCAAGTCAATTGGTTTGGCCATGCAAGTAGGTTACCAGTCAACAGCATATCACAACAAGCAATGATGTACAGACCAGATGGAATCAGAGGAAGAGGCCGACCACATAAACGTTGGACGGACGAAATAGGAGAGTCCATGGGAATATCGATATATGAAGCCCATAATCGGGCACTCTCACGAAGTTTATACTTCACCTCAACACCGCAAGGTACAAGAGGAACATGATGAGATGAGATGAGATGCTGCGTCTTTTGACAGGTAGGATTAACTACAATATATACTTACAGTTGTGTAATAAAGAAGGACATCACTGCGGTCCATGTTTCCTTGTATAACGTGTTCCTCCAAGTGTTTGATCAATGTGCCCTAGCAAAAATGATAGATATATCTAAGTATTATATTCAGTGTATACTGTTACCGTTAGCTGCTTTCAGTAATCCAATTCACCCCACACTTAGGTGCAAAAACATCACATAGATTCAACTTAATTATTTCACCACATAGATTTATCTGAATGAATTCACCACATCGATGTATCTTAATTATTTCACCACATAGATTTATCTTAATGATTTCACCACACAGATGTATCTTAATTATTTCACCATAGATTTATCTTAATGATTTCACCACATAGATGTATCTTAATTATTTCACCGCATAGATGTATCTTAACTCTTTCTTTCCCAAACAACACACCACACATGATCAGTCTGTCCATATGTATCAAGCAATGTATGGTGTGTTATATCTTTTCATTTTGGTTTGAGCAGTATAAACAAATCTGGCCACATATTTTAACAAGGACCACATGTCATGTTGCCTTTTTTAAAAGTAATGTACACGTTTTGTTTTTCATCGAGGTTATTGCATCTGCTGTGATATTTTAAGCAGCCCCTCTGCCATTTCAATATCCAGATATGAAAGAGGAGGCAACATCATTCAATAACCTCACCGTGAAAAAACTGCAACCTACATAAGTAACATGTACGTCAAACAAGATACTTACCCCAACAGAATGCACCATACACTTAGGAACCCCAGTTGTTCCTGATGAGTACATAATATACAGAGGGTAGTTGAAGGGCACCTGTTCAAAGGTCAGCTCAGGAACGTCACCATCTTTTGTAGCCCCTTGTAGAAAATTTGCCAGCGAAATACTGTTGACAGCAACAACAGACAATTAGCAGACATTTCTACAGTTCCAAATATACACAATACAAACATTTTACACCACAAAAAATAAACAGGATGTAACTGAGTTAGATTCAAGGACCATTTCATCTGAAATTATCCACTAGTGTTCTTATGATAGCTCACATTAGAAAGTTCTCTCGGGGAAAGCAGATAATACAAAAGAGAATTACACACAATGATCAACATATAATTGTTTTCTACTCAAATGTCTTCTTGTAGTCCAACATTACTAACTTGAGATAGAACAAGATAGCACAAAGCCTGGACTGAAATATAGAAACCATGTGTTGCCCATGCAGCATGATCCTTCTCTCTGTCTTGCTAGGTTACTTTGGGGGGAAATTAACACCAATACATTTATAACAAGACAAGCTGCAGAAGCTGCCAGTTGAGCAAAGCAATGCTCTAACCGTCCGCCTGTCGGAAGCCTCGATCCTAGGCCAGTTAGTGACCAAGGCTTCAGATAGATGCCTTCCACACAATGAACTTTAAATTCAGACTTTCCACATAATGGAATTGCTAGCAGAGAATAATGGAAATATAAACAAGAGACATTCATAGTGGTACTTAACACGTAGATGCCATCAGAAAGATGAGAAGATGAAGATGGGAAAATATAAGATACCAAATGAAAAAATTTACCTCAGAGGCACGCTGGTAAAATCTGCATGGAAATCTTCCACAAAAGGGATCACAACAACCTTTTCAAGCTCTGGTAAACCTGCAATTTAAACAACAATGACCAAGTGTACATAAATCAGACAAATATTACAAATATAATCAAAAAGGACATTTTTTTTAAAGTCCTCAACTATCCTAGAGCAGTCGAAAGCTAAATACTATCAGTAGATAAACACTTCATTTATGAACAAGCTGTACTCGCAATAAAGTCAGTAGGTATATCCTTCTTTTTTTAACACAATGTGTTGTCCGAATACTGTCAGTAGATTAAGTTAGTTGCATATCTTGTACAGTAGTAGCAGTTAACCCCAGCATATTTTGACTGTGATTTCTTGGCAAGTTTTACGTTCAGTATTTTGCCATTGCTTTCTGAATGGCCGGCACTCAAACCATTGAATAAAAACCAGCGCCAGGCGGCCTGGTTTCAAATTGCCCGCAGCTGTGTTTCGAATGAATTAGAGAACACGCTAACTGATACTTGAAACATATAACATCTACTCTGTTATAAAATATTAATTGACACTTTTTTCTTAGTTGTAAAAAACATTACCTGAAAACAGAAAAACACAAAAACCAACACACGAGGTACCTTTGACAACTTGCTCAAGCTTGTCAACGTGACTGTGAACTTTGCCATTGTAATGTACAGCATTAACGCTGAAGATCAGCTTTGGTTGGATCTGTGTGAATCTTTCCAGCACACCCTGGGAACAGAACAGAAATATTATAGGGCTGTATGCCATGTCCCTGCTTGCAAAGTTGATAGCAATCTGCAGTGGTAATGTCTTGAGCATAGTTGGATGTGGGTTCTGTTGAGTTGAGTTGAACTAAGAATAGACATCACTACACTCAGGACATTCCCATATGCACTCCGCCCCCTCATTCAACAGCCAGTGAAGAGTCAAACTGCTAATCATTCCCACTGCTATCTGATTGAAAGTTTTCCTTGTCTTCCTTCTCAGTTTTGAGATTCTTCCAGAACCCCATTCAATCCCTCGCAATATCATTCTTTCCGCATATGGGTTCTCCACCTGGTCCCACAGGTGCTCAACTCCCTCCCCTTGTCTATAGGTAATCTATCACCAAGAGATGCATAACCTACCAGTCTATCAGCCTGTTCAATTCCCCGCACTCCCACATGGCCAGGGCAAAAAAATCCATATAATTCTCACAATCTGTGACCCCTGAAGCGAGGATAGTCATTCCACACGAAATGTTCCTTTCTCCACCTTACTAAGCAGACTCCTCGAGTCCGTAATGAACGCAATGTGTGTTGCAGTGGTCTCCTCTAACCAACGGATTGCCGCTGTTACTGCTTCCATCTCCATTCTCATGCTGGAGGTCGTAGTCTCATCTGCCAGACTCTCCTTTTTTCAAGCATCATCCATTAGCCTTTGCGATTAAACCTAAGTCAAAACAACTATGTGGGTTCTCAGCCTGAGCTTGTCGCTGGCCAAAGTGAGGGAAAGATTGCCTACCTATTCCTACTTGCTCTAGGCCTACACAATGCCATGGCACAATCACAGCACACAGCCATAGCAGCAGACTTTTGGGACAATTTATTTTCATGTGCCATGTCATGAAACAAGTCAATGTATTTAAGGATCTGGGTATTTTAATAACAACATATGGAAGACGCATTAAAGAAATTAAATATAAAATAGTCCAAGTAAAGGCAGCATTTCACAAGTTGATGAACAATTCCAGCAATATATCTTTGTCAACCGAGATGGCAAAAAGAATTCTTAGCAGTTATAAAAAGCCAAACCTTAAGCAGAACACTATTCTCTCTCCTACATTAAACACTACACTTTCTCCTTGTGGGTGAGAACTCTCTTAAACAAAACACTGTTCTCTCTCCTACATTAAACACTACACTTTCTCCTTGTGGTTGAGAACTATAATTTTCATGTAAGCAAACACTTTTGTTAGGGAACTGCACTGATAATGTCATCAACATGGTCAAAAACAGGTTCGGCTTCTGAACTCATTGTCTGCTAAAATGAGGGAAAGATGGCCCACATACTCCTCTCCATTCAATCCTACAAAGTGTGAAGGTCATATCACATCACAGACCCATAGCAAATAACTGTTCTGAGACAAACAATTATTATATTAAACTCTACACGTTCTCCTTATGAGTAGGAACTGTAAGTTTTCCTTAAGCAGAGCACTTTAGTCTTCTTACATAGACTACACTTTCTCCTTACACACGACTACCTCCTTACACACGACTACCTCCTTTCACACAACTAGCTCCTTACATATGACTACATGCTTACACACAACTAACTCCTTACACACAACTGCCTCCTTACACACGACTACAACCTTACACACAACTACCTCCTTACACACAACTTTTTTTTTCTTCTTTCTTTTTGCATATCCTTTACACGACATTGCAGTCAACATCAGCATTTTTCAGCTGCTGTTGTCTTGGCAAGTTTTACGCTCAGTTACACACAACTACCTCATTTCTAAAACTACTTCTTTACACAAAACTACCTTCTTTCTAAAACTACCTCCTTACACACGACTAACATCCTACATACAACAACCTCCTTTCTAAAACTACCACCCTACCACAACTACCTCTGTACACACAATTACCCCCTTACATACAAATACCTCCTTACACACAACTACCTCCTTACCACAACTCCAAAGTCAGGTGACGTAGAGCTCCAGATTGCTCCGATGCTAACGGCAGCAAGCATGGCTTCCACAGCTTCAGTGCAGTTTGGTATGTAACCTGCAATAATATTTCTTTAGTAAACAAGCCTCGACTGGTATCATGACAATTTGATTAGACATTACAAACACAGTGATGGCATTTTGTTTCTTCTGCTGTCTGTTTTCCCTAATGGAGCACAGCAAACCTTAACAACAGTGGAGGATTAACTCTGTGGATCACTGAGCGAACTAACAAAGACAGTGAAGTTTATACAAGAGAAATGGAGCAAAGGGCCTCAACAAATTCAAACCAAGCATTCCAACATTTTGCCATCTTCAGCAGCTTTCTAAATGTCCTTTCTATATTATTCATTATTGTCTCTTAATTTATTTTCTTCTATATCTGTTTTAGGTTTCTCTCAATTCCTTTAACCTTGTAAAATCCAGAGAAAGAACTTTCCAGTTATGTTATTAACAGGATGTGGTTCCTGAGATACATGCTGCGAATACCTTATACTGCCAGAGTAACTAACAACACATGATTGCCTGGAAGAGGCTAATTAAAGTAGAACATTATATACAACTACAAGAAAGAAAGAAAAAACAGCATTCTTTTGGTTAGTAATGAAAAAAAAAGCATTAGAAAATGTGACAATTGGAAAGATCAGTGAGGGAAAAGGCAGAGGCAGGGTGTAAGAAATAATGCTGCATGGATTGAGACAGTATCATGGAGGAATATCATCAGCAGAGTTGATCCAGAATACCAAGCCAGTTGGCGGGGCACTTCAAGATGATCTCAAATAATTTGTTCCATAGAGTTAGTAACTGTTGGCGACAGCTGCAGAAGATTTTTCCTAGCATTTGAAAATACAGGATACTCGAAGATAAGGTGTCTGTTTCATAAATGTGAGCAGAATGTCTGCACTGGGGTTCATACATTGTAAACAGATATTCATTCTGACATGTCCTGCTTGAAACTGGAAAATTAAACTTCTAATATATTAAAAATTTTAGCTCATCGAGGTTGAGAATGGCGTCTCTAAATAAAAAATAAATTGTTGAAATGTGGTTTCTGAGGAAAATGCAAAGAATACCATGGACAGACAGAAAAACCAATGACCAAGTACTACAGGAGACAAATGAACATCGTAGACTGATTAGAGAAATTAGACGTAGACAGTCAAAATTTTTTGGACATGTTATGAGAAGAAATGGGTTGGAGAACTTAGTGACAACTGGCAAGATCGAGGGGAACAGACCAAGAGGAAAATACCTGGATGGCTTGGCCACATGGCATGGACGAGACAGGAACACTGAGCTGATCCACGACACTGGTGATCGAGTGAAATGGCGAGTCATGACCGCCCATGCTTTCCGGCATGGCACATGATTGATTGATTGATCCACTTACCAACAACTCTATCCCCTTTCTCAACACCCATATGTTTCATTGCCGCGGCATAGGCTGCAACAGACTGCCGCAGCTCTCTACGTGTCTTTCTTTTCACGCTGGTTTGTCCTTCACCTGTAAAACAATTCCAAAACAGTAGGATAAATTTATTTATAAATTGTTTAGTACAGTTCTGCAATTAGAACATAACTATTATTATTATTCTTTCGTTAGCTTGAAATTTATTTAAAACTGCAATGTTGTCTCTTGTATGAATTTAACTGTCTTGTTTAGTTCACTCAGTGGTCCGTAGAGTTTATCTTGCACTGTTGTTTCTCTAGGCCAGAAGGCAGTCTTGGGGTATGTGATCTGCTGTCTGCAGCACCAGTCTACATGTGCACATGGCTGATTAGCCAATTGTGAATTTTGTATACATGTTGCATAATCTATTGTGTCCTGTTCTGAGGCGCAGAATAATGTCTGGTCTGTCCGCAAGGTGGTAATTGTCTTGAGCTGGTGTTGGTGGCTTTCTGACTAATTTGATCATTCTTTTCTTGTGGTGATATGTAAACTGATTCATAAGGTTGTTCTATAGCTCCTTCCTTAGCTAGTCGATCAGCTCTCTCGTTTCCAGGTACTCCACATAACATGTATTAAAGAACGTATTATAACATGTATTATAGAACATAACAATGTATACCAAGAGAATCTGTCTACCCGCTCGTTTCCAACCACACCAGCATGTCCTGGAGAAAATGCGTCTTGCTTCCTATCTTTGTTTTTTTTTTTTTTGAAGCAATTGCTCTGCACAAAGCATGCCTGTCTTCACCTATCTCAGCAAGCTCTATGAGACCGTAACAATCACAACATGTGTGTGTTGTTTGCCCTCCAGAGAGAGAGAGAGAGAGAGAGAGAGAGAGAGAGAGAGAGAGAGAGAGAGAGAGAGAGAGAGAGAGAGAGAGAGAGAGAGAGAGAGAGAGAGAGAGAGAGAGAGAGAGAGAGAACGAACGAACGAACAAACTTTTTTATTAAAAGGGTAACAAATTGGGCACGCAGGCCCGTCTTACATTCGGCCCTTTCGATCACTCATCTTTCATTCATCAAATGTGCATGTTACATTTACATAGGGAAAAAGAAAAAAAAACATTGTCAAATGGATTTTGTAAGCATAAACAATGCATATTACGCATGGTACATTCACATGGGAAAAAAACCATTGTCAAATGAAAGTTGTAAACATAAACAGTGCATATTGCAATGTTGTGAGACACATCCCCCATCCACCCTCACACCCCGCAGCCACCCACACACACAGACTCAGGCAAACATACATGCCGCCACAAACCCACTGATCCCCCACCCACACACATTTTCCAACCCACACATACATCCCCCACCCATCCCATAACCGACACGCACACACCCACCCACATATTCTCCACCACCCACCCACACACCCGCAACCACTCAACAAAACACACATCACAAAACCACACACACATACCCCCGTCAACCCACACATCCCGCACCTATCCACACATACATCCCACACCCTCACAATTTTCCTCACCCACCCACACACACATCAGCCAACCTACACCCACTCACCCACCCAATATTAATATTATGAGAGAGAGAGAGAGAGAGAGAGAGAGAGAGAGAGAGAGAGAGAGAGAGAGAGAGAGAGAGAGAATGGGGGGGGGGGGGGGGGGGGGGGGGTTAGTTTATCACTTGTTAAATATATTTATGAGAAAGTAAATAAACTTGTGTAAATAAAATAACAGTTAACTTTATAAAAGTGAAAAATATTACAGTTGTTGAATATTTGACCACTCTGATGATTGTAAATAGGTTAACTGTATAAGGCACTCTCTGTCAACTAAGTAATTAAGTAAACACTGTGTTCAACAATTAAATGTGCTTATACATGACCATCTGCTAACTGGGTCAAGGTATAATTGTTTCTGCATCACACCTGTTGAATATATTGCCACTCTGTCATCATCAAAACGGAGGATGTTTTCGGCAAAGTTCAGCCTGCTTCCCCGAAACCATTCTGGGATATCGGAAATCGACTTTTTCTTATTTATAACCTGTTGTGAGAAAATTAACAAAACACATCAACAAAATGCTAGGAAATAGTAGGGGACTATTTATATTAACAACTAATTTCCAATTGTTAACTGATATTTCAACACAGACGCCATAAACAATTGCATGACTTATTGCCTGGCATATTTCGCTGCATCGCGTCAGATGCATACTGCAGAGTTATTTATTGTATGCAGTGAACAAATGAATTATACTTTGGCCGAAATACTTAAATAACAGTCACTGAAATTGTTTGAGTGTAGAGCATTAGTTATCCGCATGATAGTAGCAAATTTACAATAAAATCATTCTGTTTGCACAAGAGAACTGACAGACTGTTAACTGACAGTGATAATATGTGTTTATCAGATCAAATAAAAATAGTTAGTTGTATATCCCTTACAGGACATAGCAGTCAACTCCAGTATGTTTTGGCTGTTTGTAATTCCCGGGCAATTTTACATTCAGTAGTTTGCCATTGCTTTCTGAACGGCCAGCGCTCAGATCATTATATGGAAACCAATGCAAGGCAGTCTGCTTCCAAATCATCAGCAGCTGTATTTTAAACGATGTATGCGGGATTAGGGCTTAGTTCCGCAACCTGTTCGCCACAAAGCCGGTAGATCAACTAAACATATATTAATAACCGCTAAGCCATGCTGCTCAAGGTACAGAAGTCCGTAAGGGAAGCAATGAATATTAACACTGTAGACCAAACATGTCGTAGAAGTGACTAAGGAGAGATGCCCAAGGGATAAGCATCCCATCCCATACTGTAGAAAGCCTTAACTGTAAAATTTAATGAGCTGGAGACACTGAGGAAGCCGTCCCTTCTTCCTTTGCCTTTTTGTATCTCCCAAGGAGCAAAGGCCCTCAACGACAAGCCATTCTTCTTCTTCTTCTTTTCGTTCATCCAGAGTGTATTTTCAGATGTGATTGCGGTGTGTCTGTTATGCGCCCTTGGGCTGAAACCCGTAGGCCAACACATCCGGCTACAGCGTGCTTTTTTGACCAGGTAGCATTCCTGGGAGACTCTCACTTTTGTGGTGCCATCCACAGCCCAGCTGGCCAAGGTTGAACGGTCGAAGACAACGGTCATCCCTCAAAGGAAGGCAGGGACAGTCCATAGCATTTTCCGCCATCCAAGGTTGCTTCCATAGTTGCAGGGCCGACACATAGCGCCCTGTTTCTGGGCTCACCGAGGGAAATCGTCATGTCCTGCTCATGGCTGCTTTAAATCCTCACTTCAATATATTGGTCATTTCGTTTGCCCCGGGCCATTCCCGCACAAACCAGACACAGCGAGTTTTCGGACATGTGCTTGTCGTTGCGCCCGTCAGAGCTGTTCCAGGCACGACAGACATTCGGAGAACTATCTAGTCAGAGCTGTTCCGAACAAGAGCGGCATTCGGAAACTAGGTAGTCAGAGCTGTTCCTAGCACGAGAGACATTCGGACAAGACATTTCACTCGTAATTGCGTAGTGTCAATTTTTAGTTTGCCACCCGTAGGATGACACTTCCGGCTTCCGGCGGGCATTTTTTAATGAGGTTAGCCTTCCTCTGGTTTCGAGGCACGTTAGACTGTTGTGATGTCGCCAACATCTCAGCTGGTCAAGATAGAACGATCAAGGACATCGCAGTCTGCCCTCAAGGGAAGGCAGGGGCAGACCATGGGCATTCCCTCGCTATCCAAGGAGGCTTCCATAATTGCAGAGCCGGCACATATTGCTCTGAGACTGGGCTGACCCGAGGAATTGCCACGTCCTGCTCATGGCTGCTTTAATTCCTCACTTCCATGTGTTGGGCATATCGCTTGCCACTGGTCGCTCAAGCACACACCAGGAACGGTCAGACTGCGGGCGACATCCATTCGGTAAGCTTTTGCTTTTGACTTCGGACCATGCAATAGGTTCGCTCGCTGTGAGTTCCACTTCGTGTTAGTGAGACGTTTTCCCCTTTTGTCTACTCTCTATGAGTTAGATACAGTTTTCGTAACCATTTCCTTCGACTGAGGCACTTTTCTGACTTTTTGTACTCGCTCACGAGGTAGGCTACATGTGCTGCCGGCTCAGCACCTTACCTTCGTGCAGCAGTGAACGAGAAACGGCCTGGCCCTCTCATCCGGGAATCTTTCATATCCCCCAGCTGAGAGCCTTCGAACATGTATCAGACCTGAGCATGTAGCTTGCTCAGTATCACGCCTTTATTTTTCGGTAGGTGGCTCTCAGATCCGAGGGTTTGTGGCTTAGTGGCGATCAGCCACAGCCCTCGACATTAAGAGTTTTGTCCGGACCAAGAAATTCTGCCTTCGTGCACCTGATTTAAATTTTTGACTGCTATTCTCAGTCTATACCTGCAGAGCAGCAGGTTGTGTCTCTCTTAGTCTGATCCCTATCCCATAAGCTGTCCGATATGTAGTTTTTCATCCATCGGCAGGCAAATGGGGTCGATGGGACACGCAAGCTCCCCCACCACGTCAAGGTGGAGACACATCAGGGGAGGACAAGCCATTCTATCTTTCTCTATTTCCTGCAGCTGCCTTCTTGTTCTACCCCCTCCTCTATATTATTCAACAATGTAGCTAATTCTCTTTTGTGTTTTCTTAGGTCTCCATCTGTCCTCCTTCTGTCCTGTGAGCTCCAGTGATAGGACTTTCCAGTTATACTATTATCAAATGTTCTCAAAGTGTGTCTTTTCTCCAGGACACTCTGGTATGGTTGGAAATGAACAGGCAGTCAGACTGGCTGGTGTCGCATCATTAAGGGATGATGTGATGCATGATAAGGCAGATGTGGTGAAGGCCCTCTGGGGGAATGTGAATAATGCAGAAGAACAGATAGACTATCATGGTCTAGACCACATGTGTCAAACTCAAGGCCCGCGGGCCACATCAGGCCCGCCGTACAATCACATCAGGCCCTAGAGGTCTCAACCGACGTACAAATATATTCGGCCCAAGAGATAATTTTAGGCAACATTATTTGTTTATGGTTACGGTATAAAGTGAAAATAAAATTCCGTAATTAGCAGCCTTCCGAATGATAGGCTATCTGAGAGCGTTCTCGCTTTGATCAGAATAAGCGAAAATAAAAGTTGTGTAGTGAGTTAGTGTTCATCATTATAGTTACCTAGCAATGTTCAGAAGCTCGTTTTGGATTGGCGCATAAAAAATAAAAGTAGTGTGATGCCCAGATATTACATCACCTTTTCCTGCTATGGCTATTTTGATATAAATCAAGCGTCTGTTAGTAGATGCACAATCTTTTAATATGAAAGTTAGCCTTTAAAATGACCAAGAGAAAAGTGGATTCTGAAAACAGAGCCTTTCAAAGCCGTTGGGAGGCTGAATATATGTTTACTGATACTGGCGGTAAACCTATGTGTCTAATTTGTGGGGATAATGTGGCTGTGATCAAATAATATTATCTGAGACGGCACTACGAGATTAAACATCAAGACAAGTTAAACAGCCTGAATGCAGAGCAGAAGCTACAAAATATAGAATAATTGAAGAGGCTTCTAACATCACAGCAGATGTTTTTCACCAAAGCAAAATCACAAACTGATGCTGCAGTCAAAGCAAGTTTTATTGTGTCAGAGGAGATCGCAAAATCAGGCCGATTTTTTTACGGAAGGAGAGTTTCTGAAGTGCTGCATGATGAAAGTGTGTGACATCGTGTGTTCAGACAAAAAGCAGATGTTTGCAAAGGCAAGCCTTAGCAGAAATGTGGTTGTTGATCCAGTTTGTGAGATGGCCACTGATGTAAAAACACAGCTGATCGAAAAAGGCAAAGACGTTGTTGCATTCTACCTTGCTATCGACGAAAGCAATGACACTACTGACACTGCACAGCTCGCCATCTTCATCCGCGGAGTGGACTCCAGTTTGAATGTTACAGAAGAAATATTGGACATGAAATCCATGCATGGGACAACGACAGGAAAAGACATGTTTGACAACGTATGTTAAATTTAACCAACATGAACCTGCCTTGGGACAAACTCGTTGGACTGACAACAGATGGAGCACCGGCGATGTGTTACGAAAAAAGTGGGCTAGTTAGAAGGATGCGTTAATATATGCAGGAGAACTGTACTGGTGAATTGATAGCATATCACTGCATCATACACCAAGGATCGCTGTGTGGTGAAGTCCTCAACATGGAAGTGTAATAAGCATTGTAACACAAACCGTCAACTTTATCAGAGCCAAAGGTTTAAATCTCCACCAATTTCAGTCTTTTTTGAAGGAAATAGAGTCGGCATTAAATGACAAGCCTTATCATACAGAGGTGCAGTGGCTAAGTTGGGGACAAGTTCTCAGTAGATTTTTCCAGCTGATCGAGGAAATCTTCAATTCATGGACAGTTCTTCGGGATAAAAAGTGGAAATGTGAGTTGGCGTTTCTGTCTGATATAACCACTCATCTCAACGACTTGAACCTGTAGCTCTAGGGACGAGATCACATTATCACTGATATGCATGATGCAGTGAAGGCATTTCAAGTGAAGCTGCGCATATGGGAGACACAAATGCACCAATGCAACCTGTCTCACTTTTCGAGTTGCCAGGCAGTGTTAAACCAAGCCAACGCTATGGTGTTTTCCAATGTAGACTTTGCTGAAAAAACTTAGCTTACTTCACGCCGAAGTAATTTCGAGCTGTTTCGTAATCCATTTGCCATAGATGTGGAAACTGCACCTGTAAATTTGCAGATAGAGTTAATAGAGCTGCAGTGTAATGGGACACTAAAGGCAAAGTACGACACTGCGGGGCCTGCACAGTTCATTTGTTTCATTCCTGCAGAGATGCCCCGGCTTCGTCTACATGTGGCACGAACCTTGAGCATGTTGGGTAGCACATATCTGTGTTAGCAGCTGTTTTCTGTGATGAAGATTAACAAAACGTCACACAGGAGTCGCCTCACTGATGAACACTTGCAGTCCATCATGAGAATCTCAATGACACAAAACATTACTCCCAAAATAAACGAACTTGTAGCCAAGAAAAGATGCCGAACATCGTGCTTTGACAAACTGACATAAGAGTGAAAATGTGTACAACAATGTTTTATTATTAAAACTTTTTTCTGTTTTAATTTATATTAATGTTTAAAAAAGGTTTAATTTTCGGCTTATTTAATGTTTATCATGTCCTGCCTGCAAACTTATGCGTGATTTGAGTTTTGGCCCGATAAGCGATTGAGTTTGACACCCCTGGTCTAGACAGAATGCGGCAGCAAGGGATGGTCAGAGGATCTGGTCGACAGTGGTCATTCAGAGGTAAGGCAAGACGGACATACAATCAGATTGCAACAGGCACCATTAGAATTGGAAATCTTCACTGGCTGTTGAAGATGAGGACTAAGCATTTATGGGAATGCCCTGAGTGCAAAGATGTCGGTTCTTCACTCAACTCAATTCAAAGTGTGTCCTATCCTGTGCCATCATTTATTTCTCATCTATTGATTCACGAGAATGCATGCAGCTTCCTCCATAAGTTCTGCATTAGTGATTCTGTCATACTATTTTAGTCATTCTATTCTGTGCAGGCACTTGTTATGAAACTGTAGTTAACTGGTAATAGTTTTAGTTTTTTCTTCATGTTTCTGTTTCTTACAGCAGTACTGATTTCACATCAGAATTAAATATTCTAAGTCTGATATAAAATTTAATTTCTTTTAATGTCTACAAACTTCCTGATGTTCTTGCAAAGTTCCTTTTGCCTTCTTGCAAAGTTCCTTTTGCCTTTTTTTCCCCTCTTAATATAATGTCTGTTTCTCCCTCTTTGACTTCATTCTTATGGAAATAAATGTGTATGCTTCCAACCCTTAAAATGATGTTTCACCAACGAAGATTGGATTATCATTTGCTTGATTTAGTCGCCTTATATGTTGTGGCCTAGATTTTTTTTTCCTGATCAGTACAACTCTGAGGTCAACACATCATCATCACTGTCATTTTTCTGATCAGTACAACTCTGAGGTCAACACATCATCATCACTGTCATTTGTCTGATCAGTACAACTCTGAGGTCGACACATCATCATCATTTTCCTGATCAGTACAACTCTGAGGTTGACCCATCATCATCATGTAACAGGTAATTTACAGAACGCTGTTCTCAAGAGGTCATCATGGCCGAGTGGATAAGAGCGTTTACTCTGAAACCTCCGGTGTGCTGATACTGAGCTAGCTGGTTCAACCCCTACACATTTGCTCATGGTAATAAGAGGGTGCTTCCAAAGAAATTTTTGTTGTTTTGTTTTTGTGAATATATTCTGACAAAGTAAAGAACACATTTTTCATTTTTTTATGTAGCCACTACTGCGTTCAATGCAAGTCCTCCAGTGCCAATAAAGTGCTTGGATTCCTTGCAGAAAAACTTATATTGGTTGCATGTGTAACAACTCTGAGGTACCTACTCAGTGTGCCTGACCCAGTCATGAACTGTCTGTCATAGAAGTTATGCTGTTTTGATATTTCCTGCTCCACTCACACACTTGCTGGACTGATAGGCATGCATCGTCATACTGTATCTTCAATCGCTGATGAATTTCTAAAGGTTTCACCCCTTCACTGCCCAAAAAACAGATAACAGAATGCTGCTCCTCTTTGGTGCATGTCAAAAGCGGGGTAGCCATCTTTAACCTGTCCTTATGACGCCACCGTGTTTGTCTGCACCATGTTCCTTAACATCCTTAACAACAATATTGACAGGTTACAAGACAATGGCATGGTTACTGTAATTTCTATCACACTTTAATGTTTTAATTTGAATCTCCCTCATATGCGTTTGAGTGACCAACTCCATTGTTTGTCCGCCCCTACTTTTAATGAGAAGCCTCTAGTGTTCATGCAGCATTGCAGAGAATCTGTTTTGTATATTATGTGACCAGGTCAAATGAACTTCACCTCTACAAATGACTTTGAGTGAAGTATGTCAGTGAATGTCCACACTTCTTCCCAGAATTCAGCATAGTTGTCACATGACCAGCGATGAAAGTCTTGGTATGTATCTGAAACAATCAGTTACAATTCAACCATGAATTAATATAATTATACTGTAATACACTATGTACGTAGAAAAGAGTAGGATAACATTTTACAATAGAAATAGGACATTTTGTTTGTGTTTGCTCGCTTTGAACTCAAGAGAAATTCATATGCGTGCTACTTCTGGTGCACTGAACTGATTTGTGCAAGCGGATTAGCTTTCTTTACTACTAGTGTCTATTGCCATCAGACAAACCCACTCCAACTTCTGAGGTACTTGTAATTTATGTCCCCAAATCAAGGATGAGAAGTCAACATTTCAGTCCAACTGACTGGAGTAGGGATTGAACTTAGGATCAGCAGCTAGAAGTTTATAAGCGAGTTTTCTTATCCATTCGGCAATGCTGACCTTGATAATAAATTAATTATGTATATATAGAGAGAGGATTATTGCACTCTCGCTTAAACTTCCTTGCGGTGATGGTGGGGGAGTGGGTTAATTCCATACAACAGTCAGTCTGACTTAACCGTTGAGTTCACATTCAGAAAGCAATGGCAAACTGTTGCACACATCTTTACAAAACTTGAAAACATCACCTCTTTAAGTATTCAGAAACTGATATTAAAAAACCATTTACTTCAATAGGCGAAGGGGTTACAGACGCAATTTGTAATCCCGCATACCGCATTCGAAACAGCTGTGTGCGATTTGGAAGCAGACCCCCTTGTGTTGGTTTCCATACAATGGTATAAGTGCCGGTCATTAAGAAAGCAATGGCAAACTACTGAAGGTAAAACTTGCCCAGGAATCACAAACAGCCAAACTATGCTGGCGTTGACTGCGATGTCCTGTAAAGGATATGCAGCTAACTTTGACTGTTCTGATTGTACAACCAGAGTAAGTCTCAAAGCAGAACATGTAACACAATTTCATTGCTGGCTGTCAGATTATTCTTACTACACATTGGGGGCTACACTTAGGGGGCTGAGTGGTCTCGAGATATGGTGTCCGCCTTGAGTGCTGGAGGTCCCGGATTTAAGCCCCAGTGAGGGCCGGGATTTCTTCATGTGGACTTCTAGTAACAAAATTTCCCCTGGTCTCTGGGTAGTCAGATCGGACGCCCTTGTGTATTGTTGCGCACGTAAAAAAATCCCTTGGCAGTTGGAAATCGAAAAAGAGTAGCCTAACGGCACTGCCCAGGCAAAATTTTGTGTTAAAAATCTACCCAAAGTATTTCAGGATTCTTGCCGGTGCTACAGAGTTCGTGCACTGAGCTGAGATTCTCCAGACTCAGGCTTGAGTTAGGAGTAGAACAGAGCACGTATGGGTTACACCCATGTGCCGTAATGTTGATTCATCAACTAAAACTAGTCTAAAAGTGTTCAAATCCTCTCATCTGTATCTCCCTCAGCATGCAGCAGCTGACAACACCAGTTCTATGTTGGTGGTCTGTTCCTCTTCAGCGTTGAACACAGTGCAATTTGATTGTGTTGTACATGAGTCTTCGTCTGCATTCATCCGGAGAGTTTTTTTCGGACATGATTGCATTGTGCGTGTTTACAGCAGAGCTGCGATACTTGTGCCATAAGGCCAATACATCCGACTTCTGTGGGCGTTTGTTGCCCGGATTAACCTTCCCAGGTGTACATGAGTCTAATAATATAACGAAGTCTAATAATGTCAATTTCAGTATATTTACAAGCACCAAAACAATATGGAGAGTTAAAGAATGAATAACATGTCCCTGTTGCCTTTATGGACATCCCATTTCTAAACAGGTGACTGAGACAGCTGCAATTACAATTCATTACTGAATTAAATAGAATATTATTAATTATACCATCATTAATATCATGTCATGAGGCGAGAGACGTTGGAGAACATTGTGACAACTGGAAAAATCAAGGGAAAGAGAGGCAGAAGCCGACCAAGAGAAATGATGCTGGATGGATTGTTGATACGGTGGCATGGAGGAATATCGTCAGTAGAGTTTATCAAAAACACCAAAGACAGAGATCTGTGGAGAGACATGAACGCCTATGCCAGCTGGCATGGCATTTGATGATGATCATTAATTAATAATAATTAATATCAATTATGAATTAAGTATATCAATAAATTTGAATAAACATTATGATAAATTGACAATATATTTATTATTATAAAATATACTTTTATAATCCATCCATCCATCATGTGCCATGCCGGTAAGCGTGGGCGGTCATGTTCTGCCATCTCACTCGATCAACAGAGTCGTGGATCAGTTCCGTGTTTCTGTCTCGACCATGCCACAAGGCCAAGCCATCCAGATACTTGTTTCTAGGTCTTCCCCTTGGTCTGTTCCCCTCGATCTTACCAGTTGTCACCAAGTTCTCCAAATCATTTCTTCTCATAACATGCCCAAAAAATTGTGGCTGTCTACGTCTAATGTCTCTGATCAGTTTACGATCTTCATTTGTTTCTTGAAGGACTTGTTCATTGGTCTTTCTGGCTGTCCATGGTATTCTTTGCATTTTCCTCAGAAACCACATTTCTACAGCCATCAGATGTTTTTCAGCCTGGCTGCTCATTGTCCAAGCTTCACATCCATATAAAAGTACAGGTTCTATGTAGCATCTCAACACTCTTTTTCTCGTTTCAATTGACATCTTTTTATTGGTCAGTATGTTTTTCATCTTGCTAAAGGCTACTTTTGCCATGGCGATTCTTGTTCTAATCTCTTCAAGGCATCTCCCATCAGATGTTATTACTGTTCCGAGGTAATTGTACCTATTCACTTGTTGAAGAATATTCCCATTTACTTGTATATTACACTGTGGTATTTCGTTCTTCTTAGTGACGACCATAATCTGTGTCTTTTTACAATTTAATTCTAACCCTAGTTGTTCACTGTGTGTAACAACCGCATCTACTAAATTTTGCAGGTCCTGTTCATTGTCTGCAATCAAGACTGTATCATCTGCATATCTAATGTTATTGATGCATCGTCCCCCAATGTTGATTCCTTCCATATTTTCAATATTTCTGAAAATATTTTCACTGTACAGGGAAAACAGATCTGGAGACATTACACATCCCTGTCTCACACCTCTCTTAATAGGCTGATATTGGCTTACTTCATTATCAACTCTTATGGCAGCTTGTTGTTTCCAATATATGTTTTTTACAAGTCTAAGGTCTTTCCCATCAATTTGTAGATCTTCAAGCATCCTTATCATGTTGACATGTCTCACTTTATCAAAAGCCTTTGTGTAGTCAATGAAGCAAAGGTGTAGATCTTTGTTTACTTCTATAGAACGTTCGATTATGTTTCTCAGTATATACACAGCATTTACTGTACCCTTGCCTTCCACAAACCCACATTGTTCTTCTCCTATTTCAGGTTGTATTTTCCTCCTAACTCTTTGCATGATAATTCTTAGCAAAATCTTCGTGATGTGACTCATTATACTAATTGTTCGATGTTGATCACATTCCAAGGCTCCTGATTTCTTTGGGATTGCAATAAATACAGAATTACATAACTCATGAGGTATATTTCCAGTATCATATATTTATATTTTATAATACAATAGTAATTAGTATTATTATACTAGTGTTTTAGTGATATTTCTAACTATCTTTCAGATTCTTTCTAAACTTACTCAAATTCCCTTCATATTTTTTGTTGATTCTTTTCCTCAACTTGTCCATGTTTGTTTCTTGTTGCACACATGGAGACCACATAAGTTTTGGGTTAAACACTGAATGCTCATCGTTAGCCGACGAATCTACACAATTTCCATTCAACATTGTAACTGACTGACTGCTGAATAGCGCGAACTGACGAATAATTCGTTTGTTTTCCCCTTCTTAATAACTTTCCTTAGTAAGTTAAGTATGCCGGAGCTGTCAGACACTACTAATAAATACTACTTATTTACTAAATCTCTATTTTCATGTGACAGATTAGATATGATATATAAAATAAATCACAGACAAAATCAAAATTTAGTTTAGTTTAGGTAGAGTAGTCAGTGCAGTACCAGTCAGTGCAGTAGTCGGTCATTTCTCATTTTGTGCCACAGGTGTGGTAAGTTACAAAATATTGAAGTTTCTTATAAATATATTGCGTGACAATTAACAAATGTATTATGCTTGTTATTTAATATATATTTAAACACAACAGATTTGGGCACAACTGCGCTACCGATGCAACTATTCAACTAAGAAGAGATTGTCCACGCCACGTTATAATTTCCCAGCAAACGATTCTAGCAGAACACAAACTTGTCAAGGCCGCCGAGTGGTACGACCGGCTTACGGTCTCAATACAAAATAGTGCAAAGGTTGTTTCTCTATAAGTTTTGTTATAATTCACTAATATGTCCAAGATTTCATGCTTTAAAGTTATATACATGTTTTAATTACAAAATAAGAAATAAGTAGGGATATTGAGAACAAAATATATATTTAAAATACAAGCGGGAATGTGTAGATTCAATGTAGTGCGTTAACCTTTGACCCGATGCCCGTCATTATTTTATAAGTGGTCTCATGCTTGTATATTTACAAAAAGAAAGGATATGACAACAATAGAGAAGGTCAGTCATCATCATGTGTCATGCCGACAAGCGTGAGTGATCGTGTTTTACATCTTACACGACAACCAGAGTCGTGGATCAGCTCCGTGTTCTTGTAGACCTTACCACGTGGCCAAGCCATCCAGATATTTACTTCTCTGCCTTTCCCTTGTTCTTTTCCCCTCAATCTTGCCATTTGTCACCAAGTTCTCTAGTTTATTTCTTCTCATAACGTGTCCCAAAAATTGTTACCCTACTGTCTACGTTTAATTTCTTAAATCATTTGACGGCTTTCATTTGCTATATGTAGAACTTGCTCATTAATTTTTCTGTTTGTCCTTTATATTCTTTGTATCTTCCTCAGAAACCACATCTCCACTGCCATTAAATGTTTTTCAGCTTGTCTGCTTATTTTTCACGTTCCACATCAATACAGAAGTACAGGTTCTATGTTGCACTTCAACATGCGTTTTCTCGTTTCCAGTTGACATCTTTATATTGGTCAGTATGTTTTCCATTAGAGTGCGGCGCCGTGAACGGGGAAAGAGAAATGGACACGGCAACGGAAAAGAATGGAGGCGATAGAGACCGTGGCTGGGGAAGAAGCTGGCTCCCTACGACCACACGTGCTAAGAGGCAAGCACAGGCTGCACGGACTCTCCTCACTGAAAGAGGGAAGGCTTGAGAAAGGACATGGTAACAGCGAAGGGGCAAGCACAACGACAGGGATAACGAATGTGACTGAACGTCTCCACGGCAGGGAAAAAAAAACCCCGGAGTCATGACACGGACGGTCCCGCCCGTAGAGAGTGTCAAAGGTGTAATGGGCCAAAACACTTGTGGAAGGGGGTACCCTTCTGACGATCAGAAGCCCCTGCCGTGATTGCTTCACGGCGGAGATTTTATGACTGCATCTGCCAAAAGACTACCTTTGTCACAGAGATTGTTGTTCTAATCTGTTTAAGGAACCTCCCATCAGATGTTATGACAGTTCCGTTATAGTTATTCCCTTTCACTTGTTTAAGAATATTTACGTGTATTTTACGTTGTGGTATTTCTTTCTTCTTAGTGACGAGCATAATCAGCCTTCTTATAATTTAATTGTAACCCTAGTTGTTCGCTGTGTTCGATAACCGTATCAACTAAATATAGCAGATCCTGTTCATTGTCTGCAATCAATACTGTATCATCCGCATATCTAATATGAAAGTTATGTCCCCCAATGATGATCTCTCTCATATCTTCTAAATTTCTAAACAAAAATGCGTGCGTGCGTGCGTGCGGTGTGTGTGGTGTGTGCGGTGTGTGTGTGTGGTGTGTGTGTGTGCGTGCGTGCGTGCGTGGGTGTGTGTGTGTTCGCTCGCTGTATAAGGAAAAATTATCTGGAGGCATTACACATCCCTGTCGCAAGTCTCTATTAATCGGCTGATATTGACTTACAATCTGTATAGCAGATTGTTTCCAGTATGTTTTAACTGTAACAAGTCTAAGGCTTTTCCCGTGAATCTGAAAATCAGCAAGCATCTTCATCATGTTGACATGTCTTACTTTATCGAAATCTTTTGTGTGATCAATAAAGCAAAGATGTAGATCTTTATTTACTTCTATTTAACGCTCAATTAATGTTCTCAGCATTTACATAGCATTTCCTGTACACTTGTCTTCCACGAACCCACATTATTCTTTACACATCTCGGGTTGTCTTCTTCTTCGTTCATCCGGATTTTTGTGTGTGGACGTGACTGCGTTGTGCCTGTTTACAGAAGAGCTGCGTTCTTGCGCCGTTCGGCCGACACATCCGACACATCCGACTTCTGCGGGCATTTGTTGACCGGGTTAACCTTCCCGGCCATCTCGGGTTGTATTTTATTCCTAGCTCGATGCATGCTTATTCTTAGCAAACTTGTTGTGTTGTGGCTCATTTTACTAATTGCTCGATGTTGATCACATTCCAAGGCTCCTGATTTCTTCGGGATTGCAATAAATGTAGAATTACATAATTCGGTAGGTATACCTTCAGTATCATATATTGCTCTCAGCAGTCTGGTGACCTGGTCTATTCCATATTCTTCGTTGTCGTTCACTGCAACCGCATCTTCTAAGTGTTGCAGATCCTCTTCATTGCCTATAATAAATACTGTATCATCCGCATACCTAATGTTATTGAAGTTATATCCCCAAATGGTGATTCCTGTCATATCTTCTAATTTCTAAAAATACCTTCACTTTATAAGGGGGAAAAGATCTGGAGACATTATACATCCCTGTCGCTAGCCTATCGTACCCCTTTTAGGGCAGAACAACATTGGGGCAAATTTAGCTTTTCCTCTGAAGAAGACGCAGTCATTTTTTTTTTTTGGAGTACAGAAATGACTGAAGGCTGATATTGACCTACTTCAATTATCAATCTTTATGGCAGCTTGTTGCTTCCAATATTTATTATTTTTTTTTTTTAGAAGTCTAAGGTCTTTACCATCAACTTGTAGATCTGCAAGCATCTCCATCATGCTAGCATGTCAATGAGGTTGTTAAAGATGTAAGCTTTACTTTTAAAACGTTACAAATCCTTTGCGGGATGTTGCGATCAACACAAGTTCATTTTCTGGGTTGTGACAAGATCTCAAAAGGGACTCAATGCACTTAAAACTATGGCTGCAATGGACACAGAGCAGAGAATGCTCTTCACACTATACCAGCACTTGATCCTCTCAGTGACTGATTATGGATTAGGACTGCTCACTGTCTCAAAGAGTCAGCTGGTGAAATTGGAGCGCATACAGAACGAAGCTATGCGGGTCATTCTGGGATGCACTAGAGACACCCCAGTAGTGTGCATGCGTTACATCCTTGGTCTGCCGACTGTTGCTGGTAGGCACAGGGTGATGCAGGCGAAGGCATACCTCAGAGTAGCTGCAGACACAGATCACCCGTTGCATGAGGCGCTGGACGCAGTTAAGGGTCAAAGACTGATAAGAGGGAAATCATGGATGGGTCGGGCGGAGGATACGATCAGACAGGTGTGCATCTTGGGGAACATTAGGCGAGGATAGGAATGAGTCAGAGTACCAGCGGAGCAGTCAGACTTGTGCAGAGTTATAATCACATTGAGCCGGAAGTGCAGGGAGTGGCCAACAGGGGCCACGGAAGTGGAAAACCAGCAACTGATTCAGGATATTGCTCGCCCGGGTGATGTGATCATCTACACTTACACAGATGATTCGGTGTTGAGAGGTAGGAGAAGTGCCTGGAGTTTATTAGCAAAAGCTAATGGCCGACGTTTGGTGCTGGAGAGCTTGGCGTATGATACCACAACATCTAGCTTAATAATGGAGGTGGAGGCGGTCAGTGCAGCTTTCCGCTGGATGGAGAACACGATGCATACACACATCGTGATGGTAACTGACTCAGAAAGCATGCTGAGGAGGGTGAGGACAGGCAGGCTTCGTGCAGAGTGGCTTGCTTCGCTTCGGAGGTCACGGGTGGCAATTATCATCTGGATCTTTTCTCCAGGGCGTACCTGTGTGCTGGGGAATGAACAGGCGGACGGATTGGCTGGCTCTGCAAAACTTGGTGGAGTATTGACGCATGACAAGGCAGACGTGGTTGCGGCCTTGTGGGAGCACACGTACACCTCGGAGGAGCAAATGGATCACCATGGTCTGGCAAGACTGAGGCAGCGAGGAGTGACAAGGGGATCTGGCCGACGCTCGACGCTCAGAGGAAAGGCGAGACGGACATATAATCATATTGCTACTGGAACTATTGGTGTTGGAACTCTCCGATGGCTGCTGAGGATGGGGACGGATCGCTTATGGGAATGCCATGAATGCTGTGATGTCTGTTCCTAAATCAATCAATCAATAAATAAATCATCAATCATTTTCTGGTTAGGGTTACTATACGTCTCGGTTTTCCAAGACGGTTCGGGTTTTCCATATATAAATAAATGTCCCGAAAAATGCTTTCGGGAGGCCCGTTTGCAAATGTTTTTCCCAGTCAAATAAAATGTTTAATTTACTGGAACTGTTTCCCAATTATCAGTTGCAGAGACTGTAATTTAATTTTTATTGTGACTGTGGTTGTCGGTTTCTGTCTGTTGTGACTTGTGAAGAATTAGTTATAAGTTGTTACTGTTAGCATTATAACAACGCAATCTCTGCTGCGGGTGAAATTATTTAGGTCTTGTGTGTCATTTGTATAGCAATTGTTGCGTTTTAATTGCGGCATCAAGTGGTTTCTTCTTCTTCTTCTTCGTTCATCCGGATTTTTTTTGTTGATGTGACTGCGTTGTGCCTGTTTACAGCAGAGCTGCGTTATTGCGCCGTTAGGCCGACACATCCGACTTCTGCGGGCATTTGTTGACCGGGTTAACCTTCCCGGGGGTTTCTTAGGACGTTTGACTCTCACTGTTGTGGTGTTATCCCCCATCCTAGCTGGCCCATATAGAACAGCCAAAGACATCCTAGTCAACCCTCAAGGGAAGGCAGGGGCAGACCATGGGCATTCCCCACCATCCAAGGAGGCTTCCATAATTGCAGAGCCATCACATAGCACTCTGGTACTGGGCTCACCCAAGGAATCGTCACGTCCTGCACATGGCTGCTTAGCCTCACTTCCGTATATTGGGCCTTCCGTTCACCATAGGCTGTTCCTCCGGAAACCAGAAGAATGCAGTCTGCAGATGACATCCACACAGTGAGCTTTCGATTAAGACTTTCCACATAATGGATTTGCTATCCAAGCAATATTCCATTTCGTGCCACTAGGACACTTTTTCTACCTTTTATGAAGCCCACACAGTGAGCTTTCGATTCGGACTTTTCACGTAATGGATTTGCTATCCAAGCAATATTCCATTTCGTGTCACTGGGACTCTTTTTCCACCATTTACGAAGCCCACACAGTGAGCTTTTGATTAGGACTTTCCACGTAATGGATGTGCTATCCAAGCAATATTCCATTTCATGCCTCTGGGACGCTTTTGTAACCGACATATCTGTGGTATGAAGTGTGGCAGTCTAAATACATCTTCATGCACCTTTAGATGATAACCTGAATGTAGTTAAAGTAAGCTGTAGTCAAATTGAGCTTGTTGATATCTCCATAGAGCTTGTCCTCAAATGAAGCAGGCGTGGGCCAAAATATCTTTCTCTGTTCTGCATATATTGGGCACTCCTGCAGCAAATGTTTAGCTGTCATTTTACCAGTTCCACAATTACATTCATCGGTATCTCCTATCTTTAGTTTATTGAACAAGTGGTGTTTCAGCCTGTTATGTCCTGTGCGGAGTCTGAAGATTGCTACTTGTTCTCTTCGGTCGAGTTTGTAATATGCATCATCCTTCTGGTGGCCTGGATTCTCTGATTCCCATTTGGTTCTATAAGTGCTTTTTATAAACCTTTTTGCCTCATTATAGGTTATGTCTATGTCAGGCTGTGGTAATCGTCCACCCTCTTTTGCTAGTCTGTCTGCCTCTTCATTTCCAGGTATACTGCAATGTGATGGGATCCACTGTATTACAACTTTTTTGGATTTCTGGCAAAGACCATGGAGTGCTGCTCTTAGGTCAGCTAGTTCTGTGCTGTTTTTGCTCTTCAGTATTGAGACAACTGACTTTGCATCTGTGAAGATAGCTATTTGCTTCTCTTTATTTTCCTCCATCAAGAGCATTTCTGCTGCAGTTTTCAGAGCCTCTACCTCCGCTTTGAAGTTACTTGAAAATTTTCCAGTTGCCACTGATTGTGTTTTTTTTTCACTCCATTTTTTAAATTAAGGAGAATTCCTCCTCCTCAATTTTTAATTGAATCTTTGGCTGATCCATCTTATATGCATGGGTCCAATTTCTGCTTGGATAATGTTCTTTTATGTAGTTGATGGTTATTTTTCTTCTTTCGGTTTCATGCTGAGTGTTCTTTTTCTCAATACCAGGAATGTTTTCTATCATCTCAGGCAGTTGCTGCTGTCTCCAAGCTGGGAAGTTGTCTGCATTGTAAATGGGCTTGACTGTTGATATGTTAAGTATAGGATCTGCCCTAATCTTTCGTTTTGCAGTTTCTACAAAGTTGCTACGCTTCAGTCTTCCTTTTCCAAAACCATTAAACCTGTTATACATAGGGTGGTCTGTCAATCTTCTAAATTTTTCTGCTTGTTGCTGGGCTCTGCTATCTCTTCTGTCCTGGATTGGTTGTAAACAAGTGATCTTTTCTAGTTCATTAATAGGCGTTGTCTTCAGGCTTCCAGTTATGATTCGCATTCCTTGGTTTTGGACTCTACTTATTTTGTTAAAGTTTGACTTAGCTGCTGTTGCCCAAGCTGCAATGCCATATTCCAGTACTGGCCTCACCCGTCCAGTATATAACTTCTTGAGAACTTTCTCATCTGCTCCCCACGTTGTACCAGCAAGCTTTTTCATGATTGCCATTCTCTGCCTTGCTCTTGTTCGATTTTTCTCAACCTGTGTCTTCCATGTCAGGTGACGATCAAAGGTGACTCCTAGATAGTTTGGATTTTCTTCATGGCGCAATATTTTTCCATTCAATACCAACTTAGGTTGCTGAGTTTTATTTGAGAGGGAGAACACTGTGCATGTTGTTTTCTCCTCACTTATCTTCACTAGCCATGATTTTGACCAGTCCTCTAGCGCTAATAAGGCTTGCTGTATTCTGCTGTTAGCTGTACTAATATATTCTTCAGATGTCCATATGGCTAGGTCATCTGCAAAGGAGGATGTGTGTACTCTGGCTGGAAAATTTTCTGTGATGTCATTTATATATGCTAGGAATAATGTTGGTGAAAGAACTCCTCCTTGAGGGACACCTTGCTCCAACAGCATCATTTTGCTTGTTTGTCCTTGTACTTTTGTCCTGGCAGTTCTGTTCTCAAGGTAGTGGCTGATCCACTTATACATTTTTCCACAAACATGCATTTTTTGCAGTTTTACTTTCAGTCCTTCCTTCCATACTTTATCAAATGCTTTTTCTAAATCTATCCAGACTGCTAGTGTGTGCTTTTTCTCTTGGAAGGCATCCTCTATTTCCTGAGCTATATAGGTTATTTGATCTTCAGTGGATCTGTACTTTCTGAATCCTGCTTGGTGTGGTGTTAAGAGTTTGTTTTCTTCCAGATGCCATGTTAGCCTGCCATTGATAATGCGTTCCATTAATTTTCCTACACAGCTAAGTAGACTGATAGGTCGATAGCCATTTGGTTCTTCCAGGTCTTTTCCTTTCTTTGGGACTGGTATTAGTATAGCTTCCTTCCATGCCTGTGGGACTATTCCTCTCTTCCAGCTGTTATTTAGGACTGCTAGTAGTTTCTTCTTTGCCTTGGTGCCTAGTCCTATCAGCATTTCATTTGTGATTCCATCCTTTCCCGGTGATTTCTTCTTTTTTAGGGTATTCATTGCCTGTTCCATTTCTTCCATTGTTAGATTTGCCATCATATGTTCTGCTGCTGTCTCTGTATTTCTATGATGTATCTGTTTGTCTTTGATTGCTTTCTTCTGTTCGGTTGTAATATCAATGTGGTTTGCATTTGCATAGTGTTCCATTAGTGCATTTGCAGCCTTTTTTCCTGTAAGCAAGGCATTTCCTTGTTTAATTGTTATTTGTTTGTTTCTAGGTCCTTCATTGTTCATGGCTTTCACTAGTTTCCATAGTTTGTTTCCATCCCTGTCAAAATTCAGGTTTTCTGTTTTTTCCCTCCAACAATCTCTTGTTGTTTGATTTACTGTTCTTTTATATTTTGCTGAGATGGCTTTGAGAGAAATGTTCGCTTCAATTGTTTGTTCTCTCTCTGCTGTCTTCCTGGCATCTTCAACTTTGTCCTCCAAACTTTGTAGTTCTTCAGTCCAGTATGGTTTGTAATTTTTCCTCGCTCCTCTTGGAATGGACTCAGTGGCTGCCTGTATTATCGCTCTGTTTAGACTTTCCACCATTTGCTTTATGTTGCCATATCGTGTATTTATGTTTTCACAATATTTGTCTGTTAGTATGGCAAATATGTCCCAGTCTGCTCGTTTGTAATTCCAGCGGGGCAAGGGCTTTTGCTCCTGTGGAACATACTCCATATTCATTACAAGCTTGATTGGTCTGTGGTCACTACCTGCTAATTGGTCCAGCACATGGCGATCGATTTTGTGGAGGATGTCTCCTGTGCAGAAAGCTAAGTCTGGAGTAGAAGTGGTAAGCCATCTTCTGGAGTAGAAGCTCGGTGTGTCATCCGCTTTGTTGAGTAGATGGAGATTTGAGTCTATTTCCCAGTCCTCCAATTCATCTCCTCTTTTGTCAGTATCTGGGTATCCCCATCTTTCTGAACGGCTATTAAAGTCTCCGACAATAATGCAGTTTGTGTCAGTTATTTTCATGTTTGAGAGTGTAAGGTCCTTATCTGCTGGGCTATACAGATTGTAGATTCTTATTTTCACGTCCTTTATTATTATATCAACACCTATAATTTCCGTTTGGTTGTCAGAGATCACAGATACTTCGCTGCAAGGTATTGTATTTCGTGTAAGTATTAGAACTCCTCCTTTGTGTCCTTCGCGGTCGAAACGTGTGGCCTGATATCCTCTGACTGAGAATTTGTGATTGGCGTTGAGGTGTGTCTCTTGAATGCATGCCACATCTATTCTATCTTTATGAAGACGCTGTGTTAGGGAGTCTTTCTTCTTGTAAACTCCTTCGGCATTCCACTGTAGTATGTTGAGTGTCCGGGGTATTTGGTCAATAGCTCTTAACCTACTCCTCTGTACCTTGACTCCACATCACAGGGGAAGGTGACCACCAGTAGTCATGGGTGGACCCCCTCGAGGCAGGGGGCCCGGCACTATCGCCGCCTGATTGGACTTCACGGGATTAGCACCATAACGATTAATTTTGATTTGTGACATCATGAATTATGTTACGTTGCACTGCTTTGTCAAGCCTGTGGCTCAGTACATCCGATTTCGACAAGTATTTTTCGGGATGCTTTCCCTAGCCTTTGACTGTCCCCAGTCTACCTACAAGGCAGCAGGTTTGTGCGTCGCTTCGTCTGGTCCCTCTCCCTTGACCTGTCCGACATGGGTGACCCTACCAGTAGCTGTGCTACCGTCGGCATAGCTCTTGGGGTCATTGGAACGCGCAAGCCCCTCTACCTCGTCAAGGTGGACGCACGGCAGAGGGGCATCAAGTGGTTTCAGAATGCTGAAGAGAAAGCGCCCATTCCAGGATTTTTCTTACGCTTAAGAGAAATGTCCTAGTTCCTCAATTACAACTCCAATCCAATATATACACAAGCAAATAAAAATTCAGCCTCATTCAGCCTGCTTCTGCAGCGTCGTTTATAATTTATGGCATGATTTATGTACACATTCATTCCTTGCATATGCTTCCTTTCCTGTATTTTCTAAATAAAAAAATCCTTTTTAACTGTTAGTTCATATAAAAACTGCATTTACAAGGTGCGTGTAGAGAGAAAGAGAGAGAGAGAGAGAGAGAGAGAGATTGAGAGAGAGAGAGAGAGAGAGAGAGAGAGAGAGAGAGAGAGAGAGAGAGAGAGAGAGCAAACCAAAACAAGACGGTAGTTAACGGCATTGATTAGTATATGGCACAATGGATTTATTTGGCGTTGGCGGGATTGGAATGGAGGCCAAACGAAACTTTTGTCTTGGTCATGGTCATACTTCCCACTTCACGACTGGCAAAGAAAACTAGCCTATGAGGCACAACCTACCTTTGTGCTGGGCATCTCAATGAATTGTTTCCCTTACTGTGGTAATATTTCTCAATCCCCAGTAACAAAGAACAAAAATGTGCTGGCTCAATTCCCCCATGACAGGTATTGTAAACAAAGAATCTACGAGGTTAAATATCTATCATTTTTAAATACTAGCTCTTGACGATCGCATATCTTTACTCATATTTTCACGGCCTTTAGCCGGCCATAATCACCAGAAAAGATCGGCCTATGACAGTGGGAACAATTTGTAGAGATGATGGTGTGCGCTTGACAACAGACAAAGAGAAAGGGGAGGCGTTTCTCCAGAGATTTTTAGAGTAGACCAATCATAATGATGCGGACACCAGGGATGCAGTTAGAGAGGAATTATCTGGCACCATGAAGAATGTGCATTATGAAGACATCATACTGTATGAAGATGTTAAACATATTTTGAAAAAGATAAAAGACACGGCACCAGGGCCCGATGGGGTCAGGTATGGCCACATGAAGGCTTTGAGCGATGTAGACCTGAAGGAGATGGCCGGCTGCTTTAATCAGAGCATTAGGACAGCGTCAGTACCGCAGGATTGGCTGCATAGCTATCTCATCCCTCTCCCAAAACCATACAAGGATCATTCAAAGCTTGGCGGCTTTAGGATCATCACCCTTCAAAATACATTTAGGAAGGTTCTAGAGTAGATAGTCGCTGTCAAGCTGCAAGAGTTCTTGGAAAGGGGGAAGTTTCTTCCAAGAGGCCTGGGGAGCTACAGGCCAGGAAAAGATACCTGGTCCAATGCAACCACTTTTGCCTTTGATGTTTATGAGGGGTTCCAGAGTAGACAGGAAACGATGGCGGTAGCGCTTGATCTCGAGGATGCATACAATAGAGTTCGATATGATATTTTTATGACCGTACTGATGGAGAAGGGGGTCAATCCCTGGTTGGTGAACTGGATAGCAGCTGTCCTGCATTCTCGTCGGGATGCTCTCCGTCTGGGTGCATGGACCTCAGGGCCACATGTTTTGACCCCAGGGCTGCCACAGGGATCAGCAATCTCACCAGTGCTCTTTAACGTGTATACAAGCAAGATTGCAAACCTAGAAGCACCAGGGTTGGAAGGATACTAACATTTGCAGATGATATTCTTGCATATAGGCAGGGGAGAGATAGGGAGCAAACAGCCCAGGAGCTACAGGCGACAGTAAACAAAGTGATTGACTGGTGCACTGAAATTAGTGCTGTCATCCACCCAGAAAAGGCAGCTGTTTTGTGGTGCTCTCTGGACAACAGGATTGTGAGAACTGATGTCCCAAGTCTCACGATAGATGGTAGAAGCATCAACAGAGAGAACAAACTGAAGTATCTGGGAATTACATTTGACATGAGCCTGTCCTTCAAGGACCACGTGGAGACGGTTGTGTCAAGGTCTCAAAAGGGACTCAATGCACTTAAAACTGTGGCTGCAATGGACACAGAGCAGAGAATGCTTTTCACACTATACCAGCACTTGATCCTCTCAGTGATTGATTATGGACTAGGACTGCTCACTGTCTCAAAGAGTCAGCTGGTGAAATTAGAGCGCATACAGAACGAAGTGATGCGAGTCATTCTGGGATGCACCAGAGACACCCCAGTTGTGTGTATGCGTTACATCTTTGGTTTGCCGACTGTTGCAGGTAGGCTCAATGTGATGCATACGAAGGCATACCTCAGAGTAGCTGCAGACACAGATCACTCGTTGCATGAGGCGCTGGACGCTGTTAAGGGTCAGCGACTGATAAGAGGGAAATCATGGATGGCTCAGGCGGAGGATACGATCAGACAGGTGTGCCCCTTGGAGAACATTAGGAGAGGAGAGGAGTGGGTCAGAGTGCCAGCGGTACAAAGTTATAATCACATTGAGCCGGGAGTGCAGGGAGTGGCCAGCAGGGGCCACGGAAGTGGAAATCCAGCAACTGATTCAGGACAATGCTCACTCAGGTGATGTGATTATCGACACAGATGGGTCGGTGTTGAGAGGTAGGAGAAGTGCCTGGGGGTTCTTAGCAAAAGCTAATGGGCGACGTTTGGTGCAGGAGAGCCTGGCATATGATACCACAACATCTAGCTTAAGAATGGAGGTGGAGGCGGTCTGTGCAGCTTTCCGCTGGATGGAGAATACGACTGGCAAGAGAAGGTCAACCAGAGAGACGAATGGAGACGGATTGTATCTGCAGCAATCAATGGCTCGGAACGCTGAAGAAGATAAGAAGAAGATTTAGCCGGCCATACATATTTTAAAAAAAATTTAAAAAATTTTTCGGGGGGGGGGGGGGGGGGGGTGGCGGTTACCCCAGTGGTTCCCCCGTCTCTCCCTTTTTTGTGTGGACCCTTAGTCTCAATGTGAGCTATTGCCCACAGTAGTCCACCAGGCCCACATCTAATGTGAAGATATGTAAGGTGGTTTGATCATCCCGGCCTCCGACCAGACCAGGCGCACTACTGGGGGGGGGGGGGGAGCAGCAGCAAATGCACCTGATCTTAGCCAAAAGGACCGAGAAGGATTATCCCGGGTTCCAGACCAGACCAAGTGTACTACTAAAAAGCCAGCAAATACACTTTGATCTTAGCCAAAAGGCCGAGAAGCGATCCGGCCATACAAATATTGTATTGTATTCCCAGTGTGGACACGGTGTAATCGAATACCGCGGATAATGCGGCTAGACTGGTAATGGCGCTGTGACGGGAAAGCCTTCCATAAATTCCACATAAACTGAGGCCCACGAACTTCCATATACCACCATACGCACTTACATCACTGATTTACACATACTCATATAAAGTTCTTAATTGGCATTTTATTGAGAAGGAGATCATAAAGCGGGAAATAAATCAGAAACGTTCTACAGCTATACATACACAATGAATCAACCATATTTAATCTGTTTACCTTCATGCGGATTGGCATCATCATCATCATCATGTGCCATGCCGATAAACGTTAGCGGTCATGTTTCGCCATCTCATATGATCACCAGAGTCGTGGGTCAGCTCTGTTATTGACTAGACCAGTGGTTCTCAGTCGGTTGGGAACCTCCCCCCCCCCCGGGGGGGGGGGGGGGTTTTAGGGTTTCCATGGGGGGGGGGTTAGATTATTTCAAAATCGCGTTAATACAAGAACCGATTACTTGATATTGTTTTTTCCCCATACTTTAAGGTTCTATACTTCTCGCTATTCTGACATTCTTTTTATAACGTAAGTAGACCGGCAAATCACGTTTTATGTAGACTTCTAGTATGTGTTATTAAATTTAGCATCTATTTTTACGTATACTATCTAGGGACGGAGAGGGGGGAATTTATATGGAGGAAATTCGAAAGGGGGGGGGTGACATTCTGAACATATGGTGAAGGGGTGCATGGGCCAAAAATTGGTTGAGAACCACTGGTCTAGACCATACATACCACGTGGCAAAGCCATCCAGATATTCACTTCCCTTCCTTCCCCTTGTTCTTTTTCTCCTCAATCTTGCCAGTTGTTAACAACTTTCTTCTTTAGTTCTTGAGCTTATTTCTTCTCATGACGTGCCCACATAATTTTGACAAAGTCTAATTTCTCTGTAATCAGTTTACCCTTTTTTCATTTGCTTCTTGTATGACTTGCTTATTGGTTTTTTTTCCCTGTCTTTGGCATTCTTTGAATTTTTCTCAGAAACCACATCTCCGATGCCATTAGATGTTTTTCAGCTTGTCTGCTCATTGTCCACACTTCACATCCATACAAAAGCATAGGTTCTATGCAACACTCAAACACTCTTTTTCTCGTTGCAAGTGACATCTTTTTATTGGTCAGTATGTTTTCCATCTTACTAAAGGCGACCTTCGCAATGGCGATTCGCATGCCACATTCGAAATCAGCTGCGGGCGATTTGGAAGCAGACCGCCATAAGTTGATTTTTAACAATCGGATGAGCGTCGGTGTTCAAAAGGCAATGGTGAACTTCTGAAATAAACTCGCCAAGTAAATCACAAACAGCTGAAAGAATTTTGAGTTGACTGCGACATCCTATAACAAATTCAGTGCCAAATGAAAGTAGGTTTGGAGCAAACAAAAATGGATGGCAGTGAATGGGGAGTAGGGGTGTGTCACAGTTCTGATTTAAACGTCTTTAATACGGTAGCAGACATGTTCTATTGTATATCAAATTAAAGAGGGTTTCACAGGGAAAACTACTATGTTAATATTTTAATTATAGATTGATTTATAATCCCATAGTAGTTACGGGAAGTTCTAATAAGACGATTTATCATCCCAAGGTACTTAATCAGTTAAAGGGCATGCAGCTAACTAACCCTCAATTTCTGTAGTCATGTGTTCCAATCCCCAATATCTAGACAGGATTTTTTTTTTCAGTGACCAGGGCGTCTAAGCTAACCCAGCCAAAATTGATACAGGATATTAGCTGAGAAGTAAAGGCATACCGGCAGCCTTTTCTTCCCCACAATATTTCCTGACACCTATTTTAAGCTGATGCCTAGAAAATCACATTTCGTCAATTATCTACCACTGATGAAGGTGAGATGGCGAAACACGACTCCCTCGTCCCCCACAGTTATCGGCATGGCACATGATGATGATAATTTTTAGGTTGGGTGGTTCAACCTGGGTTCACTTGGTTCAATTTTAAAATCCATAACTCCCCCCTCCCTCCCCCATCTCATCCCGTTACGAATGCATTGATGTGTGTTTGGATATAGTCGGTATGTTATAAAACTGTTTTTTTTTTTTTAAATATAAATTCACAGTTGACTATGCGGGGGTTGAGAGTGAGTGGAAAGTGAACTGTCTTATTGAGACTGTGGACCAAGAAGAAGAAAAAACATGGCTCGGTAACAGCGTCGTGTGTAGGAAATTGACGCACATTGGCCATATTAAACGACGTAGTGCTCGAAGAAAAAGAACCAAACATAACCTCATCACAAAGCTACTAACTGACAGTATATCACAGCAAGCAATGAGGTACAGATCAGATGGCACAAGAAGAAGAGGCCGATTATATAAACGATGGAGAGAGAGAATAATAGAGTTCATGGGAATCTCGATATTTGAAGCCCATAAACGGACACTCTCCCGCTGTTTTTGCTTCAGCTCGACAACGCAAGGTATAAGCGGGACAAGATGAGTGGAGACGATGAGATGTGATGGTGAGATGAGATTATGAGACGAGATGATGAGTAGCCTTGAAAGAAGAATGATGGAAGACATTATTCTTGGACGAACAGCAATGATTGACCAGCATGAAGATAAAAACAGGACATTGCAGACATCTTGGGAATGAGAGTACTTGAGGGGGGAGAAATGGCATGAAGATGCATAGTTAGTTAGTTGCATCTACTTTACAGGCGTAGCAGTCACCCCAGCATATTTTGGCTGTTTGTAATCTCTTGGCAAGTTTACGTTCGGTGTGTTGCATTTGCTTTCTGAACAACCGGCATTCATACCATTTTCTTAAAAAAAACCAACGCAGCTGTGTTTCGAAAGCTTTATGCGGGATTACAAACTGCGACCGTAACACTTTCGTCACGGAGCCGACAATGAGGGTGCATAAGGAGGGAGAAATCGCAAGAGG
>OY992876.1:397603072-397821624 GCA_963921405.1 Cepaea hortensis
ATGACATATAATAGACATATAGTAATAAACTATAAACATTCAGTAATTGGTGTCAGCGCAGAATTGTGGTACTAAAATGGTGCAACAGAATCACGAATGCTTGGGGTATGCAAAGAAATGAACAAATTCCAGCAAATCAAGAGGTGTTGAAATTATGCTGGCTTCGCATAGGACATACACGGAGGAAATTTTGGTTTAGTTGCATACCCTTTACAGGACATCACAATCAAACCCAGCATTTAACGGATGTTTGTGATTTTCTAGGCAATTTTACGCGCAGTAGTCACTCATTGCTTTCTGAACGACAGGGGCCACTACCATTGTGAACATCAACGCAAAGCGGTGTCCCTCCAAATCACCTAAAGCTGACTTCCAATTCGTACACAGCTCATAAACATTGTGAAAATGCGTTATTATTAGAAGCAAAGAGTACTTTCTTTGGAACACACATGACCCAGGAAACAGATGGAGACCTCAAAACACAATGAGAAGGGAAGCAGAGATAGAGATAAGTAATATGCGAACGATATGGAAGGATCTGCAGGAGAAGGTTAGTCGTTAGTCGCGGTTGCAACTTCGCGGCAAAGGGTCACCCCATAATACTCCGTTCTTGTGCTAGTTAATATCATACAAAATGCCCCTCGCTGTTCCGTGTGAAAAGTGTAATGGACAGCAGTCCCGACAAACTAACATCATGCACATGTATACATGCATAAGGCCACTTGCCAGAATGCCAACACAAGAGTCCGCCATGAAAATTACATTTCATCGTCGATGAAAGCAGCAGTCACCAGAAAACCAACAATTGCACACACATTACTGCATAATTCAAAATCACTTAGTTCAGCAAATGGCCGTCCGCCATTTCTCTGAAGATGCAGATCACAATAAAAACAACCGCGGACAGATGTAAAGGGATTCCATGCGAAATCCACAGCTCACAGTGTCGCTCCTTGCACGTAACTCAGTAGCTGGGTGACCGAACCATGTACTACTAGTCCAACTTGAGGATAATGCTAACAAACCGCAGCCAGAAGCAAAAACACTACAGAGGCCATAACGGTGCAACAACCTATATGCCATATAGTACCGGAAGTATACGAGAGGGTATTCGACAAAGTTGCTCGACAGATTTAGTTGAGGGCTAGTGATTCATTGCAGGATGAAAGGAAAACGCATACGTATGACGAATTAACACTGCGTATTATAACAGAGCCGGCTCTGTGGCTAAGGGTTTACGGACGCAGTTCGTAATCCCGCATACCACGTTCGAAATACAGCTGCGGGCGATTTGGCAGCAGACCGCCTTGCCTTGGTTTTTATAAAACGGTATGGGTCCGGTCGTTCAGAGAGCAATGGCAAACTACTGAACGTAACCTTGCCAAGAAATCACAAACAGCGAAAAAATGTTGGAGTTGACTGCGACGTCCCGTAAAGGATATGCAACTAACTTTTTTTTTTATCATAACGGAGAAATGGATTGACGACATCAAAGACATTGTACTATCACATGGAATGACACTTTCCAGTACCACCCATCTTGAGCTGGAACATTAATTATTACCCCACACGACGCTTGACGGTAAAAGTGGAAAATGATGATGATGATTATAATGGTTATAACATTTCTTAGCAGGTGCGCTAGAGAAGTTGTTAGCAAACTGCTCTGGTAATTTTTTTTTTTTTTTTTTGCGCTCGCTTGCTTTGAACTCAAGTGTAGTCCATACACACCACTTCTATTAGTTCTGGACTGAATTTTGCGTGTGGAATAGCTTTCCCTAATAACCGTGTCCCTTGACATCAGGCGAACCCGTTTCGACTTCAAAGGTACTTGTAATTTACGTCCCCAAGTCAAGGACGATAAGTCAACATTTTAGTCCCACTGTCCGGTGTAGGGGTTGAACCCCTTACCTGGGCATCAGCACGCCGGATGTTTATAACCTCGCCTTCGTATCCATTCGGCCATGCTGACCTACGCTCTAGTAATGTCATGAGCACGGTCAGGCATGGGTTCGCTTCCTGGGCTTGTCGCCTGCAAAATGAAGGGAAAGATTGGTTACCTATTCCTTCATGCATTGGGGCCTGCAAATGTGATGGTGCTATTACTTCACACACCTATGTCATCTGTCATCTGCTGCCTGTAGTACCTTGCAGTGTAGGGCAGGGGGGTCTTGAGGCTGAGGAATTTGAGGCCGCCTGGCTAGTGCAGTCGTCGCGAACTGCGCAGGTTAGGATTTTCATTTTGCCACCGAGAGAAAAAAAAATCCACACCTTACACCGAGCATTCGAACCCGGGTCTCCCATTTGAGAACCCGGCGTTCTTAGCCACTAGGCGAGCCGCTCTCTTCACATACCAATAGTAGGAAACTGCTTCGGATCAAACTATTATTTATATTATTAATTATAATATATCTGACCAAACCCGACAACCCACATTGTGCCCGCGGCTTTGGCGGAGGAGAGCAGTTGGAAGGGTACAAACCGTACCCTAGTGGGAGAAAATGCAACCTAAAGACTAAATGTCGTGGCAGAGCTGACCTGGCCTTGGTTGGTAACTGGTTCAGAGTCGAAGATCCTACAGGCAGGCAGTTTGAGCATTGCTTTGCTGATCCGGCAGCTTCTGCAGCTGGTCTTTATCCAGATCTATTAGTGTTACATTTCCTCTGGAGTAAACTAGGCAGGCCGAGAGAGGCATTAAGCTGCATGAACAACACGTGGTCTCTACAATTCAGCCCAGGCTTTATTATGTGGAGAGATTTAGCCCCATCGCTGGTCTTACCGCCATGGGTTGTAGTTATTATGCCTTATTGTTTTGGTAGCACAGTGTAACAAGCTATCGACTGTCAAGTCGACAAAGTACCAAAATATCTTACCCAATACACGTCATGGTCTCCCTGTCCAGTACGGTGCCTGCCACACAGGCATGAATATCCACAGAGCCGTTGAGACAGTTGGCAAACCCCCAGCATCCAATCTCCAGGAGCCCATCGGGCCTTCGCTGACAGCTGATCTCATGAGGTGCTGTGCTGTTCGTCTGGGCAAACACTGCAATGGAAGAAGTATTAAAGCCTGTCAATGCGGTGCCCATGTTGTTTTAACGATCATTGGTTCCCTATCATTTGCTATTTAACAGGTTCAGTGTCCAACAAACAAGTTGGTTTGGTCCAAACATTGTACACAAAAGATAAACAAGTATTATACTGTACACTCGCTGAGCATTAAAATTAATGGGTAGATACGAATTCAGAAGCAACCGGATCAGTAAAGCAGTGCTTTAACCGTCCGTCTGTCTGAGCTTCGATCCTAGACCATCTTCCGACCAAGGCTTAGGGTCTAGATGCCCTGCCATGACATTTAGTCTTTAGATTGAATTTACTCGCTCTAGGATCAGGCTTGTATAGTCCCGATTGCGCTCCTCCGCCCTAAGCCGTTGGCACAAGGTGGAGTATCTGGTTTGGTGAGCGCCGCCCAGTATTCGGCATTAATAGAAAACAGATGGTACCGTCTACTGTCATATGACAGCACAGTCATATCTGACTAAGACCTGACTTTAAACACACACACACACACACACACACACACACACACACACGCACACGCACACACACACAACACTTAGCAACTTCCTTCATAAAGAAACATACATACGACAGACAGACTGTAGGTAGTTAAGTTGGTAGATACGTAGACAGGTAGAAAGGTAGGTAAGTAAGTAGAGAGACAGAAAAAGTAACTAGACAGGTAGAAAGGTGGGTAAGTAAGTAGAGAGACAGAAAAAGTAACAGACAGCAAGATGGACAAACAGACAGACAAACAGACAGGAAGGAGAGGAGATCTCTATTACCTTTTCCTTGCCATAAAAGTATGGCACTCGCAACAACCACATACAGCATTTTCCCGTATTGTGCCGTTTGCTACAATTCTGCGATGCTTCTGTTTCAAACATAAACAGTAAGAAACTGCAAATCCCCACTTATGACCAGAGAACAGGCGACGGGAATATCTCTGTGTTCAATCAACTTGCCTGCTCCAGATACAAGGACGAACCCTCACGTATCGCTAGAGAGTGCACGGTGGGAATCTTTCAACGTGTGTGCAACCTGCAGCTTAACCCCGTTTTATTCTACTGTTAAAAATGTCTACAATGAACTTAAACCCTACCAGGACCAGAGGTCATTTCACAGATTTACTGACAACAACGTGAGATAATTGAGTTGCTGGACGTGACAAAGGCGTGAAGTGGAGTCAGTCAATTTACGAACAAACAAACATCACATTTACAATATGGTGTGAATATTTTCAGGGGCATTCTTGTGTAAGTGTGAAGGCAAGAAGAAAAGAATGAAAGACAATTGAAATCAGCGCGGGGAATATTGCGTAAGAGTAAACTAGTTAACAGACGACATATAATCTTGGAGCTTAACAAAGCAAAGGTTTGGTGGGTTGTCGTTCTTGTGGCTGGTAGTTCGTCAGCTGCCATGGTAACTTATGTCGAATGTTTTACGAACGTAATTCGTAATCCCGTATACCGCGCTCGAGATACGGCTGCGTGCAGATCGCCTTGCGCTGGTTTTCATACAATGATATGAGCGTCGGTGGCTCAGAAAGCCATGGCAGAGTAAAACAAATAATGCAGGGGTTAACTGCGACGCCCTGTAAAGGACATGCAACTAACTTTAGAAAAGATTGCAGAACCTTTGCACGATGTTGCAAGCTCCCGATGACTCTATTTGGCTGTTTATGATTTACTTGGCAGTTTTACGTTCATTAATATTCCATTATTGGTCTCCATGACGAAGGACTTACGGGCGAGTTTCATAATCTCGCTTACTCCCGATCGAAACACAGCTGCGACCGATTTGGCAGCAGACCGCATTGCGCTGGGTTTTAACGAATTGGTATTGGAGCTAGTCGTTTAGAAAGCAATGGTAAACTACTGAACGTAAACTTGCTAAGACACCAATAACAACAGTAGGTACTTTTGCCTTAATTCACTCCAAACAAACGTCACCAGCTATATTTAGGGTCACCAGCTATATTTAGCACTGACGGTGATCTCCTCTGTGTTCGGGTACAGTTCATGTCAGTGCGTTTCAATTTCCCTCACAGTGTTTCTTTGGTCTTTGGCCACCGTTTCTGTGTGTGAGTGTGTGTGTGTGTGTGTGTGTGTGTGTGTGTGTGTGTGTGTGTGTGTGTGTCATCATGAGTTTTCTGGAACTGGCAGCAGCAGCAGCTGTCCACGACAAGCCAGAGTAGTGTTGCCTTTTCTGCAGCAGCATCATGGCATCTGACATTCTGGCTAGACACTGTTCTCATAATCATGTCATCATGGTGCTATCGCTGACTGAGCGTCAGGACAGATGGAGATGCCGACAACATTCACCATGTATGTCGACAGGACATCCTCCCGCTGAGACAAGGCCACATGGCTGCAAGGCCTCGCGTCTCCCGTACAGACAGATCATCATCATTCATTTCGTATACTGCTGGTCTCAAGAGTTGACAAGCATTTCATTTGGCCAGTTACAGTTAAGGGGGGAGGGCGGGGGGATGTCGCCGAGAGCAACTGTTGCACACCGATAAAATTGCGCACCGAGCTACGGCGCAACACAGGGAACCCCTGTATGTGACGTCATACCCTGGGATTCGGTTTTGTTTGGGGTGAATAAAGGCAAAAGTACCCAACAGTAAAATACTGATGTTAACAGCGACGTCCGGTAAAATAAAAAAAATACGAAAAATAAAATGCCATTGCTGTCTGAACAAGTCAACATTTGACTCGAAATCACCGTTGTGTGGAACGAACCCAATACCACGGTCACCACAGAAAGTTGAAGCCCGAGCGCATTAAACCCCTTGACCATGTGCTAATGTATACATTAGGGAAAAACAACAAGTCGGAAGTACTTCCGTAGAAAGTTCATCCGTAGAATGTTTTCGGACGTGATTGCGTTGTGCTTGTTTACAGCAGAGCTGCTTTCTTGCGCCGTTAGACCTACACATCCGACTTCTGCGGGCATTTGTTGACCGGGTTAACCTTTCCCGGAGCTTTCGTAGGACGTTTGACTCTCACTGTTGTGGTGTTATCCCCCATCCCAGCTGGCCCATTTAGAACAGCCGAAGACATCCCGGTCGGCCCTCAAGGGAAGGAAGGAGCAGATATTCCCCGCCATCCAAGAAGGTTTCCATAATTGCAGAGCCGACACATAGCACTCTGGTACTGGGCTCACCCAAGGAATCGTCACGTCCTGCAGATGGCTGCTTAGCCTCACTTCCGTATATTGTGCCTTCCATTCACCACATGCTGTTCCTCCGGAAACCAGAAGAATACAGATGACATCCACACAGTGAGCTTTCGATTCGGACTGTCCACGTAATTAAATTGCTATCCAAGCAATATTCCATTTCGTGCCACTGGGAAGCTTCTTCCACCTTTAGTCGGAAGCACAATCACGTGTAACAGAGTCGACACTGCGGCTATAAAGACATCCTCAGCAAAAAATAATTAGGAAACTGACTAACCTAACTAACCAACTAACTAACTACTTAACTAACTAACTAACTAACTAACTAACTAACTATCTAACTAACTAACTAACCAACTAACCAATTCACCAACTAACTATTTAACTAACTAATTAACTAACCAACTAATCAACTAACTATCTAGCTAACTAACCTACTAACACACAAACTAACCAATTTACAATACAACCAACTAACCATCTAACCAGCTAACCTTCTTCTTCTTCTTCTTCTTCTTCTTCTTCTTCTTCTTCTTCTTCTGCGTTCACCCGGAGTGTTTTTTCCAGATGTAATTGCGATGTGTCTAAGTTAGGCACCCTTGGGCCGAGACCCTTAGGCCAACTTATCCGACTTTAGCGTGCGTATTTTAACCAGGTTAGCATTCCTGGGGGACTCTCACTTTTGTGGTACCGTCCACTGCCCAGCTGGTCAAGTTAGAACGGTCGAAGGCTTCACGGTAAGCCCTCAAGGGAAGGTAGGGGCAGTCCATGGCATTTTCCGCCATCCAGGGAGGCTTCCATAATTGCAGAACCGACACATAGCGCTCTCATGCTGGGCTCACCCTAGGAATCGCCGCGTCCTGCGCATGGCTGCTTTAATTCCACACTTCCATTTAATGGGTATTTTGTTCGTCACAGGCCGCTCCTGCACAAACAAGGAACGGTCAGTCTGCAGACTATTTCCACTCAGAGAGCTTTAGGTTCAGACGTGTACGGACTCTGTGCCCGAAAAACTAGATCGTCAGAGCCGTTCCGGCCGGAAAACTAGATAGTCAGAGCTGTTATTGCCGGATAAAATGTAGTTAGAGCTGTTCCGGGCACGAAGGATATTTCACTCGGACGTTTTTGCATTTTGCCAGTTTTTATTTGCCACCCTTAGGCCTGCACATCCGACTTTGGTGGGCGTTTTTTAAAATCCGGTTAACCGTCTTGGAGGTTTCGAGGGACATTCTGTTGTGGTGTCACCACATCTCTGTTGGTCAAGTTAGAAGGGCCAAGGACTTTACGATCAGTCCGTAATGGAAGGCAGAGACAGTCCATGAGCGTGTACACATGCATTGTAACCACTACGTGCGATTGGGACGCTTTCCCACCTTTAGTAACGCTCTCGAGTTAGGCTACATGTGCTGTCGGCTCAGCACCTTACCTCCATGCAGCAGAGAGCGGGTAACCGCCAGCCTCTCTCATCCGGGGATCCCTCTTATCCCTCGGATGAGAGGCTTCGAATAGGTATCTGGACCAATAGCAAGCTTAGCATCTCACCACCATTTTGCAGTGGGTGAGTATCGGCCCGGCTCTCACATCCGGGGGATAATGACTTAGAGGCGTTCAGTCATATCCCTCAGCGGAGAGCCTTAGAGTATGTGTTCGGACCAAGAGTTAGTGGCATCGTGCGCCTGATTCGGTCTTTGACTGCCTATCTCCAGTCTACTTGCAGAGCAGCAGGTTGTGTCTCTCTTGGTCTGGTCCCTATACCAAGGCCTGTCCGAATGTAATTGTGCTTCCGTCGGCAGAGCTCTTGGGGTCATTGGGACACGCAAGCCCCTCTACCACGACAAGGTAGAGACACTTCAGAGGGGACTAACCAACTAACTAACCAACCAACTAACTACTTAATTAACCAACTAACTAACTAGCTAGCTAACTAATCAACCAACCAACACACTAACTAACCAACTAATTAACCAACTAACCAATTAACGAAGTATCTAACTAACCAACTAACTACTTAACTAAGTAACTTACTAACTAACATAGCGATTACATGTGTATACATTTCATAATTAATCATACAAAACTATGCCATCTACACAATGACTATTTGCTGCATTATATCTCCAACACTGTCTGTCTCTCGCCTTGATTGTACAGTCTCTCAGCCTGCTGTTCGTCCATCTCTCGATGTTATATTTCCACTTGTATAGAGTTATCTACCTCTTGCTCGCTTGCCTTCAACCTTACTGCTGAGATGTAACTTGCATAATTTCACGAAATAAGCTCAATTAAAATATGTCCAGGGTTGCAGAAACAATCCAGCAATGAAGCATCAACGGAACAGCAATAACAGAGTCGAAGGCCGGTAAACTATTTGATAAGGCCAAGTTTAATTGCCCACATTGTCGTGTTGCATGCATCAAACACATGATTCAAAATTCAGAATAGATTTCGACCGTGTCTGTGATTTTCAGACGGGACGGTCATCATAATATTAAATATGAATAATCAATCGTTGACTAAGCTAGTCACTGACAACTATCAAAATCGTATCGTCGTCCTTCTGTCCTCCGCAAGGTTGCCAAAGTGTCCTTCTGCTGTGACATTCTAAGTCTCGTTCTTATATTCTGCATCTGTCCAAAATAATTATCATGATATGTAAGATGCCATCTTATTCTGGTTCTCTTTGCTACTAAATGTTGGCCATGAGTACGGTTGCCCTGCCAGTAAATATGTGTCTAAATTCCAGACAACTTCAACGTGCTGCTTCTCTGTTGGAGCTCTGTGATCTGACTGTCTTGTTGTTATTGACAAATATTCTGACGTGATCTCCGTTCTACGTCAACTCATTCGATACTCTTAGATATTGGTTTAGCGACTTTGTCGCAAGTTTATTATTGCGTCATATTCTCTGTGCTGCTACTTGGCACTTACCCTCAAGTATGGTTTTATATCTTTTAACGTGAGTGAAATATGTTTCGTGCCTTTTATTTCTTCTTTCACCAACTCTCTTTTCATTCCCAGTTTTTCTAGAACCTCTGAATTTAATAGTTTTTGTTCACATGAAATACGGCATATTCTTCTGTATATCCGCATCTCCAGAGCCTCTATTTGCCTTCCAAATTGCTTGTTCATTGTCCAGGCTTCTGCTCTGCGCCTTATAGAAGTATTGAATATACATACACTTCGACAATTCTAATTTTTAATGCGTTGCTAATCTCTGGCGATGTTGATACTGATTTCATGTTGTTGAAAACATTTTTGACCATTCCTGTTCTCTTTTTTTATTTCTATTTTACTTCTGCCATCATCTGTTATCGCGTGTCCAAGTTAGAAGAAATATCAGATGGGGAACCCTTTGTGGTCACTAAGACAGTTCACAAATAAACACACATGTATTGTTTGGTGCTCAGAGAAGTAGAAGAAGAAAGAAATAAGGATTCGAGGACGCACTAAACAACATACAAATTGAAAGCTATGCTATACCTATGCCTATAGCTACCGATCAGGATTCAAACCTGTCACCTCCAAATGACAGATTCGAATTCCGGTCGGTAATTAAAGCTTTCAATTTGTATGTTGTCTAGTGCGTCCCCTAATCCCTACTTCTTTCTTGTACTTCCATTAGCGCCAAACATTACATGTTTGTTTATTTATGACAGTTACATAAATAAACACACATAGTATTGTTTGGCGCTCACAGAAGTGAGAAGAAGGAAGTAGAGACTAGAGGACGCACTAGACAACATACAATTTGAAAGCTATAGTAACCGACCGGGATTTGAACTTGTCAGTCACCTCCAAATGACGATAGTGCCTCGCCGCAGGATCAAGTGTACTACGACGCATGGTAGACATTCCGAAAAAAAAGTGTCTTCATTGGTCATGTCTATCACATAAATGAACCTACAACTATGGAATACGGACAGAATTCGTATCAAACCATTGTGATAGCACCATCGGTCTCATAATTTATATTACACCAGCATAGGTCAAATAACAAACAAACAAACATATGATAGACATGACCAATCAAGCCACTTTTTTTGGAGTGTCTAGTTGGTCATGCGTCGAAGTACACTTGTTCCTGCGGCGAGGCCCTGTCGTCATTTGGAGGTGACAGGTTCGAATCCAGGTCGGTAACCATAGCTTTCAAATTTTATGTTGTCTAGTGCGTCCTCCAGTCTCTACTTCCTTCTTCTCCTTCTGTGAGCGCCAAACAATACTATGTGTGTTTATTTATGTAACTGTCTCAGTGGCCTCGACGGGTTCCCCAGTTGATTTCCTGTGCTTGCTTGTGTTCATTGGTTGAGCTCCAATGCGAAGTCCAGTATGCCGGATGAAGGCATCCTGTTGTCCAACATCAGTGTGATGTCATACAGGACCTGAGGTTTGCGTGAGTATCCGTTGTCCCATGTCTGGCTTATTGGTGTGCAGACTGGTGGTTCCTCGCCGTTCAGGCAGACACTCTCCGACTTCGGAGGAATCGGCGATCCTACTGACTTTAGCCAGGACCCCGAAGGGACCTGTTGCCCAGGACGCTCGACGAGGACGCGTCAATAGGTCATGGCCAGTATATAACCCGGCCCTGGTTCCTTGGAAACACCTCTGCGACCCATTTCCTGTTTATTTATGAGAAAGATAGAATAAATCTCATCATGTTCCTCTTGTGCCTTGTGGTGTCGAAGTGAGGTATAAAAAGCTGGAGAGTGCTCGGTTATGAGCTTCATGTATCGAGATTCCCAAGGACTCAGCTATTTTCAACCAGTCCATCATTTACGTGGTCGGCTCTTCTTCTTTACAGAATAATTCGGCGAGGAACTTTCGTCGTATAAATAGACCCCTTGGATGTGAAGAACACTTCCGGTGACGTTGCAATCTATACATTTCCAAGATGACGGCCCTCTTTGGAAGCAGTGCCTCTTCACGAAGCCAGAGTAAAAATCTGGTGGAATTCCGTGCAGGCAAGATGCAGATGAAGGGGAAGATGGTCCATCCAGATAAAAGAAAGGGGCTTGTTTATGTTTACCAGTCAGACGATTCTCTGATGCATTTCTGTTGGAAAGATCGCACATCTAGCGTAGTTGAAGACGTAAGTCAAGTGTAGTGATGCACCGTCGTCAAGTCAACGTCAAACGATGTTTTGTTTTGCAACTTAATAATAATATTTACAATGAAAATTTATATTAAAAATAAAAATTGAATTATTTATATTTACTTCTTCTTCTGCGTTCATCCGGAGTTTTTTTTCCCGGACGTGATTGCGTTGTGCCTGTTTACAGCAGAGCTGCGTTCTTGCGCCGTTAGGCCGACTCCGACACATCCGACTTCTGCGGGCATTTGTTGACCGGGTTAACCTTCCCGGGGGTTTCTTAGGACGTTTGACTCTCACTGTTGTGGTGTTATCCCCCATCCCAGCTGGCTCATATAGAACAGCCAAAGACATCCTGGTCAGCCCTCAAGGGGGGGGGGGGCAGACCATGGGCATTCCTCGCCATCCAAGGAGGCTTCCATACTTGCAGAGCCGACACACAGCGCTCTGGTACTGGGCTCACTCAAGGAATCGTCACGTACTGCACATGGCTGCTTAGCAGCCTCACTTCCGTATATTGGGCCTTCCGTTCACCATAGGCTGTTCTTCCGGAAACCAGAAGTATGCAGTCTGCAGATGACATCCACACAGTGAGCTTTCAATTCAGACTTTCCACGTAATGAATTTGCTATCCAAGCAATATTCCATTTTGTGCCACTAGGACACTTTCCCACCTTTTATGAGGCCCACACAGTGGGCTTTTGATTCGGACTTTCCACGTAATGGATTTGCTATCCGAGCAATATTCCATTTCATGCCTCTGGGACGCTTTTGTAACTGACATACCTGTGGTATGAAGTGTGACAGTCTAAGTACTTCTTCATGCACCTTTAGATGTCAACCTGAATGTAGTTAAAGTAAGCTGCGGTCAACTTGAGCTTGTTGATATCTCCATAGAGCTTGTCCTCAAATGAAGCAGGTGTGGGCCAAAATATCTTTCTCTGTTCTGCATATATTGGGCACTCATGCAGCAAATGTTTAGCTGTCATTTTACCAGATGCCATGTCAGCCTGCCATTGATAATGCATTCCGTTAATTTTTCTACACAGCTAAGTAGACTGATTGATTGATTGATTGATTTAGGAACCGACATCACAGCATTCGGGACATTCCCATAAGCGCTCCATCCCCATCCCCATCAGCAGCCAGCGAAGAGTTCCAACACTAATAGTTCCAGTAGCAATCTGATTATATGTCCGTCTCGCCTTTCCTCTGAGCGTCGAGAGTCGGCCAGATCCCCTCGTCACACTTCGCTGTCTCATTCTTACCAGACTATGGTGATCCATTTCCTCTGAGGTGTACACATGCTCCCACAAGGCCGCAACCACGTCTGCCTTGTCATGCATCAATACTCTACCAAGTTTTGCCGAGCCAGCCAATCTGTCCGCCTGTTCATTCCCCAGCACACCGGCATGCCCAGGAGAAGCTTGCCTGTTCTCACCCTTCTCAGCATGCTTTCTGAGTCAGTTACAATCACAATGTGTGTATGTATCGTGTTTTCTATCCAGCAGAAAGCTGCACTGACCGCCTCCACCTCCATTCTTAAGCTAGATGTAGTGTCATCATACGCCAGGCTCTCCTGCACCAAACGCCGACCATTAGTTTTTGCCAAGAACCCCCAGGCACTTCTTCTACCTCTCAACACTGACCCATCCATGTAGATAATCACATCACCCGGGCGAGAATTTTCCTGAATTAGTTGCTGAATTTCCACTTCCGTGGCCCCTGCTCTAAGTAGACTGATAGGTCAATAGCCATTTGGTTCTTCTAGGTCTTTTCCTTTCTTTGGGACTGGTATTAGTATAGCTTCCTTCCATGCCTGTGGGACTATTCCTCTCTTCCAACTGTAATTTAGGACTGCCAGTAGTTTCTTTTTTGCCATAGTGTCTAGTCCTATTAGCATTTCATTTGTGATTCCATCCTTTCCTGGTGATTTCTTCTTTTTTTAGGGTATTCATTGCCTGTTCCATTTCTTCCATTGTTAGAATTGCCATCATATATTCTGCTGCTGTCTCTGTATTATATCATGTATCTGTATGTATATCTTTGATTGCATTCGTCTGTTCGATTCTAATATCAATGTGGTTTGCACTGGCATAGTGTTCCATTAGTGCATTTGTAATCTTTTTTCCTGTAAGCAAGGCATTTCCTTGCTTAATTATTTATTTGTTTCTGGTCCTTCATTGTTCATGGCTTTCACTAGTTTCCATAGTTTGTTTCCATCCCTGTCAAAGTTCAAGTTTTCTGTTTTTTTCCCCCTCCAACAATCTCTTGTTGTTTGATTTACTGTTCTTTTATATTTTTCTGAGATGGCTTTGAGAGAGATATTCACTTCAGTTGTTTGTTCTCTCTCTGCTGTCTTCCTGGCATCTTCAACTTTCTCCTCCAAAATTTGTAGTTCTTCAGTCCAGTATGATTTGTAATTTTTCCTCGCTCCTCTTGGAATGGACTCAGTGGCCGCCTGTATTATTGCTTTGTTTAGACTTTCCACCATTTGTTTCATGTTGCCGTGTTGTGTATTTATGTTTTCACAATATTTATCTGTTACTTTGGCAAATCTGTCCCAATCAGTTCGTTTGTAATTCCGAGGCAAAGGTTTTTGTTCCTGTGGAACATACTCTGTATTCATTACAAGCTTGATTGGTCTGTGGTCACTACCTGCTAATTGGTCAAGCACATGTCGATCGATTTTGTGAAGGATGTCTCCTTTGCAGAAAGCTAAGTCTGGAGTAGAAGTGGTAAACCATCTTCTAGAGTAGAAGCTCGGTGTGTTGTCTGCTTTGTTGAGTAGATGGAGATTTGAGTCTATTTCCCAGTCTCCACTTCATCTCCTGTGTTGTCTGTATCTGGGTATCCCCATACTTCTGAACTTCTATTAAAGTCTCCGACAATAATGCAGTGTGTGTCAGTTATTTTCATGTTTGAAAGTGTAAGGTCCTTATCTGCTGGGCTATATAGGTTGTAAATTCTTATTTTCACGTCCTTTATCATTATATCATCACTTATAATTTCCGTTTGGTTATCAGAAGTCACAGACACTACAAGGTATTGTGTTTCGTGTAAGTATTAGAACTCCTCCTTTGTGTCCTCTGTGGTCGAAACGTGTGGTCTAATATCCTCTGACTGAGAATCTGTGATTGGCGTTGAGGTGTGTCTCTTGAATGCATGCCACATCAACTCCTTCAGCATTCCACTGTAGTATGTTGAGTGTCCGGGGTTCTTAACCTGCTCCTCTGTGCCTTGACTCCACAGCACAGGGGAAGGTGACTGTAAGCGTGCTGATCCATCGAGAATAGAACAACCATGATCCATGGTTTATTGGTTCCGTGAGTAGTGGTAATGGTAGGTGTAGCTCTCTTCCATAATCATGAACTTCGCGTTGTTTGCAACTGTTTGGTTAACACTCTTAACACAGAACATATAACTCACCCATTTCCAAGAATTTCCAACACCACGCGCTTTGAATACTTTTCTGGAATCATCCATTATTTTAGGGGAAATTGAGAATAGAAACATTGGTACATTCAATCTATACATAACTGGTCGGCCGGTTTATTCCGTTACTTATGAAATAGAGCATATTCGGTTGGTTACTTATACAAAAAGTTAATTAACTTGGCATTACTCTTTTATTTTTTTAACATTTCTAACTCCTCCTTAAAACGTATCCCAAAGTAGTTTGCCTTTTTCAATTTCTTAAACTTCAGCGATTCTACAGATGTTTCCCTTCTGCTATTTTGATCTAACTTGCCAGATGTAAACCCCCCCCCCCCCCCCCCCTCCCCCGTTAACGTTTAAACTATCTAAATAAACGCATGTTGCCTATATCCCTACCAAAATCGAACTGCCGTTGTCAATGTTTTTATTGCTACCCTGACGTATTTCTGCCACAAAGACGATGTGCGTCTTCATGCAGTGCTTCCTTGGCTTTCTCCACTGAATAGGAAAAAACCGAAGACATGCATGGCGCCACATCCCCACTTCTCTCTATCCAACCTCCCATTATTTCCTTTATACAGTGCTTTGTTATATGACCACCAGTAGTCATGGGTGGACCCCCACGAGGCAGGGGGCCCGGCACTGTCATTGCCTGATGAGACTTCACGGGATTAGCACCATAACGATAATTTTCATCTGTGGCATCATGAATTGATTAAGTTACGTTGCACTGCTTTGTCAAGCCTGTGGCTCAGTACATCCGATTTCAAAAAGCATTTTTCGGGGTGCTTTCCCTAGCTTTTGACTGTCCCCAGTCTACCTACAAGGCAGCAGGTTTGTGTGTCGATTGGTCTGGTCCCTCTCCTATGACCTGTCCGACATGGGTGGCCCTACCAGTAGCTGTGCTACCGTCGGCATAGCTCTTGGGGTCATTGGAACACGCAAGCCCCTCTACCTCGTCACAGTGGACACACAGCAGAGGGGGGCTGGCTACTGTCAAGGGCCAATTATCCATGACAGTCAAAACGGAAGTTGTCGAGTATGAGAAGCACGGTTTCGACCGGGTCCAGGAGAATAGATGTCTCACCTGGACTTGGCAGTCAGATGTCGACCGTGGTCCATGTTGAACGGGTCGAGAGTTAGTGTAGGCAATGGCAATATTCACCTCGCTACCAGATATATTTTAGTTGTAAATATTATTGTCAGTAGACATTTTTAAAAGTGTTAGCGAATGCTGATTAAGAACTGTGATTTTAATCTGTGCTTATGTGAAGTATCAACTTAAGAATAGTTGATGGAAATCCATACGGCGTGTTGTCAAGTTATTCTTATTGTCTTACGCTGTGACTCTAGCACGATTGTTGAAGGATGGTGAGAGAGAGAGTACAAATAGAACGCTACTCATTAAGATAATAGTCAACAATCATTGGTACTATAGCAACACCCATATTATACGAGCCATATATTAATGTCAGAGTGTTACCCCTGGTAAACTTTAACAAGCTAAGTAAACATAAATATGATCATGGTGAGGATCTATGAATACTAAGAATATATAAACACAGAAGAGTCTCTGCCGTGACAGCTACCTCATCCCCTCACTGCCTATCCAACCAATCATGAACAAGCCTTCAAAGAGTTTGCCATGAGTTGTTTGAGAACCTCTGCTCCTTTGGCAGAACCGACAATGAGTATCAGTCTTATCTCATCTTGTTCCTCTTGTACCTTGTGGTGTTGAGGTGAAGCATAAATAGCGGGAGAGTGCCTGTTTATGTGCTTCATTTATAGAGATTCCCATAATATCAGTATCTGCTCTAAATCATGGCTTGTTTGTTTGATTTCAGGATTTAATTATCTTCCCCGACGATATTGAATTTAAACATGTGAGCCAGTGTACCACAGGCAGGGTGTATGTCCTCAAGTTCAAGTCTTCGTCGAGAAAATTCTTCTTCTGGCTGCAGGTAAGATTTGCTTGAGATGTGTGCTATGAGAAGTGAAGTGTGCATATTTTGGTGCTTGAAATGTGTGCCGTGAGAGGTTAAGTGTGCATGCTTTGTTGCTTGAGATGTATGCAGCCACAGGTGAAGTGTGCATGCCTTGTTGCTTGAGATGTATGTAGTCAGAGGTGAAGTGTGCATACTTTGGTGCTTGAGATGTATGTAGTCAGAGATAAAATGTGCATGCTTTGTTGCTTGAGATGTATGCAGCCACAGGCGAAGTGTGCATGCCTTGTTGCTTGAGATGTATGTAGTCAGAGGTGAAGTGTGCATACTTTGGTGCTTGAGATGTATGTAGTCAGAGATAAAATGTGCATGCTTTGGTGCTTGAGATGTATGCAGCCACAGGTGAAGTGTGCATGCCTTGTTGCTTGAGATGTGTGCAGTGCGAGGTGTAATGTGCAAGCTGTCGTACTTGAGGCTCCTGTGTTTGTAATGTCTTGGGTATTTTTGCATCATGTTTCATGAAGGATAAGAGGTCAGCATGGCTGAATGGATAATAGCTTTCGTTCTTAAGCTTATGGTGTGCTGATGCAGAGATAGCGGGTTCAACCCCTACACCAGTCTGTTGGAGTAAAATGTTGACTTCTTATCAGTGGTTAATATATGACGTCTTCATTCATATTCTTCACAAATGCTACACATAAATATGACTATACCATTCATAGCATACTCTTTGAAAACATTACATGCAAATATGACTTCCATTTATACTGTTCGCATATATGACTTTGTCATCTCTACTCTCCACAAAGGCTACATGCAAGGATGATGTCATCCCTCCTCTTCACAAACGTTACATCTGATTTTTGTTGTTGTTTAAACCCCTTCAGGAACCCAAGACTGATAAAGACGAGGAGAACTGCAAGAAAGTGAATGACTTCCTCAACAACCCACCAACTTTGGGATCTTCCAGAGGAGGAGGTAGTGGCAGTCTTCCCTCTGATCTGTCTGGGCTTGGTGAGCATTGCAGATGTTAATTATCGTATGTTTCTTGTTCCCCTGCTAGCAGACAACATTATCCTTGTTCCCCTGCTAGCAAATAGTATGTTCCTTGTTTCCCTGCTGGCAAACATTATCCTTTTTCCACTGCTAGCAATCTGTATGTTTCTTGTTCCCCTGCTAGCAAATGGTATGTTTCTTGTTCCCCTGCTAGCAAACAGTATTTCCTTGTTCCCCTGCTGGCAAACAACATTATCCTTGTTCCTCTGCTAGCAAATGGTATGTTTCTTGTTCCCCTGCTAGCAAATGGTACGTTTCTTGTTCCCCTGCTAGCAAATAGTATGTTCTATATTCCCCTGCTAGCAAACAGTATGCTGGCAAATAGCATGATCCTTGTTTCACTGTGAGAAAACAGCATAATGTTTGTTACAGTGCTAGTAAATAGCACTATTTGTTCCACTGCAAGAAAATATCACAGTAATTGTTCCATTGCTAGCAAATATTAAATACTTGTTACATGGCTAGCAAACAGCATGATGCTTGTACCCAGCCTGGTAAATGGAAGATTCTCTAGGAAGGGAACTGGAGACCCTCACCTCATAATGCAGTGACTTAGTATATGTAGAATCTTTACATCCCCTCTGCTGTGTGTCCACCGTGACGAGGTAGAGGGGCTTGTGCGTCCCAATGACCCCAAGAGCTATGCCGACAGTAGCACAGCTACTGGTAGGGCCACCCATGTCGGACAGGTCAAGGGAGAGGGACCAGACGAAGAGACACACAAACCTGCTGCCTTGTAGGTAGACTGGGGACAGTCAAAGGCTAGGGAAAGCATCCCGAATAAATGCTTGTCGAAATCGGATGTACTGAGCCACAGGCTTGACAAAGCAGTGCAACGTAAAACCTGCTGCCTTGTAGGTAGACTGGGGACAGTCAAAGGCTAGGGAAAGCATCCCGAATAAATGCTTGTCGAAATCGGATGTACTGAGCCACAGGCTTGACAAAGCAGTGCAACGTAAAACCTGCTGCCTTGTAGGTAGACTGGGGACAGTCAAAGGCTAGGGAATGCATCCCGAATAAATGCTTGTCGAAATCGGATGTACTGAGCCACAGGCTTGACAAAGCAGTGCAACGTAACTTAATTCATGATGTCACAAATCAAAATTAATCGTTATGGTGCTAATCCCGTGAAGTCCCATCAGGCGGCGATAGTGCCGGGCCCCCTGCCTCGAGGGTGTCCACCCATGACTACTGGTGGTCACCTTCCCCTGTGCTGTGGAGTCAAGGCACAGAGGAGTAGGTTAAGAGCTATTGACCAAATACCCCGGACACTCAACATACTACAGTGGAATGCCGAAGGAGTTTACAAGAAGAAAGACTCCCTAACACAGCGTCTTCATAAAGATAGAATAGATGTGGCATGCATTCAAGAGACACACCTCAACGCAAATCACAAATTCTCAGTCAGAGGATATCAGGCCACACGTTTCGACCGCGAAGGACACAAAGGAGGAGTTCTAATACTTACACGAAATACAATACCTTGCAGCGAAGTATCTGTGATCTCTGACAACCAAACGGAAATTATAGGTGTTGATATAATGATAAAGGACGTGAAAATAAGAATCTACAATCTGTATAGCCCAGCAGATAAGGACCTTACACTCTCAAACATGAAAATAACTGACACAAACTGCATTATTGTCGGAGACTTTAATAGCCGTTCAGAAAGATGGGGATACCCAGATACTGACAAAAGAGGAGATGAATTGGAGGACTGGGAAATAGACTCAAATCTCCATCTACTCAACAAAGCGGATGACACATCGAGCTTCTACTCCAGAAGATGGCTTACCACTTCTACTCCAGACTTAGCTTTCTGCACAGGAGACATCCTCCACAAAATCGATCGCCATGTGCTGGACCAATTAGCAGGTAGTGACCACAGACCAATCAAGCTTGTAATGAATATGGAGTATGTTCCACAGGAGCAAAAGCCCTTGCCCCGCTGGAATTACAAACGAGCAGATTGGGACAGATTTGCCATACTAACCGACAAATATTGTGAAAACATAAATACACGATATGGCAACATAAAGCAAATGGTGGAAAGTCTAAACAGAGCGATAATACAGGCAGCCACTGAGTCCATTCCAAGAGGAGCGAGGAAAAATTACAAACCATACTGGACTGAAGAACTACAAAGTTTGGAGGACAAAGTTGAAGATGCCAGGAAGACAGCAGAGAGAGAACAAACAGTTGAAGCGAACATCTCTCTCAAAGCCATCTCAGCAAAATATAAAAGAACAGTAAATCAAACAACAAGAGATTGTTGGAGGGAAAAAACAGAAAACCTGAATTTTGACAGGGATGGAAACAAACTATGGAAACTAGTGAAAGCCATGAACAATGAAGGACCTAGCAACAAACAAATAACAATTAAACAAGGAAATGCCTTGCTTACAGGAAAAAAGGCTGCAAATGCACTAATGGAACACTATGCAAATGCAAACCACATTGATATTACAACCGAACAGAAGAAAGCAATCAAAGACAAACAGATACATCATACAAATACAGAGACAGCAGCAGAATATATGATGGCAAATCTAACAATGGAAGAAATGGGACAGGCAATGAATACCCTAAAAAAGAAGAAATCACCAGGAAAGGATGGAATCACAAATGAAATGCTAATAGGACTAGGCACTAAGGCAAAAAAGAAACTACTAGCAGTCCTAAATTACAGCTGGAAGAGGGGAATAGTCCCACAGGCATGGAAGGAAGCTATACTAATACCAATCCCAAAGAAAGGAAAAGACCTGGAAGAACCAAATGGCTATCGACCTATCAGTCTACTTAGCTGTGTAGGAAAATTAATGGAACGCATTATCAATGGCAGGCTAACATGGCATCTGGAAGAAAACAAACTCTTAACACCACACCAAGCAGGATTCAGAAAGTACAGATCCACTGAAGATCAAATAACCTATATAGCTCAGGAAATAGAGGATGCCTTCCAAGAGAAAAAGCACACACTAGTGGTCTGGATAGATTTAGAAAAAGCATTTGATAAAGTATGGAAGGAAGGACTGAAAGTAAAACTGCAAAAAATGCATGTTTGTGGGAAAATGTACAAATGGATCAGCCACTACCTTGAGAACAGAACTGCCAGGACAAAAGTACAAGGACAAACCAGCAAAATGATGCTGTTGGAGCAAGGTGTCCCCCAAGGAGGAGTTCTTTCACCAACATTATTCCTAGCATATATAAACATCACAGAAAATTTTCCAGCCAGAGTACACACATCATCCTTTGCAGATGACCTAGCCATATGGACATCTGAAGAATATATTAGTACAGCTAACAGCAGAATACAGCAAGCCTTATTAGCACTAGAGGACTGGTCAAAATCATGGCTAGTGAAGATAAGTGAGGAGAAAACAACATGCACAGTGTTCTCCCTCTCAAATAAAACTCAACAACCTAAGCTGGTATTGAATGGAAAAATATTGCGCCAAGAAGAAAATCCAAACTATCTCGGAGTCACCTTTGATCGTCGCCTGACATGGAAAACACAGGTTGAGAAAAATCGAACAAGAGCAAAGCAAAGAATGGCAATCATGAAAAAGCTTGCTGGTACAACGTGGGGAGCAGATGAGAAAGTTCTCAAGAAGTTATATACTGGACGGGTGAGGCCAGTACTGGAATATGGCATTGCAGCTTGGGCAACAGCAGCTAAGTCAAACTTTAACAAAATAAGTAGAGTCCAAAATCAAGAAATGCGAATCATAACTGGAAGCCTGAAGACAACGCCTATTAATGAACTTGAAAAGATCACTTGTTTACAACCAATGCAGGATAGAAGAGATAGCAGAGCCCAGCAACAAGCAGAAAAATTTAGAAGATTGACAGACCACCCTATGTATAAAAGGTTTAGTGGTTTTGGAAAGGGACGACTGAAGCGTAGCAACTTTGTAGAAACTGCAAAACGAAAGATTCGGGCAGATCCCATACTTAACATATCAACAGTCAAACCTATTTACAATGCAGACAAGTTCCCAGCTTGGAGACAGCAGCAACTGCCTGAGATGATAGAAAACATTCCTGGTATTGAGAAAAAGAACACTCAGCATGAAACCGAAAGAAGAGAAATAACCCTAAACTACATAAAAGAACATTACCCAAGCAGCAATTGGACCCATGCATATACAGATGGATCAGCCAAAAATTCAATAGAGAATGGAGGAGGAGGAATTCTCCTAAATTTAAAAAATGGAGTGAAAAAAACACATTCAGTGGCAACTGGAAAGTTTTCAAGTAACTTCAAAGCAAAGGTAGAGGCTCTGAAAACTGCAGCAGAAATGCTCTTGATGGAGGAAAATAAAGAGAAGCAAATAGCTATCTTCACAGATGCAAAGTCAGCTGTCTCAATACTGAAGAGCAATAACAGCACAGAAATAGCTGACCTAAGAGCAGCACTCCATGGTCTATGCCAGAAATCCAAAAAAGTTGTAATACAGTGGATCCCATCACATTGCAGTATACCTGGAAATGAAGAGGCTGACAGACTGGCAAAAGAGGGCGGACGACTACCACAGCCTGACATAGACATAACCTATAATGAGGCAAAGAGGTTGATAAAAAGCACCTATAGAACCAAATGGGAATCAGAGCATCCAGGCCACCAGAAGGATGATGCATATTACAAACTCGACAGAAGAGAACAAGTAGCAATCTTCAGACTCCGCACAGGACATAACAGGCTGAAATACCACTTGTTCAATAAACTAAAGATAGGAGATACCAGTGAATGTAATTGTCGAACTGGAAAAATGACAGCAAAACATTTGCTTCAGGATTGCCCAATATATGCAGAACAGAGAAAGATATTTTGGCCCACACCTGCTTCATTTGAGGACAAGCTCTATGGAGATATCAACAAGCTCAAGTTGACCGTAGCTTACTTTAACTACATACAGGTTGACATTTAAAGGTGTATGAAGAAGTATTCAGACTGCCACACTTCATACCACAGGTATGTCGGTTACAAAAGCCTCCCAGAGGCATGAAATGGAATATTGCTGGATAGGAGATCCATTACGTGGAAAGTCTGAATCAAAAGCTCACTGTGTGGGCTTTCAAAAAAGGTGGAAAAAGTGTCCTAGTGGCACGAAATGGAATATTGCTTGGATAGCAAATCCATTATGTGGAAAGTCCGAATCAAAAGCTCACTGTGTGGGCTTTCAAAAAAGGTGGAAAAAGTGTCCTAGTGGCACGAAATGGAATATTGCTCGGATAGCAAATCCATTGTGCGGAAAGTCCAAATCGAAAGCTCACTGTGTGGATGTCATCTGCACACTGCATTCTTCTGGTTTCCGGAAGAACAGCCTATGGTGAACGGAAGGCCCAATATACGGAAGTGAGGCTAAGCAGCCATGTGCAGGACGTGACGATTCCTTGGGTGAGCCCAGTACCAGGGCGCTGTGTGTTGGCTCTGCAAGTATGGAAGCCTCCTTGGATGGCGGGGAATGCCCATGGTCTGCCCCTGCCTTCCCTTGAGGGCTGACCAGGATGTCTTTGGCTGTTCTATATGGGCCAGCTAGGATGGGGGATAACACCACAACAGTGAGAGTCAAACGTCCTAAGAAACCCCCGGGAAGGTTAACCCGGTCAACAAATGCCCACAGAAGTCGGATGTGTCGGCCTAACGGCGCAAGAACGCAGCTCTGCTGTAAACAGGCACAACGCAATCACATCCGGAAAAAAACTCCGGATGAACGAAGAAGAAGAAGAATCTTTACATTAACATTGCATGCCCCTATGTCAGTCTCTGGCTTCAGATTACACGTACTATTTAATTTTCCTTTATCACATTATAATATACATTACATACAACAATCTGAAAGATACAAACAGACTTCTTTGGTCATAGCAGAAGAGAAAGTATTGGAGAACATCGCGACGATTGGAAAGATCGAGGGGAAAGAGAGGGAGAGGCTGACCATGAGAAATGATGCTGGACGGATTGAGACAGTGGCATGGAGGAATATCATCAGTAGAGTTGATCCAGAACACCAAAATCCGAGATCTGTGGAGAGACTTGAACGCCTGTGCATGGCACATGATGATGATATTATAACATGAGAGCAGTGGTAGTTTAGTGGCTAGACACTTGCCTGTGTCCTGGTGGTCAGAGGTTTGATCTGCATTGGGGTGGATTTGAATTTTTTTAAAATTGTGCTCCCCGGTCGACCAGATTAAAATAGGTACACTGATATGTTGTGGGAAGTCAAGCCGGCTGCAGCAATACTGACTGCATCACACGAGAGTCTCGATTGGTCTATACAGATATGGGTATAACAAGATATGTTCAGGGCATCTTAAAGTATATAAAAAGGGACCTTCACTCTTTTTTAATATATATTATAGCGTGTCATGGCATGGAATGGAGTCAACACACGAATTGATCTATGCTGTTGGAGATCACAGTTTGTGGAGAGCATGATCACCCACGCCAGCTGGCAAGGCACTGGATGAGGATGATAGTGTGTCAGAAAGAGAGTTCTGAAATGTTGAATCTGTTCTGTTGTGTATCAATGAATCTTGGAGTAAAAAAATACATTAGGGAGAGTTTGGGCCTTGAGATTGATGCTGTGACAACCTTGGACAGCCAGAGTAAACTAACATTGAGTCAATGGAAGAGGCTAATGAAAGAAGAACACAACTATAAGACAGAGGCGAATAGTTTGGTCTCATGATGAGAAGAGAGCCACTGGAAAACACGATGACTGGGAGGATCATTGGTGGCAGAGGCAGACTGTTGCTTGATTGTCCGTGATGATGCCATGGACGAACATCATCAATAGAATTTATCCAGATCATCAGGGACCAAGGCCTTTGGAGAGACATGAACGCCTGTGCCATTCGGCATAGCACATGATGATGATATTATAACTCACTGAAAATGTACTTTTCTTATTGAACAATTTCAGGTGAACAGGATCTGCAAAGCATTCTGGGTGGGATGAGCCAGCAGCAGCTGATGCAACTACTTGGTGAGTCTGGTGTCTCTGCAGTGTGTTGGTTGCTTGCACCCACCCCTTGGGCTGTAGCTTTGATAGTTTGTTTATGGCTTTATTTAAAACTTCTCTAAATCTCTGTTAACTGATTCACTGCCAAACAAAAAAGTAGGTTTGGACCAAACATGGTCACGGTGAAATTAACAAGTATTATGTAATTCCCATACACTGCACATTAAAATTGCAGAAGATACTGCATAGCGAAACAAATAACACAATAACCCTAGTATCACGATATACCATCCTTCTATACAAATGCGAGGTCATATTTGGTGATATATTATCCTTTGGCACTGAATCAGTTAAATTCAGTTTACAACATTTTACGGTTTACAACAGTTATTCCCATCTTATAATAATTCATGTATTCTTCCACACAACACTGACTGACTTCTTGTATTCAACATGCAGCAAAAACTTTAGCTGCAAAATCTGACCAATCATGAACAAGTCTCCAAGAGGTATGGCGTGATTGGTTAAGGACTTCTGCTACATGGGGAGTGGTAGGCAAAAGAAGAAGAAGACAGGGGTAGACAACAGGCTGCCCCTGCAAAAAATTTCTTCCACATTTGCTGTCATGCTTTGTGAGGAGAAATAATTGGCGCACTAGCGCCCGATGGGTGGCACTGGATAATGTCATTCCATGTGATTTTACAGTGTCTTTGACGTCGTCAATCCCATTTTCTTCTCGGGCATCCACTTTCTCTTGTTGCAGATCTTCTTTAGTAGAGGAGCAGTGCTAGTAGTTGGTGGTGTTGCATTCTAACAAGATGGCCAAATCATTTGATCTTTCAATATATGTGGAACAAGGTGTTGATCCCGCTGTCTTTCTGATAACATCATTTTCTATTCTGTCTCGAATAGTTCAGTTGTCAGCTCTTCTCAAGCATCTCATCTTGTAGGTTTTAATTTTCTTTATAAGTGTGATTTGGATAATTTCCAAGTTTGAAACTGGTAGCATAGGGTTGGTGTGAATATAACATTTATTATGTCATTTTGCGGACATAGGTATATTTGGATGTTCAGTATTGGTATTAGTTGATATATAAGCACTCTTGCTTTTTGACATCTGGCACTGTATATTCTGTGATCATACTTCCTAGATTTATGAAATGGATAAATGGCATAATCAATGTAATTAACACTATAATGTATGAGGTTCTGTTTGGCTAATGAATCCATTACATAGAAAGTCTGAATTGAAAGCTAACTCTGTGGATGTTATCTGCAGACTACCTTCTTCTGGTTTCTTGTGGTGAAGGGAAGGCCTAATATATGGAAGAGAAGCTAAGCAGCCATGTGCTTGTCGTGACTATTCCTTGGGTGAGCCCAGTACCAGAGCGCTGTGTGTCCGCTCTGCAAGTATGGAAGCCTCCTTGGATGGCGGGGAATGCCCATGGTCTGCCCCTGCCTTCCCTTGAGGGCCGACCAGCCTGTATTTTGTTGTTCTAAATGGGCCAGAAAAAAAAACATTTTTAACAAAGAAGAAGTGTATGAGGCTATACCAGAACAATCTTCATATCCTAACACTAGGAGACAAAGGAAAAGAAAAGGAGAGCACTTACTTATTTAAACATGCATATTTCGGATGTGTACAATTTACGTATCATAAGTTCCGGTTGCTGCCCATAAATGAACAACTAACTTACGTTGATCTCTCTAACAGGTGGCATTGGTATTGGAGGTGGGGGACAGAGTCCTTTTGGATCTCTTCTTGGTCGACCCAGTAGTGCCGCATCCACAGCATCAGAACCGTAAGTTGTGTCATTGTTGTGTCACTCTCTTTCTCAATGGCTCACTCGTTATCACTCTCTCATTGGCTCACTCATTATTACTCTCTCATTAGCTCACTCTCTGTCTCTCATTGGCTCATTCTCTGTCTCTCATTGGCTCATTCTCTGTCTCTTACATTGGCTCTCTCTCTCTCTCTCTCTCTCTCTCTCTCTCTCTCTCTCTCTCTCTCTCTCTCTCTCTCTCTCTCTCTCTCTCTCTCTCTCTCTCTCTCTCTCTCTCTCTCTCTCTCTCTCTCGACTTGTCTGTTCCACTTTTCACATGGGGCAGTGAGGAGCATTTTGTGTAATATTCACTGGCACAGGAACGGAGCATAACGGGGCTACCCTTTGTCGTGAAGTTGGAACCACAACTACCTAACTAATAAATAAATTAACACACTCATGTACCACATGTCTGTCCCAGAACATGCCGTAACGTATCCATTATTACAGTCCTCTAAGGTCAAGAGCAACTGCCGCTAGAACTGCTGCTGTGGAAACACCAGCCTCCCAGCCTCGTCCTGCGACCTCGACAACGCCGCCTTCACAGCAGAGAGCAGGTGATGCCTCCAGTGCAGGCACCACAGCTCCGGCAGTCAGTGAACCAGCAGCAGCTGCTGCAACTGCTGCCCCCGGAGGAGCTTCAGCCCAAATACAGCTGAGTGATTTACAGAACATCCTGTCCACCATGAGTGGTAAGTTATAAGTAGCGGTATTCTGATCCTGGCTTATCTTTGTGTCTTCTTTGTCTGTGTACGTCTTCTTTGTCTGTGTGCGTCTTCTTTGTCTGTGTGCGTCTTCTTTGTCTGTGTGTGTCTTATTTGTCTGTGTGCGGGAGTCTCCGTGGCAAAGTGGTCAAGCCGTTTGACTCGGGCTCTGAAGGTTGTGGGTTCGATACTGGGCCGTGTCCTTCGGTTCACGAGTGAAATTTTTCGGAGACTCCTATGGGTCGTCACTAGAGGTTCGGAGTTTGTGCTTTGTGCGGCGCTTTCTGCGCTGCGGAAAGAGACCGAGCCATATGGGATAAAAACCCGGTGCAATGAAGTCAACCCTGTCGACTTTTAACCCTTTACAGGGCAGACGCTTGTCCATTTTGTAGCCCTGAACGGGCAAGATTTTTTCAGGTTCTGTAAAAATTTTGGGTCGCGTTAGTAAAAACATCACAAATACGGTGTTAGTCAACCGATTTTAGTTAAATAAACAACACAATGAAGGGAAAAGCATGCAGAATATGTTACTCACGTGATTGTTGCCGGTAATCCATATATGAACACAAATATTTACGAAATACGGCATGTTGTTTGTGATTTTCCGTCATCTATACGGCAATTTACAAACACATTTTCAGAATCATAATCACTTTCTTTAAAGTCCGACTCACGACTGCTAATGCAAAGTAACGCTTTGCACTGATATCTAGCTCCGATTAATAATCAACTTCGTGCCCTTTAATGTCATTTAAATTGAACAGAGCGAAATCTCGGCTATCACTTGAAGAATCGCCGAAATCCATTTTAAAAAACAGCGTAAAACTCCCGAAAACTATCAAAACAAGTCCGTAAAAGTCTGTTCAAAGTCATTGTAGCGCGTTTACAAATGGCGGCCACGTTGTCACGCTATAGGCGAAAGTGAAAGTTGCGGTCGGAAGTGTCGGAAAGCCGAGAGATCGCGTTTTTACAATGCATAATAGTATCGGCCGGAATCGGACGCTACGCTCATATTTAGAGATCGGCCGGTAACGGACGCTACGCCTTGTAAAGGGTTAAGCAACTCGACTTGTCTGTGTGTCTCTTCTTTGTCTCTGTATGTCTTATTTGTCTTTGTGTGTCTTATTTGTCTGTGTGTGTGTTCTTTGTCTTGTGTTTCTTCATCTTTGTGTCTTTTTTGTCTCTCTCTGTGTATCTTTGTTGTCTCTCTCTGTGTATCTTTTTTTGTCTCTATGTCTTCTTTGTCTCTGTGTCTCTTCTTTGTCAGCGTTCAGAGGCTGGATATAAATTCTGTCCGTATTCTATAGTTGTGGGTTCAGGTGGATGATAGACTTGGTTAACAAAAAAAATTTTGTTTATTCTGACCTCCAGACTTGATTAACGAATATGCCTTTGAAGTACACTTGTTCCCACAGCAAGGTGCTGTTATCATTTGGAAGTGACATGTTTAAATCCTGGAGTGATCTCAATTTATTTCAATTGTTATATTTTCTAAAATGCCCTCAATTCTCTACTTGTTCCTTCACTTATATAAGTGCCTGTCGGTACCTGTAATTGTCTTTAAGAGTTTCATAAAGCTGATGGCGATAGATTTTTGATAGTATTTAATTATCTTAAGTGCATGACGAAAACCACCACATCAGTTTGAGTTCATGGACAGTCAAAAAGTGGACAACTCTGCAGCTGAGTAGAGCAGGGCACTCACTTGTCCTGACAGTAGAAATGGCTGTGATGTGGAAGGTAAGGGGAAACCATCACATTATCTTCCCAACATTTCATGAATAGTTACACATCAGCAGAGTTGATCCAGAACACCAAAGACCAAGATATGTGGAGAGACATGAACGCCTATGCCAGCTGGCATAGCACTTGATGATGATGATGGTATTGTAACATGTTCAAATAAAAAGAACTTCATCCAGGTCTCCAGCTATTGCAATTACCTTCTTCTTCTTTCGTTCGCTTGAAATATGTCTATAACTGCAATGTTGTCTCTTGTATGAATTTAACTGTCTTTTTTAGTCCACTCAGTGGTCCATAGAGTTTATCTTCCGCTGTTGTCTCTCTAGACATTACAATTACCATATTAATAGTTTTACAAGAAAAGTTAGGGCTCTTTTTATGCACCTTAAGATACATTGAGCTTGCGGAGCTAGACTCAGATTTTAATAGACCAATCGGCACTCTGTGAGCGGTGTGGTCAATATCGCGCTAGTTGCCCTTACTTTCCAAGGCATTCTGGGTACCCATAATTTATTTAAGATTGTCCAGCTGCGGATCGAACTCGTGACCACTGGACGGTAGTTGAGTGTCCAGCCCACTGCAATACCGATGTTCCATAATAATAAATAGTAGTGAAGAGTCATGTAGTAATTATTTTTGCGCATTTATATGTGTTTAAAAGCATATATTGTTATTGTTGTTTATAAGTGGTTTATGAAAGAAATAATGTATAAAAAGGGCAGAGATAAGAAAAGAAAGAGATAAGAAGAGCAAGAAATAAGAAAGGCAAGTTATTAGACACCCCGGGATGGTTAACCCGGTCAACAAATGCCCGCAGAAGTCGGGCAGAGATAAGAAAAGAAAGAGATAAGAAGAGCAAGAAATAAGAAAGGCAAGTTATTAGACAGACCTACACCCCGGGATGGTTAACCCGGTCAACAAATGCCCGCAGAAGTCGGATGTGTCGGCCTAACGGCGCAAGAACGCAGCTTTGCTGTAAACAGGCACAACGCAATCACATCCGGAAAGAAAAAAACTCTGGATGAATGCAGAAGAAGAAGAAGACGGACCTACACACAAAATATGTAACCCTTTTAAAGTAAAGTGTGTTCGTTCGTGATATGATATTCATGCATTATTGTTAATGTAATGAAGCATCAGATTTGTTGGGCTGGTCACTTGACTAGCATGCCAGATCACAGGCTCCCTAAACAAATTTTTAATGACGAGTTGTGCTGTGGTAAATTCTGCCAAGGTGGCCAGAGGAAATGCTTTAAAGACTGAAGATTTCACTAAAAGCTTTTGGAATTCATCACGACACCTGGAAGGCTGCTGCCAAAGGCCAGAATTCATGGCTTACATCATTATGCAAGGGTGACCCCACTTGTTAAGCAACCATAACTGCATAGCTGTGAGTCAAAGGCTGGACAGAAAAACCGCTGCTGGAGATCCTCCTCCTGGAGCATCAAGCATTCTTTGCCCACATTGTCAAAGAACATTTTGAGCCAAAATAGGCCTTACCAGCCATCTTAGAACTCAGGGCTGCAAACTTTCCACCACACTGGAGGAAAGTGGAGGAAATGAACGTCGACATCATTCTTGATGGACAAACACCCTAGATTGTTAATGTACAAGCCACTTGATTGTTTGCACATGTAACTCTTCAAGGACCATCTCTCTATACACTTCTAAGCTGACCACACTAACATGTTCACTTGTTATTTCAGTCCCTGCCGATGGCGCCGAGAAGGAAGGTAAGACACATTAACTCCTTTCCTGTGTTTTTCTGTTACAAAATTAATCAATTGACATTCTCCTTAACTCATTTGGTACCAAACAACTCACCTTTTGTTTAATGGTTGTTATGTGTGTTACATGCTTTTATTAACCCTTTTGTGTCCCTGCCTGTTGTTACGCCAGCTGCTACTGTACCCACTCTGTTACTGTTGTTACTGTACTCACTCTGTCATTGCTGTGACTGTACCCATTCTCACTGCTGTTACTGTACCTACTTTGTCAATGCTGTTACTGTACCCAACTCTGTCACTGCTGTTACTGTACCCACTCTCACTGCTGTTACTGTACCCACTTTGTCACTGCTGTTACTGTACCCACTTTGTCACTGCTGTTACTGTACCCACTCTGTCACTGCTGTTTCTGTACCCATGTACCCACTCTGTTATTGAACCCACTGTCACTGCTGTTACTGTATCCCCTCTGCCACTGCTGTGTACCCACTCTGTCACTGCTGTTACTGTAACTGCTTGACTCCAACTGTTTCTGTATTCACCCTACCACATGTTTCCGTTCTCACTCTACCCCATGTTTCTGTACCCACTCTACCTCATTTTTTTTTCTGTACCCACACTACCCAAGATTCTGTACCCACACTACCCATGATTCTGTACCCACACTACCCTATGTTTCTGTACCCACTGCACCCCATGTTACTGTACCCACACTACCCTATGTTTCTGTACCCACTGCACCCCATGTTACTGTACCCACACTACCTCAAGATTCTGTACCCACACTACCCTATGTTACTGTACCCACACTACCCCATAATTCTGTACCCACACTACCCTATATTTCTGTACCCACACTACCCAAGATTCTGTACCCACACTACCCTATATTACTGTACCCACACTACCCCATAATTCTGTACCCACACTACCCTATGTTTCTGTACCCACACTACCCCATAATTCTGTACCCACACTACCCTATGTTTCTGTACCCACACTACCCCATAATTCTGTACCCACACTACCCTATGTTTCTGTACCCACTGCACCCCATGTTACTGTACCCACACTACCCCATAATTCTGTACCCACACTACCCTATGTTTCTGTACCCACACTACCCCATAATTCTGTACCCACACTACCCTATGTTTCTGTACCCACACAACCCTATGTTTCTGTACCCACACTACCCTATGTTTCTGTACCCACTGCACCCCATGTTACTGTACCCACACTACCCCATGATTCTGTACCCACTCTACTCCGTGTTTCTGTACCTACTCTTATCTCATATTTTTGTACCCACTCTACCCTAACTTAACTATTACTGTTTCCACTCTGCCCTTGCCCTAACTGTGCTGTTTAAACCTTATCTGTTTAAAGATATCATTACCCCTTTACAAGGCAGAACGTCCATTTCCGTCCGATGCCTTTAACGAGCAAATCGGCCGATTGCGTCCGATACTATTATGCATTGTAAAAACGTGATTTCTCGGCTTTATAATACTTCCGACGGCTGCTTTCGCCGATAGCTTGACAACATGGCTGCCATTTGTAAACGCCTACTATGAATTTGAACGGACTTTTACTGACTTTTTTTTATAGTTTTCAGGGTTCTTACGCTTAGTTTTTCAAAACGGATTTCGGCGATTCTTCAAGATTCTTCAAGTGATAGTCGAGATTTAGCTAGGTTCAATTTAAGTGACATTAAAGGGCACGAAGTTGACTATTAATCGGAGCTAGATATCAGTGAAAAGCGTTACTTTGCATTAGCAGCCTGAGTCGGACTTTAAAGAAAGTGATTATGATTCTGAAAATGTGTTTGTAAATTGCCGTATAGATGACGGAAAATCACAAACAACATGCTGTATATCGTAAATATTTGTGTTCATATACGGATTACCGACAACAATCACGTGAGTAACATATTCTGCATGCTTTTCCCTTCATTGTGTTGTTTATTTAACTAAAATCGGTTGACTAACACCTTATTTGTGATGTTTTTACTAACGCGACCCGAAATTTTACCGAACCTGAAAAAATCTTGCCCGTTCAGGGCTAAAAAAACGGACAAGCGTCTGCCCTGTAAAGGTTTAACACAGTATTTTTCCTGGGCTGTTTAAACAGTTTTATTAACACTTTTTCCCTAGACTGTTTAAACAGTATCATTAGCAATATTTTCCCTAGACTAGGGATCATTTATCCCTAGCATTTATCCATCATTTATCCTTAACAGTATCATTAAGACAGTACATTTCTTGGGCTATTTAAACATCTTTAACACAATACATTTCCTACCCTGAGCTGTTTAAATAATATAATTAACATAGTACATTGCCTATTGCTGTTTAAACAGTTTCATTAACACTTTTCCTTGACTGTTTAAACTGTATCAATAGGACACTTTTCCTAGGCTATTCAGACAAGACCATTGACACAACACTTTCATGGCTGCCTAAATGTAATGCAAGCAGGTGATCTGTTAGCAGACTTTTTTCATAATTGGTGAATTTGTTTGTCCCTTGCTTTTAATCACATCCTTTGATATCTCATGGATAACAGTGGACCTTGTGAAGGCCCTCAACCCCGAAGCTATGATCCCCATACTAGCAAACCCCGAAATACAAGAGCGGCTCATACCATATCTTCCTGAGGGAGAGATACTGCCGAAAACCGAGGAGGGACTGCGCAGCACCATCCAGTCGCCCCAGTTTCAGCAGGTGAGTTTGGGTGGTCGGGGTGTTTTCTTGAGAAGTGTGTGTGAGCAACACACGGGAGAAGTATGTTTGAACAACCCAAGCTGGAGTTGGGAACAACCCATGCAAGAGGTGTGGGAACAACCCAAGCCTGTGGGGACAACTCATATGAGATGTGTGAGGAAACAACCCAAGTGTATGGTGACAAGACATGTGAGAGGTGTGTGGGGACAAGTCATGTAAGACATTTGGGGACAACCCACCAGAGATGTTATGAAAACATCCCATATGAGAGGTATGTGATGAACAACCCATGTATCAGGTATAGTTTAGTTTAGTTTAGTCATTGGATCAACATCACGGCACACGGTTTAACCCCTAAGTGCTCCGTTTTCCTCCTAACTCAAACCTGAGTCTGGAGAAACTCAGCTTAATGCGCAAACTCCGTTGCATTGACGAGGATCCTGAAATACTTTGGGTAGAATTTTAACTCGAAATTTTGCCCGGGCAGCACCGTTAGGCTACTCTTTTTCGATTTCCAACTGCCAAGGGATTTTTTACTTCTACAACAATATACACGTATGTCCGATCTCACTATTCAGAGACCAGGGGAAATGTTTATTACTGGAAGTCCACATGGATTTTTAAAATATAAATCCCGGTCCTCACCGGGGCCTGAACCCAGGACCTCCAGCACTCGAGGCGGACACCATACCTCAAGACCACTCAGCCCCCCCAGGTGTGTCAGGTGTGTGGTGAGCAACCCATGTGTGAGATATGTGTGAAACAACACGCGAAAGATATGTGTGGAGCAACACACATAAATGAACACAATCATATCTTTATTGCTATTCAACTAATGTTAGTTCACAATGTACACAATTATATCTGTATTGGTAGGTCAGCATGGCCGAATGGATAAAAATGCATGTTCAGTGTGCTGATGCTGAGGTAAGGGGTTCAACCCCTACACCGGACAGTTGGACTAAAATTTTGACCTATCATTCTTGACTTGGGGACATAAATTACAAGTACCTCTGATGTCGGAGTGGGTTCACCTGATGGCTAGGCACACTATTAATAGAGAAAGCTGATCCACACGCAAAATTCAGTCCAACGCTATTAAAAGTAGTGTGTAGGGACTATGCTTAAGTGCAAAGCGAGCGAGCGCCCAAAATAAAAATATCTGTATTGCTATTCAACTGTGTACACAATTATATCTAAATTGCTATGTAACTAATGTTGGTTCACAATGTACACAATTATATCTGAATAGCTATTCAACTAATGCTCCACAGTGTACACAATTATATCTGGATTGCAAAGGTCAGCATGGTCGAATGGGTAAGAACGCGTGTTTTTAAACATCCGTTGTGCTGATGCTGAGGCAAGCAGTCCATCCCCGACACTAGACAGCTGGACTAAAATGTTGACCTGTCTTCCTTGACTCCGGGACGTAAATTACAAGAACCTCTGAAGAGTGGATTCACCTGATGGCGAGGGACACTGTTAATAAGGGAAAGCTTATCCACACACAAAATTCAGTCCATCATTACTATAAATATTGTGTATGGACTACGCTTGAGTTCAAAGTGAACGAGCGCCAAAAGAAAAACTATTGCTATTTAACTAATGTTGGTTCACAATGTACACAATTATATCTGGATTGCTATTCAACTAATGTTGGTTCACAATGTACACAATTATATCTGGATTGCTATTCAACTAATGTTGGTTCACAATGTACACAATTATATCTGGATTGCTATTTAACTAATGTTGGTTCACAATGTACACAATTATATCTGGATTGCTATTTAACTAATGTTGGTCACAATGTACACAATTATATCTGTATTGCTATTCAACTAATGTTGGTTCATAGTGTAAACAATTATATCTGTATTGCTATTTAACTAATGTTGGTTCACAGTGTACACAATTATATCTGGATTGCTATTCAACTAATGTTGGTTCACAGTGTACACAATTATATCTGGATTGCTATTCAACTAATGTTGGTTCACAGTGTACACAATTATATCTGGATTGCTATTCAACTAATGTTGGTTCACAGTGTACACAATTATATCTAGATTGCTATTCAACTAATGTTGGTTCACAGTGTACACAATTATATCTGGATTGTTATTCAACTAATGTTGGTTCACAGTGTACACAATTATATCTGTTTTGCTATTCAACTAATGTTGGTTCACAATGTACACAATTATATCTGGATTGCTATTCAACTAATGTTGGTTCACAGTGTACACAATTATATCTGGATTGCTATTCAACTAATGTTGGTTCACAGTGTACACAATTATATCTGGATTTCTCATTCAGCTAATGTTGGTTTCAGGCTCTAAGCTCTTTTGGCTCAGCTCTCCAGTCAGGCCAGCTGGGCCCTCTGATGTCACAGTTCGGTCTCGGCGAGGACGTGGCTAATGCCGCTGCTCTTGGGGGTATGTTTCATGTTCATTGTGTCATTGCTTCTACTGGAGTTTACTGTATTTGTAACCTAGCCACTTTAGTAACATTTTATAAATTGCTTTTTAATTATGCAATTTGCATAGTTGGATACCTCTTGAAACAAGAAATCCAACGGTACCTTATTCAAGTCTGTAGGTCAATAAAAGCTGAGATATTAATGTTTGTGTGTCAATTTATCACTTAATATCCACAAAGAGAAAATACTCTTTTCCTATTTTGAGAAATTGTGACCAAAACACATTCGCTAAGGTTCAATGACATGAGTGATGAAGAATTGCACATATATACAATGGGTGTTGAATGTAAACATGCATTAATTGTCATTGTAGTCGCTCTTAATATTCCATAAGAATATTAAATGTTCATAGCTGTAGTATGACAAGAAAAACTGCCATCTCCCGCCATTGAAATACTAGTAAATACTACATTACAGCATGCGATCTTCATAATTCAGTGCAACATTTATTGTCAACTTAAATGGTCCAAAATTACAAATTAGACATAAAAATGGATGCTAAATTTAATAATGCATAGTATAACAGTGTAGTAAGTCTCATAAAACGGTATTTACGGGTTTTCTTACCGCTTAGAATAGACACAAGAAATAGTTGCCAAACAATACCGCAAGTATATTTTCGTTAAAATTCGGTAATCGGTTGCTTAAGTGGCTATACAACCCGACCATGACCTAGCGCACTGAGATTTGATACTAGTCTTTAGTTAAGGACATGTGAGAGGCACTTGGGAACAACCTATGTGAGAGGCACTTGGGAACAACCTATGTGAGAGGCATTGTGTCATTGCTTCTACTGGAGTTTACTGTATTTGTACAACCCAACCATGTCCTAGCGCACTGAGATTTGATACTAGTCTTTAGTTAAGGACATGTGAGAGGCACTTGGGAACAACCTATGTGAGAGGCACTTGGGAACAACCTATGTGAGAGGCATTGTGTCATTGCTTCTACTGGAGTTTACTGTATTTGTACAACCCAACCATGTCCTAGCGCACTGAGATTTGATACTAGTCTTTAGTTAAGGACATGTGAGAGGCACTTGGGAACAACCTATGTGAGAGGCACTTGGGAACAACCTATGTGAGAGGCATTGTGTCATTGCTTCTACTGGAGTTTACTGTATTTGTACAACCCAACCATGTCCTAGCGCACTGAGATTTGATACTAGTCTTTAGTTAAGGACATGTGAGAGGCACTTGGGAACAACCTATGTGAGAGGCACTTGGGAACAACCTATGTGAGAGGCACTTGGGAACAACCTATGTGAGAGGCACTTGGGAACAACCTATGTGAGAGGCATTGTGTCATTGCTTCTACTGGAGTTTACTGTATTTGTACAACCCGACCATGTCCTAGCGTACTGAGATTTGATACTAGTCTTTAGTTAGTTGCATGTTGCAATCTATGCCAGCATTTATTGGCTTTTTATGGTTTACTGGGCAGTGTTAGTTCAGTAGTTTGCCATTACCATGGCCCCATGCCATTAAAATCAATGCAAAGCAGTGTACTCCCAAATTGCTCATGGTTGATTGATTGTAAACCCCCAACTCGCCATGCCAGAAAATTATGAAATGCAGTTTCACTATGAATGTTGTGAATCCCTTGGACAGCTAGAGTAAGTAACAACAATTTCCTGAAAGAGGCTAATGTAACTAAAACATTACATACAACAATAAGAAAGAGACAAATGGTTTTCTTTAGTCATATGATGGGAAGCGAGGCATTGGAGACCATTGTGACAACTGGACAGATCAAGGGGATGAGAAGCAGACCAAGATAAATGGTGCTGGGTGGGTGGAGACAGTGGCATGGAGGAATATCAGCAGCAGAGTTGATCCGAAGCACCAAGGATCACGATCTGTGGAGAGACATGAAAGCCTATGCCAACTGGCAAGGCACTTGATGATGATGATGAGTTTCACTATCCTCTAAGCCACAGCGTATATGTTTGTGTCTGTATATTTGTGCGTGTGTGTGTGTTTAGGTATATGCTTATGTGTATGTTTAGGTTATGTTGTTGTGTGTATGTTTATGTGTTTGTGTGTTACCGTATGACAGTAGACGGTACCACCTGCTTTCTGATAGCGTTGAATGTTGGGAGACGCTTACTAAACCCGACACCCCACAATGTGCCAACGGCTTCGGGCGGAAGAGCACAATTGGGAGGGTACAAGCCTTATCCTGGTGCGAGGAAATGCAACCTAAAGACAAAATGTCATAGCAGGGCAGACCAGGCCCTAAGCCTTGGTTGGCAGCTGGTCTAGGATCAAAGCTCCGACAGGCGGACAGAGCATTGCTTTGCTGATCCGGCAGCTTCTGCAGCTTGTCTTGTTCCAGATGTATGTGTTACCTTTCCTCTGGAGTGAACTAGGCAGGCCGAGAGAGGGATCATGCTGCATGGGAAACACATAGTCTCTATATTTTAGCCCAGGCTTTGTGCTATGGAGAGGCAATAACTCCATCCCTGGTCTTAACCGGTCTCGGAATCGAAGCAAGAGGTAACATTTACGGGTTATAAGTCCTTGTCAATTGGCGTAGACATGGGGCGCCAAGAGTTGCCTCTTGATGGAGGGAGACACCTACAGGTGTCACTGATCAGCTACCGCCTGCCTCAAGCTGGGCAGCCCCCGGCCAATTGGGTGCTGATCCGCCACAGCCTGCCTGCTTCAATGGGTGCTTGGGGCTAGGACAAAATCTGAATCGCAGGCTGTTTAACCAATACACCAGGCACTAATAAAAATAAAAATAGAAACCTCAAGCTACGGCTTGCAACCTGGAACGTGAGAACCATGTGTCCAAGATTTTCCACTGACTTGACCAATATTGATGATGTGAGAAAAACAACTGTGATTGATGCCGAACTCAATAGTCTTAACATTGATATTGCTGGCCTGCAGGAGACTCGCCTCGCTGAGGAAGGGTCACTCAGGGAAAACAATGACACCTTTTTTTTTTATGGCTAGGGGGCAGGCAGAAAAAAGGCAACACGGTGTGTGCTTTGCAGTGAAGAATTCGCTACTGGGAATGATTGAAATTCCAGCAGGAGGTAATGAATGACTATTATCCCTGCGCTTGGCAACCTCTTGTGGTTTTGCCACCATTATTACTGCATATGCACCAACATTCGATACCTCTGATGATGTGAAGGATTCGTTCTATGAGGAGTTAGACTCCGTGATCAAGGCAGTTCCAAAATCCGACTACATTTATATGCTCGGTGATTTCAGTGCTCGTGTGAGTAAGGACTCGAGTTCATGGCCAGTGTGCCTTGGAAAATACAACATCGGTCGCATGAATGAAAATGGGCAAAGGTTGCTGGAGCATTGCACCAGAAATGACCTATGTATTACAAACTCCTTTTTTAAAACAAAAGAGCTGCATAAGGTCACATGGAAACATCCAAGATCCGGCCATTGGCACCAGCTGGATTTCATCATCACACGGAGACAACTTCTGAACCATATATCATTGACTCGAAGTTACCACAGTGCTGACTGTGATACGGATCATTCTTTGGTTGTTGCAAGGGTTAGACTGAGACAAAAGAGAATCTACACAGCTAAACATAAATCTAACCCCAGGATTAATGTTAGTAACACCCACGATCCTGATAAGTGCTTTGAGTTTCAACAGCAACTTGAAAACACTTTCACTGATACATCAGAAAATTGTATAGTAACTGAAAAGTGGGGTAAACTTAAGGAAACTCTTTATAAAACTGTGGTAGGGGTTTGCGGCACTGTGGATCACAAGAGGCAGGACTGGTTTGCGGCAAACAGCCAGACACTGCAGCCCTTGATTGATAAAAGAAAAGATAGCTCTCTTAAGAAACAAGGAAAGAACAACGCTTAACACTCTCAGTGAGCTGAAGCAAGCTAGGAAGGATGTGCAAAAGGCTACCAGGCAGTGTGCAAATGACTATTGGATCAAGTTATGTGAGTCCATTCAAAACGCAAGTGATAAGGGAAATATCAGAAGCATGTATGAAGGGATAAAGAAAACCTGTGGTCCAATGATCAAAAGAAGTGCACCACTGAAAACCTTGACTGGAGAAATCATCACTGATTAGAAACAGCAGATGGATAGATGGGTAGAGCACTATTTGGAGCTTTACTGAAATGAGACCAAACTGACGGATGAAGCCCTCAATGCCATAGAGGCTCTACCAACTCATGACCACCAGGACACACTTCCTACCATAACAGAAGTTAAGTGTACTATAAATGAACTTGCATCTGGCAAGGCTCCAGGTGAGGATGTGATTCCAATAGAGGTTATCAGGAGTGGGCAAGACACACTCACTCTACAGATCCACCAGCTAATAGAGCTATGCTGGCGAGAAGGACAAGTCCTACAGGATTTCAAAGATTCAAGCATAACACTGTACAAGAGCGATCAAAGAAGCTGAAAGAGATCAACTTCAAAAGCAGATAGACGAGTTGAGGAAACAAGTCAAGTCATTGCTGACGCCTAATCCGACCAGCGACAACGAGAATCTACTGGCGGAAATAAAGGAGTTCCATGAAAACATCAAGCGAGAAGTGGAACAGATGACCGCATTGAAGCAGGAAAACGAAGAAATGCTACGCACTATAAAAGTGGAGAGAGAGCGACTAAAAGCTGAAATGAAATCAACTCAAAACAAATCAACAGAAGTCAGGCAAGTGACCACAAAGAAACAGCAAGAAACACAACAAAAAACCGACCCGGAGACGCAAGATAAAACCAGCAGCCGAACCTCGACGCCCAAACCATCCAAGGGGAAACCAACATCCCACCAGACAGCCGAAGAAAGACAAGATAAGGTACCTTCCGACGGCATACCGTGGATTGGAGGGGAACCTACCCGGGAGGAAATGGAGGTGTACATAGAAGAAGGAAAGAAACGAGCAGAACAAGAGGAACTCAGACACGAGGAATACATAAGGAGACAGGAAGCAAAAGGAAAGAAGACCAAGAAACTCAGGGGGAAACCGACAGAATACCCGGAATTACACTATGACGTCGATGCCGACTTCGAGTACTACATAGAAGACGGAGAGATCTTCCCATGGCTGACCACAGAGGAAGCAATCGAAAAACAGCAAAAACTTACACACGAAAGTGAAAGAAAGCGCAAGGATTTAAATAACATCGAAAAGCTTCTAGGGGCATTACACAGAACAGGAGGCAAAAGTACTAAATAAAAAGTCCTTTTAAAGACTGCAATCACTCAAGCCAGGAGCCTGCGCCAAAAAAGGAAACAAGCACTAAGGACGGCCGCCGACCGATCCCCCAGCTGGAGTGGGATAACGAAAAGTCCTTATAAGGACTGCAGCCAGTCAAGCCAGACGAGCCAGGAGCCTACACCAACAAAGAAAACCACAACAACAGAAGAGCACAAAGGATAGCCGCCGACCACTGCTGACGTCACAGACACAAACGCTACATCACCAGTCCGAGATAGGACTCACAAGACAAGAATTAGGGTGAATAAACCCACAAAAACCACGATCCTCAACAATAACCACAGCTGATGAAGCAGGTTAGACGAGGACGAATTTGGAATTTTTGTTTTTGAAATTTGGAATTGGATTGCAACAACTATAGGGTATTTCACTTCTGTGTATTGTTGGGAAAGTATTTGCCAGAATTGTTCTGCGCAGACTTCAAGTCCTATAAGATAAAGTCTACCCCAAATCACAGCGCGGCTTCCGACAGAACCGGTCTACCATTGATATGATATTCTCATTGTGACAAATGCAAGAAAAATGCAAGGAACAAAATCAACCACTGTCTATTGCCTTCATCGACCTCACAAAGGCATTTGATTTGGTCAGTCGTGAGAGTCTGTTCAAGGCACTAAAGAAGATTGGCTGCCCACCAACTCTTCTGTCCATTGTGGAATCGTTCCACACAGGCATGAAGGGTATAATATAATTATAATGATGGTGCAAATTCAGAAGAATTTGAAATCAAGAGTGGAGTTAAGCAAGGTTGTGTACTAGCTCCCACCCTCTTTGGAATATACTTTTCACTTCTACTGAAATATGCCTTTTGTGATCAGGATGGTGGTATATACATTCACTCACGCTCAGATGGCGGCCTCTACAATGCTCAGAGATTGAAGGCCAAGACCAAAATTAGAATAGTACTGATCAGAGAGTTCCTTTTTTGCGGATGATGCTACAATTACGACCCACTCTGAGGAAGAATTAAATATCTACTATCTGCATTCTCCAATGCTTGTTCTGAATTTGGTTTAACAATTAACAAAAAGAAGACACAGATTATGTCACAAGGTGCACATGGGGTACCATCAATCTTTATTAATATGCTAAACTGGAGATAATAGACCATTTTACATATCTAGGATCAGAGGTAAATAACAAATTATCCCTAGATCAGGAAATCAACATCAGGATTGGTAAGGCAGCAGCAGTAATGAACATGTTAGCACAAAGAGTCTGGGAGAACAGGAAGCTTACTGCCGAAACAAAAGTCCTTGTCTTCCAAGCCTGTGTCCTTAATACTCTTCTTTATGGCAGTGAAAGCTGGTCAACTTACTCACACCAAGAGAAACGTTTAAACAGCTTTCATATGCGGTGTCTGCGAAGAATACTTGGTATTCAAGTGGCAAGACAAAATCACAAATACTGAAGTATTGGAAAGATCAGGTTGTGTGACGGTTTATTCCATGCTCAGTCTTCATAGACTTAGATGGATAGGACACGTTAGGAGGATGGATGATGGTAGAATACCAAAGGACATCTTTTTGGTGAATTACAGATGGGTAGGAGATCTCAGGGTCAGCCTCTACTACGATACAAAGATGTGTGTAAGCGGGACATGATTGATACAGGCATTGATAATGCACATTGGGAGCAAGTCGCCGCTGAACGTGTTGCATGGAGGGCAACTATCAGAAATGGAATAAAGATAAAGGAGAAAATTATTGCAGATAAAGCACACACAGAGCGTGAGAGACATAAGATGGTGCATGATGGTGGAAAAAACCATGTTTTCACAGGCATCCACTGTGGACGAACATTTACAGTGCGAATTGGCCTTATCAGCCACACTCGCCACAGCCATGGTTTGTAGTTATTAAGCCTTTTTGTAGCACAATGTACCAAACTATTGTCTGTCAAGATGGAAAGGTGCCAATGATATGTTTAGGTGTATGTTTTTGTTTGTATATGTGTGTGTGGATGTGTATATGTGTTTGTTTGCCATCTTAGAACCCACGGCTCCATACCTTCAACCCCACTGGATGAAATGAATGGTCATCATCATTCTTGATGGACAAACAACAACAACAACAATGTGTTTGTTTAGGTGTATGTTTATGTGTGTGTGTGTTTATTTGTGTTTAGATGTGCATGTTTGTATGTGTAGATATGTTTATGTGTGTATGTGTGTGTGTGTTTATTTGTGTTTAGATGTGCATGTTTGTATGTGTAGATATGTTTATGTGTGTATATGTGTGTGTTTAGATGTATATTTATATGTGTTTATGTTTATTTGTGTGTTTAGGTTATGTTTAGGTTTGTGTGTGTGTTTATATGTGTGTATGTTTATTTGTGTGCTTAGGTTATGTTTAGGTGTGTGTGTGTTTATATGTATTGCGGATGAAGTTCGTAATCCCGCATATGCGCTTTCGAAACACGGCTGTGGGCGATTTGGCAGCAGACTGCCTTACATTTTTTTTAATGAAATGGTATGGGGTGCCCGTAGTTCAGCAAGCAATGGCAAACTACTGAACGTAAACTTACCCAGGAATCATAAACAGCCAAAATGCTGGAGTTGACTGCTACGTCCTGCAAAGGACATGCAACTAACTTTTTATGTGTATGTTTATGTATGTATATGTGTATTTTAGGTGTATGTTTATATGTGTATATGTATGTTTATGATATATTTTTCAGATGTGGAAGCATTTGTCAAGGCTATGCAGGAGACTGTGAAGGGTAGAGGTGGGGACAAAGAGGACTCCATGGAGCATTAGCCTGATTCTGGCCCACCGAACGGCCAGATCCTCAGCAGAGAAGATTTAATAAAGGAGATCTTGTTGTTGTTGCGCGCTGATGATAGTTACCAGGCTTTTCTTAGTTGCTTTTCTACACATTTTAATGATTCCGTCACACCTGATGCTTTAGGAGAGGTGACATCTGCCATGCCAGGTGAAACAATGTCTCAGTTCTCAAGTGTTCATGAGTTTGTTTATGTTTTACGGCAGATTGCAAGCATGTCACATGAGGGTGAGTGTGGGTCTGAGCAAGAAGGTGTGGATACAGGGAGTTTGCGTGTGGGTAGTGTTGAAGGAGGCGAATGTACCAGTCCCAATATTGTGGTGCCTGAGGAGTTTGAGTTTGTTTCCCCGCCGCGTTCAGTGTTGAGTGATGTGGATAGTTTGGGAGCGGAAGTTGAGAGATTATCACAGCTTTGTGTCTTAAATCCCGTCGTCGATCCAACAGCTTCGCCTAGTCAAAGCTCTGTCAGCCTGGGTAGCGGGGGAACCTTGGGTGTTGAGAAGAAAGTGGGTGCCCAAGACACCCATGATGAATATGTGGCCAATGATGGGTGTTTATCTGAGAGTGGGGGTGACTTAGATGAAGATTTTAATGTTTGTCCGAGGCCTGGACAGCTGAATATTCTAACGGAGGAGGAGGAGGAGGAGGAAGAAGAAATAACTGATGATGATGAAGAATCAGAAACAGAGTTCTGGTTTGAGCGTAGTGTAAATGAGAAAGATGAAGAGCGGTTTACTTTGAAAGCTGGTGAGTTGGCACAGAATCACAGTGGCCCGGATATCAATTTGATCAGCCCATCCAGTGAAAAAACTAACGATCGAAGTGACTCGGATAAAGATTTGAGAATCATGTGTGATAGATTCAATTCCATTTGCTGCCCGGAGAGTGACAGCAATGGCATTGGCTTGTTGGGCAGTGAATGTGACAGCAGCAGTGTTGATCCAGAGAAGGATGTAAATCACCTGGGCGAAGGCATCGATGAAAGCGTGAATGATGTCAGAAGTAATAGAGACTACTATCGTAGAGATCATTGTTTAAAGTGCTCCAACAGTTTTGACGGAAAGCAGAACTGTTCACTTTGTAGTCCTGTGCATAATTTGGGTAATGAAAGGCATATCTCAGCCACTTCGTTTGTGTCCCGGCAGCAAATTCACTTTGATGTCGATATAGAGAGAGGTAGCATTGGTTTATATAATGAAGAAGGCACATGCACAGGAGCTGTTAACCTTCCTACTTCTGGCATTCTCTCACCTCCTGGTGAAGCTAAACGACTACTTGGTGAACCCAGTTCTGGGGTTGACATGAGGGATCTGGTGGCTGATGGTAATAGATATATGCCCAGTAATATAACTTCAGCTGGCAGGCAGGTTTGTGCATCCAGCACCAAGCATGAAATTAGTTTACAAGATGATCATAGATCAGACCAGGCAGAGGAAATACACAAAGTTGATTTCAATGCTGAGAAAACAGAGACATGGCCATGCAGTGGGAAATGTACTGAAAATACCGAGACATGCAGTTTAGTGCAGAAAAAACTAGCTTTTCAACAGGACCTCCAGAATGAAGGAGAGTTGTATTCTGATTTTGATCTAGATCTTGAATCGCTCACTTTCCCTTTGGCCTGCATGAGCAGTGATTTAAACCTGTCTGAATTTGAGCTGGCGTCAGACCAGGGGAGTTGTCAGGGAGACGGGTTGGATGATTTGGTGTGCTTGCGGAGGAAAAACAACAGCCCTTATCATGACCATACGTCGGTGAAGTTAGCTGGGTTCGACCACCCTACTTTTTTTAGCGAAACTCTTCCAGAGGAACCTGTTGATGAGGACAGTATCAATCGGAGGTTTTTCGGGTCTTGTGATGTGGATACAGCTGTGTGTTACCTGAATTCTGGTCAGCCTTCTGTCACAATTGAAGAATGCATTAGTGACAATGATGTATCAGATGACTGTTTTGAGGGAAGAGTTGGTAACCAAGTTTACAAAGAAGTGGATCATCTGGCTGTAATTAATACAGTGAATATGGGTGAAAATGGCCTTGTTGGCAGTAAAGTTTATGAATTCAAGAATGACAAAAATGATGACTTCTTTGGGGGTACGTCAGGTGGCAGCAGTGGTGTTAGAAGTCATGCAGACAGGTCTGCTAATGTGAGTGGCAGCATAGATGCATCTGCAGATATCCATGGTGACGTGGCCAAAAATATCAACCAACACCCTAGGTCGATGTGGAAATGCACTGTTGACTTAAACCATGTTAACAAAGATGATGTTGATAGTGCCTGTTCTGTGGATACAAGGTTGAATTCTAACTTGAGGATTGAAAAAAGCGAAAGACTTCCCAGAGCTCAGGAAGCTGTTAATGATGACAAAAACCAGGTTGACACACAGCCAATCAGCTCAGAGATCAGAAACAGTATTCTGAGATCACCTTTGCCTTTCATCGAGGCATTTGAGCAGGAGGTTCGTCAGATTTATTCCAAGCGAGTTAACGCTTTACCAGATTTTATCACAGGTGTTAGCTCCAATCTCTCGGAAGGCAACGGGAGCATCTGTGATTCTGGTCTAGAGAATGGGTTTGTGGTCTCTGATACAGGCGTGGATTATGAAGTAAACGATAGTTCAAGATTAAGATCTAAGAAGGATTCCAGCACGTCAAGTCATGAGAAAATCTTGGGTACAGTGTCCGATCTGTATATGTCCGACAAGATATTGTTAAATTATGTGTCTGGAGAACATTCAACAGCATGTTATTCCAGGAAGAGTGCAGTCAGTAGCTCAGAAGAAAAGGTTGGAACATCTACTCTACTTAAAGTGTGTGAAAGTGAATGCTTTGTCTATTCGGATGAACTCTACACAAGCTGTACAGAATGTGCAATAATAGATAGAGATGATGTTGAGGACGTATGCCTTATTCTTGCACAAACGGCTGTAAATGAAATTGAGAAACACACAGAGACTGGTGCTGTTGAAGTTACACAGATGAACGCTGGTTTGCATGTAGCAAAGAACCTGGTGATGCCTGCTTCAGGGGAGGATGAAGATCTCGCTGGTATTGATGCAGCTTGCCCGTTGATGGATTCAGGTGAGGCAGATGCACAAGTCAATGTAGAAGTGTTTCAGAGTGATATGGCTGTTGTTAACAATGGAAATGGCGTTGAACTATGTGAAAAATGTAAGGACCTGTTTGCAAAGAAATTCGGGAAATGTTTAAGGTTGGCTTCAACAGATTTGGAGGTGACGGAAGAGGTCCCAATGCAGGATTTCTCTAATAGAAGCCCTTTGTTGCCACAGGGTGGTTTGATATCATGTCCTGTACCAGATTCTATAGAAGCAATGGGTCCAGGCACTGCAGTGGATCCGGGTGCCAGAGAAGATGCATTAGAAAATATTGAGGCAGAAACGTTGGTGGAGTCTGTAGAATTGAATATTGATCATCAAATTCGAGATCCATCACCGGCGGTCACGCCAGAGTTTTCCTCTTGCACGCGGTCAAGTATTGTACGGCAGACCAGGCTTGCTGGGTCGGTGGCCAGAAATGTGTGTCTCAAGCTAGAACCAGGTCAGGTCTTGACCAGGGGGCACCAACCGTCGGATCTCAGCATTACTTCCAGAGTGGTGTTGGATGATGAGATTGAGACTGTTGTTTGCAGCAACAGCTTCTGCAGCGAAAGTGCCCAGGCTACGGTTACTTCCACGGTGAATTTATTAGTCCCTTCTCTAGAGATTGATATAGCCATCCAGAAACAGAACCCAGCAGCCGTCGATGGGACCTTAGAACTCGGAGAGGCCTCAAGTGAGCATGGGAGAGCTGGGGATGGACTTTCAGGTCAGCTGCCCCCAGCAGCTCAGGTCACACCTACAATCAGTGGGCATGATGTCAGGGGAGATGACAGTTCAGATCACATAGAGGTCGGGGTGTCACCCCAGATTTCCTACAATGACATGCTGGCTTGTGCACTGAATTTTGTGGATGTCCTCTTTTGGATCTGCTTGGCTGTGGCAATTATTGTCTTTGATTTTCGCAACTGGACCGCCTGAAAATTGTCGTTGGCAACCTGTATCCGTATTTGAATTTTTGGTCTTCGATTTTCCCAACTGGACCACCTGAAAGTTGTCGTTGGCAACCTGAATCCACAATTGGACCACTTGAAAGTTGTCGTTGGCAACCTGAATCCACAATTGGACCACTTGAAAGTTGTCGTTGGCAACCTGAATCCACAATTGATGTTTGATTTTCACAACTGGACTACCTGAAAATTGTCGTTGGCAACCTGTATCCACACTTGAATGCTTTGTATTTTTATGTTTTTTACCCCTTCATTTGTATATGTGTGTGGCTGCTTATTGTATAGGGATACAATAACTACAATATGCTAGGAGATGGTGCATTCTAAATGTAGTTCTGGAACTACAGTAAGTTAGAAGATGGCAAAAGAAATAGGTATTCTAGATGGTGCAGCAAACTACAGTTGGGGTAGGAGATAACTAAAGAAATAGTATTCTTGATGTTGAAGAGAACTACAGTAAATTAGAAGATATTCTAGAAAGTGCAATAAAACTACTGTTGGCTAGAAAATACTGATACAGCATAAACAAATTCACAAATATTGATTAGCAATCATAGAAGTAGATGGAATAAGAGACACTCTAATCAAAATACAAACTGAAAATTTTTGTTACCAGACTGGGATTCGTACTTGTCACCTTCAAATTATGATGGTATCTCGCTGCAGAAACAAGTGTGCTTAGTCATATGGCCAGCTCAACACCTCTCTCTGCAGCTTAGTATTTATGTTGTCCAGTGGGTCCTCTAATATCTATTCATTTCTTCTACTTCTATGAGTGCCAATTAGCATGAGTGAATTTGTTTATGTGCTGTCTCAGTTACTTCCAGGATTCCCCAATTGATATTTCTGGGAAATACTGAAATAACAGTATTCTTGGTGGTTGAAAAGAAATGATGTTCTAGATGTTGGAAAGAACTAGGTTATGTTATAAGGTGGTGAAGGAAATGGTGTTACAAAAGAACTACAGTGTTATAATATGGTGAAAGTGGTGTTCTGGATGTTGGAAAGAACTACAGTATATTAGAAGATGGTGAAAGTGGTGTTCTAGATGTTAAAATGAACTATAGTATGTTATAAGATCGTGAAAGTGGTGTTATGGATGTTAAAAAGAACTACAATATGTTATAAGATGGTGAAAGAAATGGTGTTCTAGATGTTGGAAAGAACTAGGTTATGTTATAAGGTGGTGAAGGAAATAGTGTTACAAAAGAACTATAGTGTTATAAGATGGTGAAAATGGTGTTCTAGATGTTAAAAAGAACTACAGTATGGTATAAGATGGTGAAAGAAATTGTGTTCTAGATGTTGAAAAGAACTACAGTATGTTAGAATATGCTTAAATAAAAATAAGAGTTCTAGATTTTGATATTGGAAAGAAGTACATTATATTTGAATATGATTAAGGAAATGGTATTCTATATGTTGCAAAGAACTACAGTATGTTAGAAGATGGTTTAAGAAATGGGTCATTTTCTAGAATTATGTTAAATGGCTGTTTGAAATAAGCTACTGAAAATGGCTAGACATATGTTTATTAATGGAACATATATGTTTTAATGACATATGTTTATTGGTGGAGCTAGTATATTGTTTTAATTTTTGCAGCCAAAATAGAAATTGTGTTTTTGCCAAAATTCAGTTGGTTTATATTCACTGCGAACGCATATTTCTAGACATACATATTCAGTATCAGAACAATTACAAGTTGTGGAAGTCTGAAGAAAGTTGGCACCGAACTTAGAATATTCAGCTGCAGTGTTAAATCAATACTGCAATATGGAACAGTAACATCAAGAACAACTAACAGAATTATTAATAAACTACATTCATTCATTACCCGGTGCCTGCATAGAATAGTCAGGCTACAATGATATGACAAAATCACCAGTGTGAAACTCATAAGACAGCTCAGCAAATTCCACTGAATCAGGAGGTGAGAAAAGGGCCCTGGATAGGAAATAAATTGCTTCTTAACAATCAGCTCCTTACATCGTCATGAATTAACTAGGTGATTTTGCTTTTGTGTTGTTACTAAAAGTTAGTTGCATATCCTTAACAGGATATCACCATCAACTCCAGCATTTTTTGGTGGTTTCTGATTTCTGGGCAATTATGTTCAATAGTATGCTATTGCTTTCTGAATGAGTAGCACACAAAACGCTGTATGAAAACCAATGCAAGGCGGCCTACTGCCAAATCGCCCACAGCTGCGTTTCGAACTTGGTATGCAGGATTCTATTGTTTATCAATGAAACTAGTTTAGACAATATCCAAAACTCGGAGTCTTAGAAGGTTTCACAGCAAAAGACCTTCAGGAGAAATAATCAGTATGAAAAATCCAGACTTTCAAAGAGATGCACTGGGGAAGCCAGATTTCTTTAGTACTTTCTGACCAAATGTGAAAAGCAAGAGAACACATTGCGTGATGGCTGGGATTCTCTTGGGAAAAACTAATCATGTGTCACATGTAGGAGCTGAAACGTTAAACAAATGAGAGATTATAGATACATTTATATCCAGTCATGCATCGATTCACATGATTGTGTACAGTGCAGCAGATACAGACTGTGTTCATGTAGTGATAGTACCTGATAGAAGTTTGGACATTCGTACAACCCTCTTGATTTGCTGGATTCATCATTTTCTGTATTGTCAGAATAAAGAGAACTGAACAAGCAACCTTGCCTGTCTCCTCTGTTTTGTTAGTCTTCTTCTTCTTTGCGTTCATCCGGAGTGATTTTTTCAGATGTGATTGCGGTGTGTCTGGTTAGGCACCCTCGGGTCGAAACCCTCAGGCCAACACATCCGACTTTTAGCGTGCATTTTTGACCAGGTTAGCAATCCTGGGAGACTCTCACTTTTGTGGTACCGTCCACATCTCAGCTGGTCTAGTTGGAACAGTCGAAGACTACACGGTCATCCCTCAAGTGAAGGCAGGGACAGTCCATAGCATTTTCCGCCATCCTGGGTGGCTTCCATAATTGCAGAGCCGGCACATAACGCTCTGGTGCTGGGTTTACCGAGGGAATCGTCACGTCCTGCTCATGGCTGTTTTAATTCCTCACTTCAATATATTGGGCATTTCGCTCGCCCTGGGCCGTTGCTGCACAAACCAGTCAGCTTTGCGGTTGGTTTCCACTAAGCGAGTTTTCGGACATGTGCTTGTCCCTGTACCCATCAGAGCTGTTCCAGGCACGGCGGACATTCGGAAAACTACCTAGTCAGAGCTGTTCCGAACAAGAGCGGCATTCGGAAACTAGGTAGTCAGAGCTGTTCCTAGCACGGGAGACATTCGGACGAGACATTTCACTCGGACGTAAATGCGTAGTGTCAATTTTTAGTTTGCCACCCGTAGGACGACACTTCCGACTTCCGGCGGGCATTTTTTAGTGAGGTTAGCCTTCCTCTGGTTTCGAGACACGTTAGACTGTTGTAATGTCACCCACATCTCAGCTGGTCAAGATAGAACGATATCGTGGTCTGCCCTCAAGGGAAGGCAGGGGCAGACCATGGGCATTATCTCGCTATCCAAGGAGGCTTCCATAATTGCAGAGCCGGCACATATTGCTCTGAGACTGGGCTCACCCAAGGAGTTTCCACGTCCTGCTCATGGCTGCTTTAGTTCCTCACTTCCATGTGTTGGGCATCCCACTTGCCACTGATCGCTCAATCACACACCAGGAGCGGTCAGACTGCGAGTGACATCCACTCGGTAAGCTTTTGCTTGCGACTTCAGACCACGCAATAGGTTCGCTCGCCGTGCGTTCCATCTTGCGTTGATGAGACATTATTCCACTTTAGTCTACACTCTCTATGAGTTAGATACAGACAGTTTCCGTAACCCTTCGACTGGGGCACTTTTCTGACTTTTTTGTACTCGCTCACGAGGTAGGCTACATGTGCTGCCGGCTCAGCACCTTACCTTCGTGCAGCAGTGAACGGGAAACGGCCAGGCCCCTTCATCCGGGAAACTCTCATATCCCCCAGCTGGGAGCCTTCGAACATGTATCAGACCTGAGCATGTAGCTTGCTCAGTATCATGTTTCTATTTTCCGGTAGACGGGTATCAGCCTGGCTCTAAGATCCGAGGGTTTGTGGCTTAGAGGCGTTCAGCCACAGCCCTCGACAGGGAGCCTTAAGAGTTTTGTCCGGACCAAGAAATTCTGCCTTTGTGCACCTCATTTAAATTTTGACTGCTATCCTCAGTCTATGCCTGCAGAGCAGCAGGTTGTGTCTCTCTTAGTCTGGTCCCTATCCCATAAGCTGTCCGATATGTAATTTTTCACCCATCGGCAAGCAAATGGGATCTATGGGACACGCAAGCTCCCCCACCACGTCAAGGTGGAGACACATCGGGGGAGCCATCGACATTTGATAGGGCAGACATTTGAAAGATGCGTCGCCGGCACGTAAGGCCATGCGATCAGCACAAAGTTATCCAGAGTCACCAGTGGGAACGCCGCGCCCCGCGAAGGGCAACGACGATTGGTTTTGAACTAATAAAAGCGCTCTTTCCGCGAGGGTCGGAGCTTGGTAAGCATGTATTAGCTCTAGAATTGCCACAGTTATCCAAGTAGGATCGTGTCATCTAAGGAACCTCGACTGATTTAATGAGCCATTCGCGGTTTCACCGTGAGACAGTTTGAACTTAGACATGCATGGCTTAATCTTTGAGACAAGCGTATGACTACTGGCAGGATCAACCAGATATCTATCGGACAGACGGACTATTCACGCACACGCAAGCCAAGAGTAGCATCGCTAAAGCGCGCCCTCCCGGTACAAGGTGATACATGCAAAACCACTGGACGCCTACCGACGAGCTTTCAAGCTACGCCGGCAGGACTAACCGAAAAACAAAAGCTATACCAGCTTACTGACTGCAGGCCCACTACTCATCGAGAGAGAGTGGGCGCTTATCGAGACTTTGTCGAACGGTCGTACACATTTTGCTCTTTTGCCCGCTCAAACCACGACCCTGGCTGCACGATGCGGTTACATTCTTGAAACGCCTGCCTCGCTAACTCACGTTGGCTGGGAAGATCCCATTTTGGTGCACCTCACACAGCCATCCGAGACAACGAACGCTAGACGCGGAACTGATCTAGCGAACCAGACCAGCCCCACACTGTTTTGTTAGTGATACAACTGTCTTGTTCATAGGTTTTGTTTTGTAAGTGATACAACTGTCTTATATACAGACTTTGTTTTGTAAGTGATACATCTGTCTTGTTCACAGGCTTTGTTTTGTTAGTGATACAACTGTCTTGTTCATAGCCTGTTTTGTTAGTGATACTACTGTCTTCATAGCCTTCGTGTAGTTAGTGATACTACTGTCTTGTTCATAGGCTTTGTTTTGTTAGTGACACACCTGTCTTGTATATAGACTGTGTTTTGTTATTGATACTAATGTCTTGTTCATAGACTTTGTTTACCTTGCCGTCTTGACAGACGATAAGTTTGTTATATTGCACTTCAAAAAGGCATAATAATTACAACCCATGGCGGTAGCGAATGTGACTGATCAGGCCAATTCGCACTGTAGATGTCTGTCAACAATGGATGCTTGTGAACACATCGTCATTTTCACCATCACGCACCGTCTCACGCGCTCAGTGTGTGACATATCTGCAATCATTTTCTCCTTTGTCTTTATTCCATTTCTGACATTTGACCTCCATGCAAAACGTTCAGCGGCGACTTGCTCCCAATGTGCATTATCAATGCCTGTATCAATTATGTCCCGCTTTTACACATCTTTGTATTGTAGTAGAGGCCGACTCTGTTATCTCTTACCCATCTGTAATTCACCAAAGACGATGTCATTTGGCATTCTACTATCATCCATCCTCCTAACATGTCATATCCATCGCAGCCTGATCTTTCCAATATTTCATTATTTGTGATTTTGTCTTACCAATTAATACCAAGTATTCTTCGCAGACAATACATATGAGTTTCTCTTGGTGTGAGTAAGTTGACCAGGCTTCGATGCCTTAAAGAAGAGTACTAAGGATACAGGCTTGATAGACAAGGGCTTTTGTTTTGGCAGTAAGCTTCCAGTTCTCCCAGACTCTTTTTGTTAACCTATTCATTGCCTTACCAATCCTGATGTTGATTTCCTGATCTAGGGATAATTTGCTATTTACCTGTGATCCTAGATATGTAAAATGGTCTACAATCTCTAGTTCGGCGTCGTAAATAAAGATTGATGGTACCCCATGTGTACCTTGTGACATAATCTGTCTTCTTTTTGCTAATTGTTAAACGAAATTACGAACAAGCATTGGAGAATGCAGATAGTAGACTTTGTTATTCTTCCTCAGAGTTGGTCATATTTGCAGCATCATCTGCAAACAGTAACTATCTAATCAGTACTCTCCTAATTTTGGTCTTGGCCTTCAATCTCTGAGCATTGTGGAGGCCAAACGTAAACAATTTATATTTCTATGTTATGAGGCGGACAGACACACACACACACATACAAACATGTATATTTATACATGCATATGAAAAGCTTAAAAGTGTAATCAGAATTACAATAACCATGCCATTATCTTGTAACGAGACCTGTCGGTCTCTGTGGCTGAAGGGCTTGCGAACGCGGTTTGTAAGCCCGTATACCCGGGTTCGAAACACGGCGGTGCTCGTATTTTCGAAAAAGGTATAGAGACCGGTCGTTCAGAAAGCAATGGCAAACTACTGAACGTAACACTTGCCTAGTACATCAACAGCAGCTGAAAATGCTGGTGTTGACTGCAACGTCCCGTAAGGGATACGCAACAAAATTTTTTTATCTTGTAACCTGTCAGTATTGTTGTTACGGATATAAAGAGTGTTAAGCATGTGACAGCACAGCCCAAACGAACATGGTAACGTCATAAGGACAGTTTAAAGATAGCCACCCTACTTCTGACCAACCGTTTTTGTTTTTTTTTAAATCTGTGAAGGGGTGAAACCTGAATAAATTCATTGGTGAATGAAGATCGGGTATGGTGATGCATGCCTGTCAGTCCAGCAAGTGTATGAGTGGAGTAGGAAGTTTCAGAACAGTGTGACTTCTGTGACAGACTTTTTGGTCTGATGAAGAGGTATAGCAGGTGGTGCACGAGTGGTTACACACACGACCAAGATAACTTGTTTCTATAGTAATCCAAGCACATTATCAGCTCTGGAGGACTTGCATTGAACGTAGTGGTGACTACATCGAAAAATGATTTTTTAAAAAAACACAAGGTTTTAATTTAAAGACCCTTCGTACATACTTATATACATACTGCATGCATGCATATATACCTTGCATTCTGAGATAATGACGCAAAACAAGAGTCTCTGTGTGCAATTTGTGCGCATAGAAAATCCCATGGTAGTTGGAAATCTAACTCCCTCTTCTCCCGCCGGCAAGACTATCAGCACCCACCCAGTACAACCGCCACTGCGCCCGCCCAGAACAACCGCCACAGCGCCCGCCCAGTACAACCGCCACAGCGCCCGCCCAGAACAACCGCCACAGCGGTCGGTGTAGGCAATTTTATTATGTCTTTTTTTTTTTTGTAGTTTCATTTGGCTTTTATTATAATTTTATTGATCGTCTCTCACATCATTTATTAACTTTGCTAGTAGTTACAGCTCTGTATTTTCTAAATCTTATTTCCGTTTCAATCTATTTTAATCTTTTTATTTCAGTTATTTCTCTATGTTATCTCTCTCTCTCTCTCTCTCTCTCTCTCTCTCTCTCTCTCTCTCTCTCTCTCTCTCTCTCTCTCTCTCTCTCTCTCTCTTTTTCTCTCTGTGTGAGAGAGAGATGTTTGTCCATCAAGAATGATTTTGACCATTCATTTCATCCAGTGGGGTTTAAAGTATGGCTGGGGGGGGGGGGGGGGGTGTGTGTGGGGGCTGCGTGGCCTCGAGGTATGGTGTCTGCCTCGAGTGCTGGAGGTCCCGGGTTCAAGCCCCGGTAATGACCGGGATTTTTTCACGTGGACTTCTAGTAATAAAATTTTCCCAGGTCTCTGGGTAGTGAGATTGAACGCCCGTGTGTATTATTGCGCCGTAAAAAAATCCCTTGGCAGTTGGAAATCGAAAAAGATTAGCCTAACGGCGCTTCCCGGACAAAATTTTGAGTAAAAAATCTACCCAAAGTATTTTCAGTACCTCGCCGGTGCTACGGAGTTTGTGCACTTAGCTGAGTTTCTCCAGACTCAGATTTGAGTTAGGAGGAGAACGGAGCACTTGTGGGTTGCACCCGTGTGCCGTGATGTTGATCCATCGACTAAACTAAACTAAACTGAAAGTATGGAGCCGTGAGTTCTAAGATGGCTGATAAGGCCTATTTTGGCTCAAAATGTTCTTTGGCAATGTGGACACAGAATGCTTGACGTTTCTGGAGGAGGATTTCCTGCAGTGGTTTTTCTGTCCTGTCTTTTCTTCACAGTTTTTGCAGTCCTGGTTGCCTCACACGTGACTGCACCCTTCCGTAATGATGCACGCCACGAATTTCGGTCTTTGGCTGCAGTCTCCCAGGTGTCATGATGAATTCCAAAAGCTTTCAGTGAGATTTTCTGTCTTTAAAGCGTTTCCTCTGGCCGCCTTGGGAGCGTTTACCACAACGCAGGTCGCCGTAAAAAAAAAAATCGTTTAGGGAGCCTGTGATCTGGCATGCGAGTTAAGTGACCAGCCCAGCGAATCTGATTCTACATTAGTAGAATGTGGATACTGGGCATGGACGCTCTTCTTAGGACTTCCGCGTCTGATTTCTTTTCTTGCCATTTAATCATCAATAGCTTCCTAAGGCACACTGTGTGGAAGTGGTTTAATTTTCTAGCGTGTCGCTGATAAACAGTCCAGGTTTCACAAGCATATAGCAGTGTGGATAAACTTTGGAGACTTTCAGCTTTGTTTGCAGGCTTATTCCATTTCTGTCATATACATTATTGTATAGTCTGCCAAAGGCCGTGCTGGCCTTGGAGATTCTTCCATTCACTTCGTCATCAATCGTGGCAGCTTGTGACACAGTGCTGCCAAGATAGGTGAATTTGTCCACAACACTTAGTCCATGGCCATTCACTTTGATATTCGGTACGGTGTGATTATTCCCTGGAGCTGGCTGGTACATAACTACAGTCTTCTCAAAGTTGATATTGAGCCCAAAGTTGGCACAGGCATATGAGAAAGCTGAAACATTGTGTTGCATGTCTGCCTCTGAGTTGGCATATAGAGCGCAATCATCAGCAAACAGGAGCTCTCTGACGGTGTCGCTGTTAATTTTTGTTTTAGCTTTCAGCCTTCTGAGATTGAATAACTTTCCATCCATACGGGAGTTGATGTCTATTCCGATGTCGTTGTTCTCGAAGGCATTCGTCAACATAGCTGAAAACATGAGGCTGAACAGTGTTGGTGCCAGGACACAGCTTTGCTTTACTCCACTGGTGACAGGAACGGGCTCAGACAATTCCCTATTTTCTTGTACTCTTGCCTGCATACCATCATGAAATAGCCGCACTATTTGGGCAAACTTTCGTGGACAGCCATATTTCGCCATAATCTTCCACAGTCCTTCTGTGCTGACTGTATCAAAAGCCTTGGTGAAGTCAATGAAAGTGGAGAACATTTCGAAGTTCTGTTCCTGACATTTCTCTTGCAGCTGCCTTGCAGCGAAAATCATGTCAACAGTTCCTCGTTCTTTTCTGAAGCCACATTGACTCTCGGGAAGAAGACCTTGATCGAGATGGGTCGTGAGGCGATTGAGAAGAATTCTGGCGAGTATTTTCCCTGAAATTGAGAGCAAGGAGATGCTTCGATGGTTGTCACAAGATTGGCGGTTTATTTTACGTTTGTAAAGGTGGGCTATTGACGCGTCCTTGAAATCTTGTGGCATGAGCTCATTCACTCAAATGTTTGTAAAGACTTGGCGAAGCTGCTCTATTAGGACCGGCCCACCTGCCTTGTATATCTCTGCTGGGATGGAGTCAGGACCAAGCGCTTTGCCGCTGGAGAGTTGCTGGATGGCTTTGTTTATTTCCACTATGGTTGGCAGTTCACCAAGTGTCTCATTGGTGGGAACTTGAGGAAGCAGTTGATGGTTTCATAATCGAAGAAGGAAGTTGCATTTAAGATATTGCTGAAATGCTCTGCCCAGCGTTGAAGGATTTCTGTCTTATCGGTGACCAATGTTCCCCCATCTGCACTGAGGAGGGGAACTATGCCTGGTGATGTAGGACTATAGTCCCTTTCAGTGAGTCGTAGAAGTTTTTCATATCATGTCTGTCAGCAAAGCCTTCAATTTCATCAGCTTTGCTGCTCAGAAGTCCCGCTTGTGCCGACGTTTCTGCTGCACTACTTTCCGAATGTTATTGAAGGCATCTTTTTTTTTTTTTATGTTGTCTTCGGGTCATTCAAATATGCCTTGAGGAGAAGATGTTTCTCGGCCAGAAATTGGTTGATGTCTTCGGAATTTTCATCAAACCCGTCTTTATGTTTTCGGGGGGCTAGTCCCAGGAATTCCATAGCAGTGTTGTAAATTATGTCCTTTAGGGCTCTCCACTCTGCATCCTGTTTAGCTGCAGCATTGGGCTTGAGGCGGTCTTCCAGCATATTTTTAAACGACAGCAGCATTTTTTTTTTTTTGCTGTTTAGGCGGGTGACATTTATTTATTTATTTCTTCTTCTTCTTCTTCTTCTTCTTCTTCTTCTTCTTCTTCTTCTTCTTCTTCTTCTTCTTCTTCTTCTTCTTCTTCTTCTTCTTCTTCTTCTTCTTCTTCTTCTTCTTCTTCTTCTTCTTCTTCTTCTTCTTCTTCTTCTGCGTTCATCCGGATTTTTTTTTCCGGATGTGACTGCGTTGTGCCTGTTTACAGCAGAGCTGCGTTCTTGCGCCGTTAGGCCGACACATCCGACTTCTGCGGGCATTTGTTGACCGAGTTAACCTTCCCGGGGGTTTCTTATGACGTTTGAATCTCACTGTTGTGTTATCCCCCATCCTAGCTGGCCCATATAGAACAGCCAAAGACATCTTGGTCAACCCTCAAGGGAAGGCAGGGGCAGACCATGGGCATTCCCCGCCATCCAAAGAGGCTTCCATACTTGCAGAGCCATCACACAGCGCTCTGGTACTGAGCTCACCCAAGGAATCGTCACGTCCTGCACATGGCTGCTTAGCCTCACTTCCGTATATTGGGCCTTCCGTTCACCATAGTCTGTTCCTCCGGAAACCAGAAGAATGCAGTCTGCAGATGACATCCACACAGTGAGCTTTCGATTAAGACTTTCCACATAATGGATTTGCTTTCCAAGCAATATTCCATTTCGTGCCACTAGGACACTTTTTCCACCATTTACGAAGCCCGCACAGTGAGCTTTCGATTCGGACTTTTCACGTAATGGATATGCTATCCAAGGAATATTCCATTTCGTGTCACTAGGACACTTTTTCCACCATTTACGAAGCCCACACAGTGAGCTTTTGATTCGGACTTTCCACGTAATGGATGTGCTATCCAAGCAATATTCCATTTAATGCCTCTGGGACGCTTTTGTAACCGATATACCTGTGGTATGAAGTGTGGCAGTCTAAGTACATCTTCATGCACCTTTAGATGTCAACCTGAATGTAGTTAAAGTACGCTGTAGTCAACTTGAGCTTGTTGATATCTCCATAGAGCTTGTCCTCAAATGAAGCAGGCGTGGGCCAAAATATCTTTCTCTGTTCTGCATATATTGGGCACTCCTGCAGCAAATGTTTAGCTGTCATTTTACGAGTTCCACAATTACATTCATCGGTATCTCCTATCTTTAGTTTATTGAACAAGTGGTGTTTCAGCCTGTTATGTCCTGTGCGGAGTCTGAAGATTGCTACTTGTTCTCTTCGGTCGAGTTTGTAATATGTATCATCCTTCTGGTGGCCTGGATGCTCCGATTCCCATTTGGTTCTATAAGTGCTTTTTATAAACCTTTTTGCCTCATTATAGGTTATGTCTATGTCAGGCTGTGGTAATCGTCCACCCTCTTTTGCTAGTCTGTCAGCTTCTTCATTTCCAGGTATACTGCAATGTGATGGGATCCACTGTATTACAACTTTTTTGGATTTCTGGCATTAACCATGGAGTGCTGCTCTTAGGTCAGCTAGTTCTGTGCTGTTTTTGCTCTTCAGTATTGAGACAGCTGACTTTGCATCTGTGAAGATAGCTATTTGCTTCTCTTTATTTTCCTCCATCAAGAGCATTTCTGCTGCAGTTTTCAAAGCCTCTACCTCCGATTTGAAGTTACTTGAAAATTTTCCAGTTGCCACTGACTGTGTTTTTATCACTCCATTTTTTAAATTAAGGAGAATTCCTCCTCCTCCATTTTTAATTGAATCTTTGGCTGATCCATCTGTATATGCATGGGTCCAATTGCTGCTTGGGTAATGTTCTTTTATGTAGTTGAGGGTTATTTTTCTTCTTTCGGTTTCATTCTGAGTGTTCTTTTTCTCAATACCAGGAATGTTTTCTATCATCTCAGGCAGTTGCTGCTGTTTCCAAGCTGGGAAGTTGTGTGCATTGTAAATGGGCTTGACTGTTGATATGTTAAGTATGGGATCTGCCCTAATCTTTCGTTTTGCAGTTTCTACAAAGTTGCTACGCTTCAGTCTTCCTTTTCCAAAACCATTAAACCTGTTATACATAGGGTGGTCTGTCAATCTTCTAAATTTTTCTGCTTGTTGCTGAGCTCTGCTATCTCTTCTGTCCTGCATTGGTTGTAAACAAGTGATCTTTTCTAGTTCATTAATAGGCGTTGTCTTCAGGCTTCCAGTTATGATTCGCATTCCTTGGTTTTGGACTCTACTTATTTTGTTAAAGTTTGACTTAGCTGCTGTTGCCCAAGCTGCAATGCCATATTCCAGTACTGGCCTCACCCGTCCAGTATATAACTTCTTGAGAACTTTCTCATCTGCTCCCCACGTTGTACCAGCAAGCTTTTTCATGATTGCCATTCTCTGCCTTGCTCTTGTTCGATTTTTCTCAACCTGTGTCTTCCATGTCAGGCGACGATCAAAGGTGACTCCTAGATAGTTTGGATTTTCTTCATGGCACAATATTTTTCCATTCAATACCAGCTTAGGTTGCTGAGTTTTATTTGAGAGGGAGAACACTGTGCATGTTGTTTTCTCATCACTTATCTTCACTAGCCATGATTTTGACCAGTCCTCTAGCGCTAATAAGGCTTGCTGTATTCTGCTGTTAGCTGTACTAATATATTCTTCAGATGTCCATATGGCTAGGTCATCTGCAAAGGATGATGTGTGTACTCTGGCTGGAAAATTTTCTGTGATGTCATTTATATATGCTAGGAATAATGTTGGTGAAAGAACTCCTCCTTGGGGGACACCTTGCTCCAACAGCATCATTTTGCTTGTTTGTCCTTGTACTTTTATCCTGGCAGTTCTGTTCTCAAGGTAGTGGCTGATCCATTTATAAATTTTTCCACAAACATGAATTTTTTGCAGTTTTACTTTCAGTCCTTCCTTCCATACTTTACCAAATGCTTTTTCTAAATCTATCCAGACTGCTAGTGTGTGCTTTTTCTCTTGGAAGGCATCCTGTATTTCCTGAGCTATATAGGTTATTTGATCTTCAGTGGATCTGTACTTTCTGAATCCTGCTTGGTGTGGTGTTAAGAGTTTGTTTTCTTCCAGATGCCATGTTAGCCTGCCATTGATAATGCGTTCCATTAATTTTCCTACATAGCTAAGTAGACTGATAGGTCGATAGCCATTTGGTTCTTCCAGGTCTTTTCCTTTCTTTGGGACTGGTATTAGTATAGCTTCCTTCCAGCTGTTATTTAGGACTGCTAGTAGTTTCTTCTTTGCCTTGGTGCCTAGTCCTATTAGCATTTAATTTGTGATTCCATCCTGTCCTGGTGATTTCTTCTTTTTTAGGGTATTCATTGCCTGTTCCATTTCTTCCATTGTTAGATTTGCCATCATATATTCTGCTGCTGTCTCTGTATTTCTATAATGTATCTGTTTGTTTTTGATTGCTTTCTTCTGTTCGGTTGTAATAGCAATGTGGTTTGCATTTGCATAGTGTTCCATTAGTGCATTTGCAGCCTTTTTTCCTGTAAGCAAGGCATTTTCTTGTTTAATTGTTATTTGTTTGTTTCTATGTCCTTCATTGTTCATGGCTTTCACTAGTTTCCATAGTTTGTTTCCATCCCTGTAAAAATTCAGGTTTTCTGTTTTTTCCCTCCAACAATCTCTTGTTGTTTGATTTACTGTTCTTTTATATTTTGCTGAGATTGCTTTGAGAGAGATGTTCGCTTCAATTGTTTGTTCTCTCTCTGCTGTCTTCCTGGCATCTTCAACTTTGTCCTCCAAACTTTGTAGTTCTTCAGTCCAGTATGGTTTGTAATTTTTCCTCGCTCCTCTTGGAATGGACTCAGTGGCTGCCTGTATTACCGCTCTGTTTAGACTTTCCACCATTTGTTTCATGTTGCCATGTCGTGTATTTATGTTTTCACAATATTTGTCTGTTAGTATGGCAAATCTGTCCCAATCTGCTCGTTTGTAATTCCAGCGGGGCAAAGGCTTTTGCTCCTGTGGAACATACTTCATATTCATTACAAGCTTGATTGGTCTGTGGTCACAACCTGCTAATTGGTCAAGCACATGGCGATCGATTTTGTGGAGGATGTCTCCTGTGCAGAAAGCTAAATCTGGAGTAGAAGTGGTAAACCATCTTCTGGAGTAGAAGCTTGGTGTGTCATCCGCTTTGTTGAGGAGATGGAGATTTGAATCTATTTCCCAGTCCTCCACTTCATCTCCTCTTTTGTCAGTATCTGGGTATCCCCATCTTTCTGAACGGCTATTAAAGTCTCCGACAATAATGCAGTTTGTGTCAGTTATTTTCATGTTTGAGAGTGTAAGGTCCTTATCTGCTGGGCTATACAGATTGTAGATTCTTATTTTCACGTCCTTTATCATTATATCAACACCTATAATTTCCGTTTGGTTGTCAGAGGTCACAGATACTTCGCTGCAAGGTATTGTATTTCGTGTAAGTATTAGAACTCCTCCTTTGTGTCCTTCGCGGTCGAAACGTGTGGCCTGATATTCTCTGACTGAGAATTTGGGATTGGCGTTGAGGTGTGTCTCTTGAATGCATGCCACATCTATTCTATCTTTATGAAGACGCTGTGTTAGGGAGTCTTTCTTCTTGTAAACTCCTTCGGCATTCCATTGTAGTATGTTGAGTGTCCGGGGTATTTGGTCAATAGCTCTTAACCTACTCCTCTGTGCCTTGACTCCACAGCACAGGGGAAGGTGACCACCAGTAGTCATGGGTGGGCCCCCTCGAGGCAGGGGGCCCGGCACTATCGCCGCCTGATGGGACTTCACGGGATTAGCACCATAACGATTAATTTTGATTTGTGACATCATGAATTAGGTTACGTTGCACTGCTTTGTCAAGCCTGTGGCTCAGTACATCCGATTTCGACAAGCATGTATTCGGGATGCTTTCCCTAGCCTTTGACTGTCCCCAGTCTACCTACAAGGCAGCAAGTTTGTGTGTCTCTTCGTCTGGTTCCTCTCCCTTGACCTGTCCGACATGGGTGGCCCTACCAGTAGCTGTGCTACCGTCGGCATAGCTCTTGGGGTCATTATGACGCGCAAGCCCCTCTACCTCGTCACGGTGGACACACAGCAGAGGGGTTATTTTTTTTTTGTTTCAATTTTACCCCTTGAGGACGCCGTGGGGTTTGATGTGTATGTTTATTTTAGAGATAATGAGACGATGGTCTGTCCAACATTCGGCACCACACATGTACTTTGTCACCCGAACATTGTCACTCCTCCTGACGATGACATAGTCAATGATGTGCCAGTGTTTCGAGAGAGGGTGGATCAACGATGTTCTGTTTCTCATGGGAAGACGGAAAATTATGTTGGTAATCAAGAGATCGTGTTCGGCACATGTCTGAAAGAGGAGGAGTCCATTGCTGTTACAATTTCCGACTCCGAGCTTTCTAATAATGCCACTCCAAGAGGTGGTTTCCGTGCCTACTCAGGCATTGAAATACCCAAGGAGTATAAGTTTGTCTCCTTTGGGAACAGATGTTAATACATTGTGCAGGCTTTCATAGAACTTGTTCTTGACGTCATTTTCATTGGTCATGGTTGGTGCGTAGACACTCACGATGGTTGTATGCTTCCTTCCATTTAGCAGGGAGGGGCAACTTAATGGTCATAAGCCTGTCGTTTATAGCCTTCGGAAATCCAGCTAGTTTGCCAACCAGGGCCGACTTAATAGCAAATCCCACACCGGACTGGCGTTTTCCCTCGCTTTTCCTTCCACTCCAGAAGAATGTGTAGCCTGCACCTACTTCACAGATTTGGCCTTCTTCTGCAAGTCGTATCTCGCTCAAGGCTGCAATGTCGATGTGCCTGCCCAGCTCTCGCCCAATCAGTGCTGTTCGTCTCTCTGGGCCGGACGCGTCGTCTCTATCAATAGGGTGCGTACATTCCAAGTTTCGATTGTCAAGGGAATATGGTTTGCTCTTTTAGCTTTACCTGATTTTACTTTGTCCGTCGACCGCAGTATAGGGTACCCACCAACCGTGGCTAGTTGGTTAGGTAATGATGGAGCAGACAATGTTTAGGGCACCTTTTCTAGCCCCCTCCTCATGCTATAAAGGTGAGCAGTGCTTTCCTATAGAGGGCTGCTCAGTCGCTCAGGGGGCTTCCGAATTACTGCTGTCAGCGCACCCACTCCTGCCGCTTCGCCGCTCGCCCATCGCCACAGGGCTTGAGGGTGATATATGAAGTTGGATAAAGAATGGCTTGCACGATGAACTGGATTAAAGTGAGGAAGAGTTGCGCAATTCGTCGACCTCACTCTCTCGCCTGAGTCCATCTGAGTCCAGTGGCAAGACAAGTCAAGACGACTGGAGATGAATACAGGTGCAATGGATGATCTACGTGCCTTGTCGTGCCTATTAAGTTCCATAACGCTTTGCAGGAAAACGCCGTCTTGCCCGTTGAATAATCAATGACTTCTCCCGTGTGGTCTGTCGAATCCTGTCTTCACATGCTGGGTAGGTATACCCTAGTTCACCGACTGGCACCAAGTCGGCTACCCACGCCTGGTTTAGCCAGCCTGTCACAGCTGTTGCCCAGGAGGTGGTCGCTGTCGCATGCTGACAGCTACTAGGAGCCACAGACGTGAGCTGGATGTCAGGCTTGGACCAGTGGGAGATGGGCCCTGAAAAGAGCGGAGTATAACAACACGTATAACAACAACAAGTACAAAAACATCAACAAGAACAAAAATAAGAAGTACAACAACATGTAATCCAGCAAGTACAATATTAAGTACAACAACAGCAAGTACATAAAAAATACAACAGCAAGATCAACAACAGCAAGTACAACAACTGCAAGTCAAACAACAACAAGTACATAAACAATAAAAACAACAACAACAGCAAGAACAACAACAGCAAAAATAACAACAACAAGCACAAAGTAGTACCACAAAGTACAGTACTACCACAAAGTACAACCACAAAGTGCAACCACAAACTACAGTACAACCACAAAGTACAGTACAACAACAAAATGAAACCGCAAAGTACAATACTAAAGTACAGTGCAGCCACAGTGTACAGTACAGCCATAGTATAATCACAAAGTACGACCACAAAGGACAACCACAAAGTATAGTACAACCACAAAGAACAATCACAAAGTACAGTACAACCATAAAGTACATCTACAAAGTACAGTACAACCACAGTACAACCACGAAGTACAGTAAAACCACAAAGTACAGCCATAAAGTACAGTACAAAGTACAAGCACAAAGTAAATTCAGAAAATACAGTACAAAGTATAACCACAAAGTACAACCATAAAGTGCAGTACAAAGTACAACCATAAGTACAGTACAAAGCGCAGCCGCAAAGTACAACCACAAAGTAAAGTACAAAGTACAACCACAAAGTACTACCACAAAGTACACATACAAAATACAGTACAAGGTACAACCACAAAGTGCAACCACAAAGTACTACAAAGTACAACCACAAAGTACAACTACAAAGCACAACCACAAAGTACAGTACAGAAGTGCAACCATATAGTACAGTACAAAGTACAACCATAAAGTACAACCACAAAGTACAGCCACAAAGTACAGTACAAAATACAGTACAAAGTACAGTACAAAGTATACTACACAGTACAAAGTACAATACAAAATACAATGAAAAACAAAACCACATATTACAGTATAAAGTATATTATTACAAATTACAACCACAGAGTACTACCACACAATACAACCACAAAGTACAATAACAAAGTACAACTACAATATAAAGTACAACCACAGTATAAGTAAAACCACAGTACAAAGTACAGCCACAATTCGTTTGGGGAGCCTGTGATCTGGCATGCGAGTTAAGTGACCAGCCCAGCGAATCTGGTTCTACATTAGTAGTGTGTGGATACTGGGCATGGGCGCTCTTTCTAGGACTTCAGTGTCTGGGATCTTATCTTGCCATTTAATATTCAATAGCTTCCTAATGCAGACTGCGTGGTTTAATTTCCTGACGTGTCGCTGGTAAATAGTCCAGGTTTCACAAGCATATAGAAGTGTGGATAATACGACTGCTTTGTAGACTCAGCTTTGTTTGCAGGCTTATTGATTGATCGATTGATTTAGGAACCGACATTGCAGGCTTATTCCATTTCTGTCCCACACATTCTTGTAGTCTAACGAGGAAAGGCCAGCGGACATATTATCAGACTGCTACATGTACCATTAGTATTGGGACTCTTCGCTGGCTGTTGTTGCAGATGAGGACGGAACACGGATGGGAATGTCCCGAGTTCTGTGATATCGGTTCTCAACTCAACTATTCCGTGTTCATTTAAATTGTTTACATTTCCATAGTTTTACCGCAGTTCAATAAATTTTATTCTTACAGTTACAGTAACTTCGTAAATCAGAAACGGGCCAGATTCCCTCTTATTTTGAAAATGTTAAAATCCTCTCCTCTCCTTTCCTCTCTGGAGTACAGGCAGTGACAGGAAATGCGCACAGCGAATGCGCGAATTTAATCATCTGCAAGAAGGTCTATGGAATACGTGTTCTGTCTGCTCTCAACTCAGCTCCGGTGTTTTCATCTTTAAATACCGCGTTATTCACTGTAAGTTTAAACACCTTGTCTTGTCTGAATGTTTTGATGTGAAATTATTGGTTCACATAAGTACTACGGCGCGTATTGATTACATGATAAATTCAAATTACTTTCAAATATGAAGGCTGAGAACCGAGAACCATACACCCTTCTGCTGGCCTCTCACCGCCTCAACTTGTGACTTCTGTGTGAGCGTATGACACCACTCCCGTTTGTTTTTCCTGCACTCAGGACACGCATTCCTTGCATACTTGTTATAGTATTGTTTCTCTAATTTAAGTTATATTCATTCAGAAGGCGAAATCAGTTGTCTTTCGATGATTGGATTGCTGTTCTGTTCTTAATTAATTTGGGTAATGAACATTAGTAAGTAAAGTAGTTACTTTCTCTATTTTAGGTATTTTATTTACTCTAGATAATTATTTACTGGATATTAAATTTAGTGATGAGTAAAATGTGTAATAGAATACAATGATAACTAGTTTATTTCTACGAAAATCTCAACAAAATTCAGATATCTGCAGTGGAAGTTGATGGTAATAAATACTAATAGTAATGGTGATTATAACAATAAATTATATCTCCAGCATTTATCTTATATCTATATCTCATCCAATAACAAATGTAACACTCTGCCCTGATAGAGTGTATCCTGACATTGCCTTGATGTTGCATGTCCATTTATATCTGTGACATCCTCTAACAGTTTTGCCCACAACTTTAAATTATAGTTGATGTGACAGAGTACCTTGTTTTTCTAATTTTCAAAAATGATTATATGGAAGCAGAAAAACTCACTACTGGCGTATCAAATGTTTATTCTGCTCTTGAAACCTTGTTCAACCATTCTCATGCCATTGTCAAAGTAACACCCACCAATCAGGAAAAAATAATTGCCTCTGCTAGGAATTGAATAAGGCAACTGTCTTGGCAGGCAAGCACACAAATTGATATGCCACCGCTGGTCCACCTGAAGACTATCTCCTCATATTCGCTATGTTGGGGAGACCTTGCGGTGTGCATTTGAAGATAGGAGGAACATCATCAGCAGAGATAATCCAAAACACCAAAGACCGAGATCTGTGGAGAGACATAAATGCCAATGCTGTGGCAAGAGACATCTGTGGAGAGACATAAATCCCAAGGTTAGCTGGCAGGGCACTTGATGATGATGATGAAGTGTGCACACACAGACACACAGCCTCATAGGTTTTTCTTCATCCTAATCTGAGAAGGCTAGGATTTGGGTATACTACCCTGGGATTAAGGAGCAGCTGGCCGAGTGGCTAGAATGTCGGATTCTCCTTCGGGAGACCCAGGTTTGAATCCTCATTAAGGTGTGGGATTTTTTGCTGTCGGGGGGCAAAAAGAAAATCCTAACCTGCACAGTTCGCGGCGACTGCACTAGCCAGGCAGACTTAACTCCTCAGTCTCAAAGACACTCCCCCCCCCCCCCCCCCCCCTCCTCGCCATACACCGCAAGGTTCTATATTGGCAGTAAATGAGTTTTTTTTAACTCTGAGATCAGAGAAATGTATAACTTCCTTGTGGTTCTGAATAATGTTTTATTTCTTTGTTTTGGAGGTGAAGTATGAAAAAACAAACATATGCTGTAGTTTCTGGTAACTGTCGGGGCATTCAATTCTTAGCCCTAATTAAAGATACTGCTGGCAGATATCATCAGTGGTGCAACATGCTGCAGTGACAGTGCTATTTTTAGTTTTGATTGTTACCGACATGTAAAATGTGTCCTGTTGACTGCTACTGTCAGCTGGCCTAGTTAACGCTTGTCTTGGTTTGTGTGTTGTTGTTGTTGACTGCAATTTACATAATTGAATTTTGTTGACTGTATTATCTGCAGATAGAACTACAAAAATTAGATTTTTAAGAGCATGCATCTTTCTCATTGCAACATACGCCTGTGAAACCTGGACACTTACTAAACTGCTGAACAGCTCATAAATGCCTTTGAATATAAATGTTGTAGATGAGTTCTAAGAATATCTTGGATAAAGAAAAGAACATGCATCCATACTTCAAGAGCTGAATATTGAAGGTTGGCTATTAAAGACGATAAAACAAAGAAAATTTAAATATTTTGGTCACTTGAAATGTCATGAAAGTTTGGAGGGAACAATAATGGAGGGGTATATGCCAGGGAAGAGAGGAAGAGGAAGGCCAAAGAGAAGATGGGTGCAGGATGTGACGGATGATCTCCAGATGGGTGTATCGGGCGAGGGACATCTTGCTTATGATCAAGAGGTTTTCCGGAAAGTTGTTATGGGAGCGAGGTTCTGCAAAGAACATGCTACTGAATGAATGAATTATCAGCTAGGTCTTGTCTTGTTTTGATTATTTTTGTGTTTACTGCAGGTTGTATAATCCTACTGTATTGATAGTGTTACATGGTTTACTCTGCTGTTGTCAGGTGGATTAGCTAGGGCTTGAATGGTATTTGGATTCATTTTGTTGTGAGTGAAAGTTTACACAGTATTGCTTTGTTGATTGTGCTACTTTGTTGATTGTGCTACTTTGTTACATCTGCTTTTGAGGTGGTGTAGTTAGGAACTGTCTTGTGTTTTTCAGTACGGCAGTTTACATACAGGGTGTTTGTGAAGTCTCACTACACTTTGTATGTAGAACAAATTCGAAATATTAAGTACTGCTTCGATAATTATACCACCAAGTTTTGTTTATTTCCAGATAGTGTAGTTATGACTTTTCTAGTGTTATGTTTGTTTGTTTGTTATCGACTGCAGTTCACTAAGTACTATTTTGTTGATTGTGTTATCTGGTTTAGTCTGCTACTGTCAGATGGAGTGGCTAGGACTTGAACGGTGTTTTGCTTGTTGTGAGCTGCAGTTTACACAATGTTATTTTGATTGTATTACTTGGTTCCATCTAATGTGAGGACATCTTCATCATGTGCCATGTCGATAAGTGTTCTCTCAGAACAAGAGTCACTATGGCAATGGTAGCCTTTTACACTATCTAAAACATACTGACCAATTAAAAAGTAAATAGCAAGGAGAAAAAGAGTGTTGAAGTGCTACATAGAACTTGAACTTTTCTATAGAAATGTAGACAATGAGCATACAAGCCAAAAAACATCTAATGGCAGTGGAAATGTTTCTGTAGAAAATGCAAAGAATACCATGGACAGACAGAAAAACCAATGACCAAGTTCGACATGAAACAAATGACACCCCTCTGTCGTGTGTCCACCGTGACGAGGTAGAGGGGCTTGCATGTTCCAATGACCTCAAGAGCTATGCCGATGGTAGCACAGCTACTGGTAGGGTCACCCCTGTCGGACAGGTCAAGGGAGAGGAACCAGACCATGACATACACAATCCTGCTGCCTTGTAGGTCTACTGGGGACAGTCAAAGGCTAGGGAAAGCGACCTGAAAAGTGCTTGTCGAAATCGGGTGTACTGAACCACAGGCTTGACAAAGCAGTGCAATGTAACTTAATCAATTCATGATGCCACAGATTAAAATTAATCATGCATTCTTTTGGTTTCCGGAGGAACGGCCTGTGGGGAACAGAAGGCCCAATATACGGAAGTGAGGTTAAGCAGCCATGTGAAGGACGTGACGATTCCTTGGGTGAGTCCAGTACCAGAGCGCTGTGTGTCGGCTCTGCAATTATGGAATCCTCCTTGGATGGCAGGGAATGCCCTTGGTCTGCCCCTGCCTTCCCTTGAGGGCTGACCAGGATGTCTTCGGCTGTTCTAAATGGGCCAGCTGGGATGGGGGATAACACCACAACAGTGAGAGTGAAACGTCCTAAGAATCCCCAAAGAAGGTTAACCCGGTCAACAAATGCTCGCAGAAGTTGGATGTGTCGGCCTAATGGCGCAAGAACGTAGCTTTGATGTAAATAGGCACAACGCAGTCATGTCCGAAAAAAAAAAAACTCTGGATGAACGCAGAAGAAGAAACAAATGAAAACCGTAAACTTATTAGAGAAATGAGGCGTAGAGAGTAGATTTTTTGTGTATTTTTGTGAGAAGAAGCAAACTGGAGAACTTGGTGACAATTGGCAAGATTGAGGGGAAAAGAACTAGGGGAAAGCAAAGAAGTAAATATCTGAATAGCTTGGCCATGTTCAATAACAAACAAAAACACAAGCTGATTGTGTGAGATGGCACACGATGATGATGAGACTAACATATGTGTTTGGTGTTTTATTTCAGTAGCTGATTTATCAAACACATAATGATGGCAGCATTCTGAGTTATCAGACGCAGTTGTTTGATCTGATTGGATATCTAGTTTCTCAAGGCGGACACTCTTTACACGCTACTAACTAAGATGGTACTATCTCAGAGACAGAGGGATGAACTGTAAGTGTCAGTGTTTGTTTGTTGTTGTCAGTGTTTAATGTCAGTGTTTGTTGTTGTTGTTGTCAATGTTTAGTGTCACTGTTTATTTATTGTTATCACCAATGTTTAGTGTCACTGTTTATTTATTGTTGTTGCCAATGTTTAATGTCAGTGTTTGTTTGTTTGTTGTTGTCAGTGTTTGTTTGTTGTTGTTGTCAATGTTTAGTGTCACTGTTTATTTATTGTTATCGTCAATGTTTAGTGTCACTGTTTATTTATTGTTATCGCCAATGTTTAGTGTCACTGTTTATTTATTGTTGTTGCCAATGTTTAATGTCAGTGTTTGTTTGTTGTTGTTGTCAATGTTTAGTGTCAGTGTTTGTTTGTTGTTGTTGTCAATGTTTAGTGTCAGTGTTTGTTTGTTGTTGTTGTCAATGTTTAATGTCAGTGTTTGTTTGTTTGTTGTTGTCAATGTTTAGTGTCAGTGTTTGTTTGTTGTTGTTGTCAATGTTTAGTGTCAGTGTTTGTTTGTTGTTGTTGTCAATATTTAGTGTCAGTGTTTGTTTGTTGTTGTTGTCAATGTTTAGTGTCACTGTTTATTTATTGCTGTTTCCAATGTTTAATGTCAGTGTTTGTTTGTTGTTGTTGTCAGTGTTTAATGTCAGTGTTTGTTGTTGTTGCAAGTGTTTAGTGTCAGTGTTTGTTGTTGTCAATGTTTAGTGTCTGTGTTTATTTATTGTTTTTGCTAATGTTTAGTGTCAGTGGCTATTTATTGTTGTTGTCAATATTTAGTGTCAGTATTTGTTTGTTGTTGTTGTCAATTGAAAACAATGTTTTCCCGTAGTGAATTTGAATAACGAAGACACAAACAATAGATTGCACGATTTATTGCCTGGCATATTTAGCTGCATCTCGTCAGGTACATACTGCAGAAATCACACAACTTACGTGAAATTAACTAGATAAATCCTTCAAGTTGAAATATACACAATTTCGCACAGTAATGTCACTTATCTACCACGGTAATTTTAAGCTGACTAACATGTCTTTCTGTTTACACAATTCTGGCTTGCGTTGATAGATCATAATTGCTTCTGCAAATTTTAACAAGCGAGTATTTTGTGTTCTAAACAACACGCGAAATGCAGTGTCTCTGGACACAACGTGACCACTGGCGACAATGTGTCTGCCGATTGAAGACGCCGGGAGCTTCCGGTGTGTCGGCTCCTCGCGGCTAGCCACTCCTGTGTGTTGTATCTTGTTGACCCATTGAGGTATGTGTTCTGACACCCGTTTGTTAAGCTGTCTCTCCGTTCGACCAATGTAAACGGCCTGGCATCTACATGTGAATTGGTAAATACTATTGTTTGTGGCGTACAGAGGAACAGGCTCTTTGACTGTTGGTGTAGGAATGGGTACGGTTTTACATCTAATGACTGGAGTTGCCGCACAGAATGTTCGACCTACTGCTGTAGTAAGCCGGTCTTGTAGACGTTGCATTACGTCATCCCCTCGAAAGGTTAGCTGGATGAATACCTTGAGTTTAGGGACTGTAGTTACGTCTGCTTTGGGTTTGGGCTGTTGGCAATGGCGCTTTATAAATCCTGTGGAGTACCCATTCAGGTTTAAGACATTCTTCAGAGTTTCAAATTCCTCTGTCAGTGTGTCCTGGGTGCATATCTTTCTAGCACGGTCAAACAAGGTCCGTACTAAGCCCCGTTTGTACTGGACAGGTGTGAAGCTCTGAAAATTTAGGTATTGGCCAGTCCATGTTTCTTTGCGGTACACCGATCTTTGAATTGTGCCGTCTGCTCTACGTCTCATTAGAATATCTAGGAATGGTAACGCTTCGTTGTGTTCGTGTTCCATAGATAGAGAGATGTTTTTATGCGTCTTGTTCATTGTGGCCTGAAACGATGTTGCTTGTAGCTCGTCTGTGGTGATAATTAGTATATCGTCCACATAACGCCGGTAAAAGGCCAAGTTGTTGATGTCTGAGGATCTCTTTTCTTCTAAGTGTGCCATGAAGATGTCCGCTAGAATAGGACCAAGAGGACTCCCCATGGCCACTCCGTCAATTTGGCGGTATGACTTAGTTAGAAAATTGAATTGGATGTTGGCGGTACATAGTAGTAGTAGCCTCTCCAGAATAGGTGTTGGTATGCCTAATTTTAGTTGTTTGTCTTCAATGCGTTCCCTTATTATTTTCACTGTCTCCTCTAATGGAACGTTAGTGAATAGGGAGGCTATATCCATGGATGCCATGTGTTTGTTATTTATGTCCATAGTATCCAATAATTCCACCAGTTGGAATGTATCTCTGAGTATTTTTGGATCGAAGGACTGTCGTACTGGCTTTAACATTTCGGCTAACCATCTCGCCATTCGGTGTTGTGCAGAGTTAACCATGGACAGGATAGGTCTTAGCGGGATGCCGGGCTTGTGAAGTTTGGGTAGACCGTACATCTGAGGAGTGTGCGAGCCACGTGGTGTGAGCGTTTTTGCAGTGGCCTCACTGATGAGTCCCGCATTCACAAGTGACTGGATCTCTTTCCTCATTATAGCATCCAGGTCCTCCGACTTGTTTACTTTTTGATCTATCCTGAATTTGGATTTATCTGACAATATTACATCCATTTTTTTCTGGTAATCTGACATGTCCATCAGTACTGTACCGCTCCCTTTGTCAGGTTTCAGTATGACGAGGGTTTTGTTAGCCTTTAACGCTTTTAAGGCAGTAAGGTGTTCGTTGGTCAACGGACACGTCTGTTTAGAGGGTGTTGTGTGATACTGGTGTTCTAAATCTACCAGTTTGGCCTTCAGCCACCTGACCGACTCAGCAGAGGTAGGTGATAACTTGGAGACTTGATCGAACAACATTTCAAACTGTGCTTGCGACTCAACACGGTTGATGTGTTTAGGCTTTATGCAGAATTTTAATCCGTATGCAAGGGCCTCTGTTTCAATGTTGTTGAGTACGTATGACGATAAGTTCCTCACATACTTCTCTGGGTTGTCTAGTACTGACGTTGTTACATTTTCAGTGCTCAGTGATTTGTTGAGGCGAGCATTCTCTGCGATTTTCACCTTGTACACTGTTTCTGTACAGAATTTAGTGAACTTCAAGTAGCCATACAAGCTCAATTCTTGGGTGACGTAGTAGACTGAACTGTGTGTGCGCTTCAAGTTGGCCAGCTTGGACTGGGTTTCTTCTATCTGGTTTTTTGTCAGTCGTCTCAGGTTTTTTCTTGTCGGACATATTCTGTCCGTCCTCAGAGATCTGAAATACCGGTGAGGAAATATCCCTGTCCTTAGGCATTCCTCGAGAAATCTCAATCGACAATCCTGTAGCGATATTTTACACTTCAGCTTGAGTAATCCATCTAATCGCTTCACAGTTGGTAATGGGAGGCGACGTTTGAGAAATTCAAAACAATGTTTTCCCGTAGTGAATTTGAATAACGAAGACACAAACAATAGATTGCACGATTTATTGCCTGGCATATTTCGCTGCATCTCGTCAGGTACATACTGCAGAAATCACACAACTTACGTGAAATTAACTAGATAAATCCTTCAAGTTGAAATATACACAATTTCGCACAGTAATGTCACTTATCTACCACGGTAATTTTAAGCTGACTAACATGTCTTTCTGTTTACACAATTCTGGCTTGAGTTGATAGATCATAATTGCTTCTGCAAATTTTAACAAGCGAGTATTTTGTGTTCTAAACAACACGCGAAATGCAGTGTCTCTGGACACAACGTGACCACTGGCGACAATGTGTCTGCCGATTGAAGACGCCGGGAGCTTCCGGTGTGTCGGCTCCTCGCGGCTAGCCACTCCTGTGTGTTGTATCTTGTTGACCCATTGAGGTATGTGTTCTGACACCCGTTTGTTAAGCTGTCTCTCCGTTCGACCAATGTAAACGGCCTGGCATCTACATGTGAATTGGTAAATACAATTCTTTGTGGCGTACAGAGGAACAGGCTCTTTGACTGTTGGTGTAGGAATGGGTACGGTTTTACATCTAATGACTGGAGTTGCCGCACAGAATGTTCGACCTACTGCTGTAGTAAGCCGGTCTTGTAGACGTTGCATTACGTCATCCCCTCGAAAGGTTAGCTGGATGAATACCTTGAGTTTAGGGACTGTAGTTACGTCTGCTTTGGGTTTGGGCTGTTGGCAATGGCGCTTTATAAATCCTGTGGAGTACCCATTCAGGTTTAAGACATTCTTCAGAGTTTCAAATTCCTCTGTCAGTGTGTCCTGGGTGCATATATTCTAGCACGGTCAAACAAGGTCTGTACTAAGCCCCGTTTGTACTGGACAGGTGTGAAGCTCTGAAAATTTAGGTATTGGCCAGTCCATGTTTCTTTGCGGTACACCGATCTTTGAATTGTGCCGTCTGCTCTACGTCTCATTAGAATATCTAGGAACGGTAACGCTTCGTTGTGTTCGTGTTCCATAGATAGAGAGATGTTTTTATGCGTCTTGTTCATTGTGGCCTGAAACGATGTTGCTTGTAGCTCGTCTGTGGTGATAATTAGTATATCGTCCACATAACGCCGGTAAAAGGCCAAGTTGTTGATGTCTGAGGATCTCTTTTCTTCTAAGTGTGCCATGAAGATGTCCGCTAGAATAGGACCAAGAGGACTCCCCATGGCCACTCCGTCAATTTGGCGGTATGACTTAGTTAGAAAATTGAATTGGATGTTGGCGGTACATAGTAGTAGTAGCCTCTCCAGAATAGGTGTTGGTATGCCTAATTTTAGTTGTCTTCAATGCGTTCCCTTATTATTTTCACTGTCTCCTCTAATGGAACGTTAGTGAATAGGGAGGCTATATCCATGGATGCCATGTGTTTGTTATTTATGTCCATAGTATCCAATAATTCCACCAGTTGGAATGTATCTCTGAGTATTTTTGGATCGAAGGACTGTCGTACTGGCTTTAACATTTCGGCTAACCATCTCGCCATTCGGTGTTGTGCAGAGTTAACCATGGACAGGATAGGTCTTAGCGGGATGCCGGGCTTGTGAAGTTTGGGTAGACCGTACATCTGAGGAGTGTGCGAGCCACGTGGTGTGAGCGTTTTTGCAGTGGCCTCACTGATGAGTCCCGCATTCACAAGTGACTGGATCTCTTTCCTCATTATAGCATCCAGGTCCTCCGACTTGTTTACTTTTTGATCTATCCTGAATTTGGATTCATCTGACAATATTACATCCATTTTTTTCCTGGTAATCTGACATGTCCATCAGTACTGTACCGCTCCCTTTGTCAGGTTTCAGTATGACGAGGGTTTTGTTAGCCTTTAACGCTTTTAAGGCAGTAAGGTGTTCGTTGGTCAACGGACACGTCTGTTTAGAGGGTGTTGTGCGATACTGGTGTTCTAAATCTACCAGTTTGGCCTTCAGCCACCCGACCGACTCAGCAGAGGTAGGTGATAACTTGGAGACTTGATCGAACAACATTTCAAACTGTGCTTGCAGAGACACTGCATTTCGCGTGTTGTTTAGAACACAAAATACTCGCTTGTTAAAATTTGCAGAAGCAATTATGATCTATCAACGCAAGCCAGAATTGTGTAAACAGAAAGACATGTTAGTCAGCTTAAAATTACCGTGGTAGATAAGTGACATTACTGTGCGAAATTGTGTATATTTCAACTTGAAGGATTTATCTAGTTAATTTCACGTAAGTTGTGTGATTTCTGCAGTATGTACCTGACGAGATGCAGCGAAATATGCCAGGCAATAAATCGTGCAATCTATTGTTTGTGTCGTTGTTGTTGTCAATGTTTAATATGTGTTGGTTGTTGTTGTCAATGTTTAGTGTCAGTGTTTGTTTGTTGTTGTTGTCAATGTTTAGTGTCACTGTTTATTTATTGCTGTTTCCCATGTTTAATGTCAGTGTTTGTTTGTTGTTGTTGTCAGTGTTTAATGTCAGTGTTTGTTGTTGTTGCAAGTGTTTAGTGTCAGTGTTTGTTGTTGTCAATGTTTAGTGTCTGTGTTTATTTATTGTTTTTGCTAATGTTTAGTGTCAGTGTCTATTTATTGTTGTTGTCAATGTTTAGTGTCAGTGTCTATTTATTGTTGTTGTCAATGTTTAGTGTCAGTGTTTGTTTGTTGTTGTTGTCAATATTTAGTGTCAGTATTTGTTTGTTGTTGTTGTCAATGTTTAATATGTGTTTGTTGTTGTTGTCAGTGTTTAATGTCAGTGTTTGTTTGTTTGGTTGTTGCCAGTGATTAGTGTCAGTGTTTGTTTGTTGTTGTTGTCAATGTTTAGTGTCACTGTTTGTTTATTATCGCCAATGTTTAGTGTCACTGTTTGTTTATTGTTGTTGCCAATGTTTAATGTCAGTGTTTGTTTGTTGTTGTTGTCAATGTTTAGTGTCACTGTTTGTTTATTGTTATCGCCAATGTTTAGTGTCACTGTTTATTTATTGTTATCCTCAATGTTTAGTGTCACTGTTTATTTATTGTTATCGCCAATGTTTAGTGTCACTGTTTATTTATTGTTGTTGCCAATGTTTAATGTCAGTGTTTGTTTGTTGTTGTTGTCAATGTTTAGTGTCAGTGTTTGTTTGTTGTTGTTGTCAATGTTTAATGTCAGTGTTTGTTTGTTGTTGTTGTCAATGTTTAATGTCAGTGTTTGTTGTTGTTGTCAATGTTTAGTGTCAGTGTTTGTTTGTTGTTGTTGTTGTCAATGTTTAGTGTCAGTGTTTGTTTGTTGTTGTTGTCAATATTTAGTGTCAGTGTTTGTTGTTGTTGTCAATATTTAGTGTCACTGTTTATTTATTGTTATCGCCAATGTTTAGTGTCACTGTTTATTTATTGTTGTTGTCAATGTTTAATGTCAGTGTTTGTTGTTGTTGTCAGTGTTTAATGTCAGTGTTTGTTTGTTTGGTTGTTGCCAGTGATTAGTGTCAGTTTTTGTTTGTTATTGTTGTCAATGTTTAGTGTCACTGTTTGTTTATTGTTATCGCCAATGTTTAGTGTCACTGTTTGTTTATTGTTGTTGTCAATGTTTAATGTCAGTGTTTGTTTGTTGTTGTTGTCAATGTTTTTGTCAGTGTTTGTTTGTTGTTGTTGTCAATATTTAGTGTCAGTGTTTGTTTGTTGTTGTTGTCAATGTTTAATATCAGTGTTTGTTGTTGTTGTCAGTGTTTAATGTCACTGTTTGTTTATTGTTATCGCCAATGTTTAGTGTCACTGTTTATTTATTGTTATCGCCAATGTTTATTGTCACTGTTTATTTATTGTTGTTGTCAATGTTTAATGTCAGTGTTTGTTTGGTGTTGTTGTCAATGTTTAGTGTCACTGTTTATTTATTGTTATCGCCAATGTTTAATGTCACTGTTTATTTATTGTTGTTGTCAATGTTTAATGTCAGTGTTTGTTGTTGTTGTCAGTGTTTAATGTCAGTGTTTGTTTGTTTGGTTGTTGCCAGTGATTAGTGTCAGTATTTGTTTGTTGTTGTTGTCAATGTTTAATATGTGTTTGTTGTTATTGTCAGTGTTTAATGTCAGTGTTTGTTTGTTTGGTTGTTGCCAGTGATTAGTGTCAGTGTTTGTTTGTTGTTGTTGTCAATGTTTAGTGTCACTGTTTGTTTATTATCGCCAATGTTTAGTGTCACTGTTTGTTTATTGTTGTTGCCAATGTTTAATGTCAGTGTTTGTTTGTTGTTGTTGTCAATGTTTAGTGTCACTGTTTGTTTATTGTTATCGCCAATGTTTAGTGTCACTGTTTATTTATTGTTATCGCCAATGTTTAGTGTCACTGTTTATTTATTGTTGTTGCCAGTGTTTAATGTCAGTGTTTGTTGTTGTTGTCAATGTTTAGTGTCAGTGTTTGTTTGTTGTTGTTGTCAATGTTTAATGTCAGTGTTTGTTTGTTGTTGTTGTCAATGTTTAATGTCAGTGGTTGTTTGTTGTTGTTGTCAATGTTTAGTGTCAGTGTTTGTTTGTTGTTGTTGTTGTCAATGTTTAGTGTCAGTGTTTGTTTGTTGTTGTTGTCAATATTTAGTGTCAGTGTTTGTTTGTTGTTGTTGTCAATATTTAGTGTCAGTGCTTGTTTGTTGTTGTTGGCAATGTTTAATATCAGTGTTTGTTGTTGTTGTCAGTGTTTAATGTCAGTGTTTGTTTGGTTGTTGCCAGTGATTAGTGTCAGTTTTTGTTAGTTGTTGTTGTCAATGTTTAGTGTCACTGTTTATTTATTGTTATCGCCAATGTTTAGTGTCACTGTTTGTTTATTGTTATCGCCAATGTTTAGTGTCACTGTTTATTTATTATCGCCAATGTTTAGTGTCACTGTTTATTTATTGTTGTTGTCAATGTTTAATGTCAGTGTTTGTTTGGTGTTGTTGTCAATGTTTAGTGTCACTGTTTATTTATTGTTATCGCCAATGTTTAGTGTCACTATTTATTTATTGTTGTTGTCAATGTTTAATGTCAGTGTTTGTTGTTGTTGTCAGTGTTTAATGTCAGTGTTTGTTTGTTTGGTTGTTGCCAGTGATTAGTGTCAGTGTTTGTTTGTTGTTGTTGTCAGTGTTTAGTGTCACTGTTTGTTTATTGTTATCGCCAATGTTTAGTGTCACTGTTTATTTATTGTTGTTGCCAATGTTTAATGTCAGTGTTTGTTTGTTGTTGTTGTCAATGTTTAGTGTCACTGTTTGTTTATTGTTATCGCCAATGTTTAGTGTCACTGTTTGTTTATGGTTATCGTCAATGTTTAGTGTCACTGTTTATTTATTGTTATCGCCAATGTTTAGTGTCACTGTTTATTTATTGTTGTTGTCAATGTTTAATGTCAGTGTTTGTTTGTTGTTGTTGTCAATGTTTAGTGTCACTGTGTATTTATTGTTATCGCCAATGTTTAGTGTCACTGTTTATTTATTGTTGTTGCCAATGTTTAATGTCAGTTTTGTTTGTTGTTGTCACTGTTTAGTGTCACTGTTTGTTTATTGTTGTTGCCAATGTTTAGTGTCACTGTTTATTTATTATCGCCAATGTTTAGTGTCACTGTTTATTTATTGTTGTTGCCAATGTTTAATGTCAGTGTTTGTTTGTTGTTGTTGTCAATGTTTAGTGTCACTGTTTATTTATTGTTATCGCCAATGTTTAGTGTCACTGTTTATTTATTGTTGTTGCCAATGTTTAATGTCAGTGTTTGTTTGTTGTTGTTGTCAATGTTTAGTGTCACTGTTTGTTTATTGTTATCGCCAATGTTTAGTGTCACTGTTTGTTTATTGTTATCACCAATGTTTAGTGTCACTGTTTATTTATTGTTATCGACAATGTTTAGTGTCACTGTTTATTTATTGTTGTTGTCAATGTTTAATGTCAGTGTTTGTTTGTTGTTGTTGTCAATGTTTAGTGTCACTGTTTATTTATTGTTATCGCCAATGTTTAGTGTCACTGTTTATTTATTGTTGTTGCCAAAGTTTAATGTCAGTGTTTGTTTGTTGGTTGTTGCCAGTGATTAGTGTCAGTGTTTGTTGTTGTCAGTGTTTAGTGTCAGTGTTTGTTTGTTGTTGTTGTCAATATTTAGTGTCAGTGTTTGTTTATTGTTGTTGCCAAAGTTTAGTGTCAGTGTTTGTTTGTTGGTTGTTGCCAGTGATTAGCGTCAGTGTTTGTTGTTGTTGTCAATATTTAGTGTCAGTGTTTGTTTGTTGTTGTTGTCAATGTTTAGTGGCACTGTTTATTTATTGCTGTTTCCAATGTTTAATGTCAGTGTTTGTTTGTTGTTGTTGTCAGTGTTTAATGTCAGTGTTTGTTGTTGTTGCAAGTGTTTAGTGTCAGTGTTTGTTGTTGTCATTGTTTAGTGTCTGTGTTTATTTATTGTTTTTGCTAATGTTTAGTGTCAGTGTCTATTTATTGTTGTTGTCAATGTTTAGTGTCACTGTTTATTTATTGTTGTTGTCAATGTTTAGTGTCACTGTTTATTTATTGTTGTTGCCAGTGTTTAGTGTCACTGTTTATTTATTGCTGTTTCCAATGTTTAATGTCAGTGTTTGTTTGTTGTTGTTGTCAGTGTTTAATGTCAGTGTTTGTTGTTGTTGCAAGTGTTTAGTGTCCGTGTTTGTTGTTGTCAATGTTTAGTGTCTGTGTTTATTTATTGTTTTTGCTAATGTTTAGTGTCAGTGTCTATTTATTGTTGTTGTCAATGTTTAGTGTCACTGTTTATTTATTGTTGTTGCCAGTGTTTAGTGTCAGTGTTTGTTGTTGTCAATGTTTAGTGTCAGTGTCTATTTATTGTTGTTGTCAATGTTTAGTGTCAGTGTTGTTTGTTGTTGCCAATGTTTAGTGTCTGTGTTTATTTATTGTTGTTGCTAATGTTTAGTGTCAGTGTCTATTTATTGTTGTTGTCAATGTTTAGTGTCTGTGTCTATTTATTGTTGTTGCCAATGTTTAGTGTCACTGTTTATTTATTGTTGTTGACAATGTTTAGTGTCTGTGTTTATTTATTGTTTTTGCCAATGTTTACTGTAAGAGTTTATTTATTGATCCCCTATTTGTGTTTGTTCATCCTCGGTTTAATGTCACTGTATGTTTGTTGATTCCCTATGTGTGCCAATGTTTGTTGATCCTCTGTTTAATGTCACTGCATGTTTGTTGATTAAGTTTAATGTCACTGTATGTTTGTTGATCCTCTGTTTAATGTCACTGTTTGTTTGTTGATCCTCTGTTTAATGTCACTGTATGTTTGTTGATTAAGTTTAATGTCACTGTATGTTTGTTGATTAAGTTTAATGTCACTGTATGTTCATTGATCCCATGTTTAATGTCACTGTATGTTTGTTGATCCCATGTTTAATGTCACTGTATGTTTGTTGATCCTATGTTTAATGTCACTGTATGTTTGTTGATCCTATGTTTAACGCCACTTTATGTTTAAGTTTAGTGTCACTGTAGGTTTGTTGATCCCATGTTTAATGTCACTGTATGTTTGTTGATCCTATGTTTAACGCCACTTTATGTTTAAGTTTAGTGTCACTGTATGTTCGTTGATTCCATGTTTAATGTCACTGTATGTTTGTTGATCCTATGTTTAATGCCACTTTATGTTTGTTAAGTTTAATGTCACTGTAGGTTTGTTGATCCTATGTTTATTGTCACTGTATATTTGTTAATCCTATGTTTAATGTCACTGTATGTTTGTTGATCCTCTGTTTAATATCATATGTTTGTTGATCTTATGTTTAGTGGTACTGTATGTTTGTTGATCCTCTGTAATGTCGTATGTTTGTTGATCCTATGTTTAGTGTCACTGTATGTTTGTTGATCCTCTATTTATCACTACTGTGTTTGTTGATCCTTTGTTGAATTCCCTGTTTATTTGTTCTGTCATATTTCTTCCATGTATTTGAATAATTGACGTACCCGCTCCACATTTTCTTCTGCTATTGGCTTTGGTTCTGAGCTGGATTTTCAGATGCAATTGGTGCGGCATGTGCCTTCAGCCTCTATATATCAGGATATTGCCATAAACATATTGTTGTTTTCCCGTAGTGAATTTGAAAAATGAAGACACAAACAATAGATTGCACAATTTATTGCCTGGCATATTTCACTGCATCTTGTCAGGTACATATTGCAAAAATCACACAACATAAAGTAAAGTAATTAGATAAATCCTTCAAGCTGAAACATATACATATTCGCACAGTAATTTCAATAGTCTACCACAGTAATTTTAAACTATCATGCCTTTCTATTTGCACAAATGCAGATTAATCATGATGGCTTCTGCAACCTTTAACAAGCGACTATTTTGAGTACGTTGTTATTTGCCATGGGGTGATAATTGCCTAACATCACTGAAGTGTGAATGGTTGATGTGTGCAAAAATGTAATATTCTTGGAAGGTAAATATTAGTGTTATTAGTGCTGATGCGATTGAAAGAATGTGAGAAAAGTGGGATTATCCTGTTTGCGGGAAACTTCTGGGATAATTAAATAAGTAGATGCGGACAAGAAGTATCTGTCTGTTGAGGTAGTGGTTCTGGATGTCTGGTAGTACACCTCGGGTTTGAGAACCTGGTGATCTTAACAGAATATGCCTGTGTTTGCACGCATGCCTAGGATACAACATTGTGCTGTGTTTATATTGGTTGAGGTAGAAGCTATGGGTTTTCTTCTTCTTCTTCTTTGCGTTCATCCGGAGTGTTTTTTCAGATGTGATTGCGGTGTGTATCGTTAGGCACCCTTGGATCGAAATGCTTAGGTCAACACATCCGGCTTTTAGCGTGCATTTTTAACCAGGTTTGCATTCCTGGGAGACTCACTTTTGTGGTACTGTCCACCTCCCAGTTGGTCGAGTTGGAACAGGCGGAGACTTCACGGTCATATTTCTCAAAGGAAGGCAGGGACAGTCCATAGCATTTTCCGCCATCCTGGGTGGCTTCCATAATTGCAGAGCCGACACATAATGCTCTGCTGCTGGGCTCACCGAGGGAATCATCACGTCCTGCTCATGGCTGCTTTAATTCCTCACTTCAATATATTGAGCATTTCGTTAACCCCGGGCCGTTCTTGCACAAACCAGACAGGTCTGCAGACGGTATCCACTCAGCGAGTTTTCGACACGGACATGTGCTTGTCGTTGCGCCCGTCAGAGCTGTTCCAGGCACGACGGACATTCAGAAAACTACCTAGTCAGAGCTGTTCCGAACAAGAGCGGCATTCGGAAACTAGGTAGTCAGAGCTGTTCCTAGCACGAGAGACATTCAGACGAGACATTTCACTCGGACGTAAATGCGTAGTGCCAATTTTTTATTTTGCCACCCGTAGGACGGCACTTCCGGCTTCAGCTGGCATTTTTTAATGAGGTTAGCCTTCCTCGGGTTTCGAGGCACGTTAGACTTATTGTTGTGATGTCGCCCACATCTCAGCTAGTCAAGATAGAACGATAAGAGACATCACGGTCGACCCTCAAGGGAAGGCAGAGGCAGACCATGGGCATTCCCTCGCTATCCAAGGAGGCTACATGTGCTGCCGGCTCAGCACCTTACCTCCATACAGCAGTGAGCGAGAAACGGCCAGGCCCTCTCATCCGGGGATCCCTCATATCCCCCAGCTGAGAGCCTTCGGACAGGTATCTGAACTGGGCATGTAGCGTGCTCAGTATCTCATCTCTGTTTTTCGGTAGGTGAGTATCGGCCCGGCTTTCTCATCCAAGGGTAGTAACTTAGAGGCGTTCAGCTACATCTCTCAGATGGAGGTTTTTGTGTAAGTGTCTGGACAAAGTTTGTGGCTTCGTGCGCCTGAGTTTAAATTCTGACTGCTATCTTCAGTCTACCTGCAGAGCAGCAGGTTGTGTCTCTCTTAGTCTGGTCCCTATCCCAAGAGCTGTCCGATATGTGGAGACACATTGGGGGAGCTATGGAGTTATAGTTTGCTGAGCATCAGACTAGCATGTCTTGAAACAGCGAGCGTGTGGCAGGAAGTAGATTCTCTTTGTAGCTGGTCATTTAAGATTTATTGGTCAATAAAGTGTATCACATCTTAGTAAGATATGATTGAACTATATGTCAGTAGACGTTACTAGCTGATTTCTGTTAGTGTCGAATGTTTGGTGGCGCTCACCGAACCTGACACTCCACCAAGTGCCAACGACTTTGGGGGCGGAGGAAAGCAATTGGGAGATTGCAATCCTTACCCTAGTGCGAGGAAATGCAACCTGAAGACTAAATGTTGTGGCAGGGCAGACCGAACCCTACGCTTATGGTTGGCAACTGGTCTAGAATGGAAGCTCAGACAGGCGGACAGTTAGAGCATTGCTTTACTGATCCGGTAGCTTCTGCGGTTTGTCTTGTTCCAGACGTGTTTGTGTTACTGTTCCTCTGGAGTAGACTAGGCAGGCCAAGAGAGGGATCATGCAGCATAGGCAATACATGGTCTCTAAATTCAGCCCTGGCTTTGTGCTTCTTAGAGGTATAACTCCATTTTACAAACTATCAAGGTGCCAGTCAAAGTGTATCAATGTGCAGTTAGCAAGAGTTGTGTATTATTCTTAAGTGGTTTGTGAACCATTGGGTCACAAAATGTGAGATACAAATTATATCTCAAAGTCATGTGACATAGGAATCAGAACAAACCCAGTAACATGCCAGAAACCTCCTCACTGGAAGGGGTACCTGGTGTCCTTTGGTGTACATAATAGTTTTATTAAATAGGAGGGGGCATCTGTGACAAAGTGGTTAAGCCGCCTGCCTTGCATTCTGAAGGTTATGAGATCAATTCCCACTTATGTCATTTGGTTCACGGGTGCAATTTTCTATGAGATTCTAGGGAGTTATTGCTGGAGCTATGAAGTTCGTGCTATTGTCAATGGTCTCGTCGAGCTGCTCTGCGGAAAGAGATGGAACCATATGGGATAAAACCCAATATAATGAAGCCGATCATCTTGCCTTTGAAACCCCTTTATTTTGTGAAATGGGAATTTATAGTAATGCTTACTCATTCTTGTAAGGGAACCTGGAGTGTGAATGTTATAACATGCTCACAAATGTTTGCCCTCATTCACGTTCAGTTTTTTTGAAAACTATCTGTTGGATCGTTTTGAAATTTGCTTCCATCTTATATTTACTCCCACCCAAGGAATATGTCTTTGATAGGTCCAAAGGCAACTGAAATCATGGAAAGCGGTGAAGTTTCTTTGATGTTTTGGCGGAAATGTATTGAATTCACACTAACAAACTTGTTTTACAGTAATGCACGTCAATTCTTTGAACACTACCTTCCACTATGTGACGTGATTCTCATAAGGAAATTCCCATGCACTACACTGTTGTTTTCATGTGAAGATGTAATACATTTCATAAAATGCACTTTATCTCTGATCCGTAAATCATATACCGCATATTAACAAACATTCAATCAATCAGGTGCTGTCTCCGCAGTGAAGGTTGGCTGCAATGGATCTCCAACACTGTCTGTCTCTCGCCCTGACTGTACATTCTGTTAGGCTGATGTTTGTCCATCTCTTGATGTTATCTTCCCACTTGTATTGTTGTCTACCTCTTGCTCGCTTGCCCTCAACCTTGCCCTCCAGTATGGTTTTTATAATAAAAGTATCATGTCTTTTAACGTGGCCAAAATATTTCACTTGCCTCCTCTTTATTTCTTTCATCAACTCTCTCTTCATTCCCAGTTTTTCTAGAACCTCTGCATCATATATTCGTCTGTATATCCACATCTCCAGGGCTTCTATGTGACTTTCTAGTTACTTGTTCAATGTCCAGGCTTCTGCGCTATACAGTAGCATTGAATATATGTAGCATTTGACAATTCTCATTTTTAATGCTCTGTTAAAAACATTGAGATCTGCTGTACAACCTCCAGAAAAAGTTTGTTTTTGTTGGGTGTACATGGTGATAAAGTTATATGCTAAATCTCATTTTCCTCCAGTTTGTTACTGAGTTATGGAGTTTTATACAGAGGCAAAACATTTGTAAATGCACTGTAGGAAAATATGTTTGGTAACACAACTTTATGGTTTACCAGGTCAGAGACTCAAACTGTTCAGAGTGAAACATTAATTACTCCAGCGTCTTTTTCCAGGATGCCTCATGGAAGTTGAAGACCTGGGTTGAGACCCGGCCTAAAATGGGTACCAAAAGTGGCTTAGGAAGTAAAGACAGCTGGTGTGATGCTGACCTCATCAACCACCGAGTGCTGATTGGTCTATACCAATGTGGGTTTATCACCATATGCCCAATGCATCATTCATCATCCAGTGCCTTGCCTGGCATGGGCGATCATTCCTCTCCACAAATTACGATCTCCGATGGTATGGATCAGTTTGTGTGTTGACTCACTTCCGTGCCATGAAACAAGACTGTCAAGAATCTTCTCACACTGTCTTCCTCTATCTCTTTCCACAAATTTTTCCGGTTGTTAGGTCATGTTCCAGTTTTTGTCTTCTCATAACGTGGCCAAAAAACAATGGCTGCTTCTTTCTGGTGTTTGTGATAAATTGTCTTTATGACTCAGCTTGTCTCAAAATGTCCACATTGCTCATTTTGGCTGTCCAATTGATTTTGAGCATTCGTAAGACATGTAAAAGGGTCCGTTACTTACTTTTTACTGACACCCTTGGCATCAGCTTCTTTTTTTTTTTTCTACAACTGATACATCACTGCCGAATAGAAAATATAACTCTCGGTAGTTCTATATTCTTCTGAAACTGCTTGATCTATCATATCTTTTTACTCTTCTCTGTCATCTGAAGACAATTCATGCCCTGGTGATGTAATCACTTACACGGATGGCTCTCTGCTATGAGGCAATAGAAGAACCTGGGGTTTCATAGCAAAGATTGATGGGCAGTGTGTAGGGCGGGAGAGCCTGGCATATGATACCACAGTCTGAGAGTGGAGGTGGAGGCAGTCACTGCGGTGTTCTGCTGGCTGCAGGATAAATAGCACATGTCATGATTGTAACAGACCCGGAGATTGCAGAGTTAGCTGAAGACAGACTTGCTTCGTGCAGAGTGGCTTGCTTTAATTACAAAATACAAAAATAGGGATCATCCATTAGATCTTTTCTACGGGGCATGCTGGTGAGTTGTGAAACCAGCAGGTAGATAAATTGGCGGGATCTGCACCTCTGTGGTATTGGTGCATGCTAAGGCAGTTGTGGTCAGGACCTTTTGAGATTGTGTGTGTAGTGTGAAAGAACAGATACACCATCATTGCCTGGAGAGAATGGTCGAGTGACCTGAGGATCTGGCTGACACAATACTCGGAGGGGTGTGTAGTGTGAAAGAACAGATACACCATCATTGCCTGGAGAGAATGGTGGAGTGACCTGAGGATCTGGCTGACACAATACTCGGAGGAACAGCAAGATGGAAACATAATCAGATTGCAGCTGCTACCATTAGTATTGGGACTCTTGACTGGTTGTTGAAGATGACGAGAAATATCTGTGGCGTCAGTTCTTGACTCTACCCCCGAGACATTAAGAAAAATTATAAAATAAACTGGATAGTGAAATCTTCTTCATATATTTTTTGGAATATTAATTTAATTGAATATGTCTGGAAATCGTGGTCTTCGAACCTTCCTGCTGCCACTCACCACTATGGCACTCCAAACTGTTTGCAGCCTGCTGATCTAACCTGTTGTCTATAAATAGACACTGAGGGATGGATGGATCAATACTATCTGGGTGTCCAGATCTGGGAACTAGACTAGATCAACATTCCTGGCATTCTTGGCCTGGTCTGTGGCTGTAGCTGTAGCTGCTACACCTGGCTGACAGGCCTGCTCAGGACTAGGTGGGCATGTATTATAGGACCTTTGTGTGTGTGTGAGGTAGAGAGAGAGTGAGGGAGAGAGAGGGAGGGAGGGAGAGAGAGGGAGAGTGAATGTCAGAGAGAGAGTGAATGTCAGAGAGAGAGAGAGGGAGGGAGAGGAGAGAGAGAGAGAGAGGGAGGGAGGGAGAGAGAGGGAGAGTGAATGTCAGAGAGAGAGTGAATGTCAGAGAGAGAGAGAGGGAGGGAGAGGAGAGAGAGAGAGAGAGGGAGGGGGAGATTGAGTGTCGGAGAGAGAGGGAGGGAGAGGGGAGAGAGAGAGAGGGGGGTGGGGGGTCTACAGGGTTGAGAATTTAACCCCTACATCGGTCAGTTTTCGTAGACTTTTCATTGAGGAAGCAATGGCAAACTGCTTAACGTAAAATTGCCTAGAATATCAGCCTGGGGTTGGGATTGGTCGCAACGTGCTGCGAAGGAAATGCAACATTAGATGTGAGAATCACATTAAGGCGGGAGTGCAGGGAGTGGCCAGCAGGGGCCACGGAAGTGGAAATCCAGCAACTAATTCAGGACAATGCTCACTCGAGTGATGTGATTATCTACACAGATGGTTCGGTGTCAAGAGGTGAGAGAAGTGGCTGGGGGTTCATAGCCAAAGCTAATGGTCGATGTTTGGGGCAGGAGTGCCTGGCATATGATACCACAACATCCAGCTTAAGAATGGAAGTGGAGGCAGTCACTGCGGCTCTCCGCTGGATGGAGAATACGACACACACACACATCGTGATTGTAACTGACTCAGAAAGCATGCTGACGAGGGTGAGGACGGGCAGACTTCGTGCGGAGTGGCTTGCTTCGCTTCAGAGGTCATGGGTGACAAGCATCGCCTGGATCTTTTCTCCGGGGCATGCTGGTATGCTGGGAAATGAACAGGCGGACAGATTGGCTGGCTCTGCAGAACTTGGTGGAGTATTGATACATGACAAGACAGACGTAGTTGCGGCCTTGTGGGAGCACGTGCACCCCCCGGAGGAGCAAATGGATTATCATGGTCTGGCAAGAATGAGACAGTGAGGAGTGACGAAGGGATCTGGCCGACGCTCAACGCTCAGAGGAAAGGCGAGACGGACTTATAATCAGATTGCTACTGGTACTATTAGTGTTGGAACTCTTCGCTGACTGCTGAGGATGGGGACGGAGCACTTATGGGAATGCCCCGAATGCTGTGATGTCGATTCCTAAATCAATCAATCAATCAATCAACCAATCAATCAGATGTGAGAGGGACAGAGAAGACTAGCGATAACATTCTCCCCTTTTGATCTCTCTCATGTCATACACTTTATTCATCATGCATCACTTATACGGTTAATCTGAGACACAACGATGTTAAAAGTGTTTAAAAAGGCCAGAAGCATGGACTTCATTGTACCGGGTTTGATCCCACATTGCTTGGTCTCATTCCGCAGGGCGGCCTGCTGAAAGCATTGCAGAAAGCACGAACTCCGTAGCTACAGGGAAGACCACCACGAGTCTCAGAGAAAATTGCACTCGTGAAATGAGCGACTTAGCCCAGAATGAAACCCACGACCTTCGGAGTGTGACACAGGCGGTGTAACCACTTCGCCATGGAAAACAATATATGCATTATAAAAAAGTTAGTTGCATATCGCAGTCAACCCCAGCATTGTTTGGCTGTTTTAGATCTCTTGTCAAGTTTACGTACAGCGGTTTGCCGTTGCTTTCTGAACGACCGGCACTCATACCATTTTATAAAAAAAAAAAACCAGCGCAAGGCGGGTCTGCTGCCAAATCGCAACTGTGTTTCGAACATGGTACATGAGATTACAAACTGCGTCTATAACCCCTTTTCCATGAAGCCGGCTTTATAAACAAGACAAATGTGCAAAAATCATTGCTACACGACTCATTAATACTACTTCTTGACATGGCAGTTATAATTAGCTAAGGGGGAGGGCTGCCAGTCTCCCTGGTCGAGGGGTTAGCAGCCATGGTTGACGTGAGCGCACGAGAATTGGAAGCGGTTCAAGTCACGCCAGTGACTTACGAGAGTATGAAGCCAGTCTCTCAGAAAGTCGTGGCGTGCTGATGAGCGTAATCTAGCCTAGGAATCAACATACAGCTGAAAGATGCTGATGTTGACTGCAATATCCTGAAACAGGATGGAAATGCGGGAAAAAAAGGGGGAGGGGGGAGGGATAATATAGTCTCGACTGAGGTAGCTTGCGATTGCTTCATTGGTGCCTTTGGTTCACTAGAGAGAGAGAGAGGGAGGGTGATTGATGGAATAAACAAACTTAAATTTCAGTGTCACAAATTCTTACATTCAGCCTTTACAAAAATACATCTTTCGTATATCAGTTATTTATTGGGTACGTTACATTCACATAGAAAAAAAACATTGTCATTTGAATTGAGTTGAGCTGTTGAGTTGAGCTAAGATCTGACATCACTGCACTCTGGACATTCCAATACGCACTCCTTCCCTTCGTTCAACAACCAGTGAAGAGTCATATAATCGTTCCACCGCTATCTGATTGAAATGTCTCCTGGTCTTCCCTCTCAGTTGTGAGATTCTTCCAGAACCCTTGCAGATCCCCCGCAATATCATTCTTTCCACATACAAGTTCTCAATTTGTTTTCCTGCCTTCGCCACCTGGTCCCACAGGCACTCGACCACCTCTCCCTTGTCCACAGGTAATCTACCACCAAGAGGTGCATTCCCTGCCAGCCTATCAGCCTGTTTATTCCCCCGCACTACCTCATGGCAGGGCAATAAATCCATACAATTCTCACAATTTGTGACCTCTGAAGTGAGGTGGCCATTCCACATGAAACATTCCTTTCTTCACCTTACTGAGCATACTCCTTGAGTCCGTGATGACAGTGTGTGTTGCAGTGGTCCCCTCTAAACAACAGAATGCTGCTATGACTGCTTCCATCTCCATTCTCATGCTTGAGGTCATTGTCAGTTTAATGCTGGGAACATAGACAACACAGAGAGTGGTAGGTAGATAGGAAGTTATCCCTCACTCTGTGCCACTATAATGTCAGGAGTTCTTGCGCATATCAAAATCAGGTGCAATAGTGCACTTCCTCTTTCCGCTATCCCAGTTTTCACTTTGAGCATCTGATTAGGCAGAATATAATTATGTTTACAATAATCTCCATGGCGACGGTAGCCTTTTGCAAGATAGAAAACATACTGACCAATATAAAGATGTCATTTGCAACGAGAAAAAGCGTGTTGACATGCTACATAGAACCTGTTCTTTTGTATGGATGTGAAGCATGGACAGCGAACAAAGTTGAAAAAACATCTAATGGCTGTGGAAATGTGGTTTCTGAGGGAAATGCAAAGAATACCATGGACACACAGAAAAACTAATGACAGGTTCTACAAGAAACAAATGAAAACCGTGAACTGATTTGAGAAATTAGACATAGACGGTCAAAAATGTTTTGGTCATGTTATGAGAAGAAATAAATGGAGAACTTGGTGACATCTGGCAAGATTGAGGGGAAGAGAACAAGGGGAAGGCAGAGAAATACCTGTATGGCTCGGCCACGTGGTATGGTTAAGACAAGAACACTCAGCTGATTGTGAGGTGGTAAATATAATAAATTAGAATAAGGACAAGTTTCGCTAGGGGTATTCAGTATGAATGGGGTCTAAAACCCAAACACGCCCTCTATAGGAATTAATATATTGGCTCGTAACCCCCAAGTATTGAACAAGGCAGAAAAGGGTGCAAGTTCAACACTAACATAAAAGAAATGTTTCCCATAGAAGGCTGGGAGATCCGGGAAGTTCTACCACAGACACCCGAGTACTAATAACTCTACCCAGAGGGTGTGTCTATGTGTAAGTGCCCCGCCCCACATTTAATCTCCCAAATATATAAACAATGACAAGTATCCCCTGTCATGCACATCCACAGTATTATACAACAGAGGGACAACAACCAATGTTAGACGCACCAACTGGATTACATTGACAGAGGAAAAACAGCCACTGTTAGACAAAAACAGTACAATGACTCACTGTATCACATAACAGTAACAATAACTCACTGTATCACATAACAGTAACAATAACTGGACTATAAACATAAATTTTGGAACAACAGGTTAACAATAAAGTAACTGCAAGGCTTTGTTAAACCAAACAAACAAACAATTGTATTGTGGAAACATTTGGGTTCTGGAAAACCCTGTTGGCTACAATATGACATATACATGAAAGAAATTATTCATATTCAGGCAATGCACACAAAGTATACACCCAAACCAGAAGTTCCAAAAAAATATTTCCCCAAAAAAGGTTCACATCAAATACATGTGTCAAACACAAAACAAAGTAAATAATCCATACAAAGAAATAGATAAAGAAAATCTATCTAATCTGTCTCTAGAACTATCCTATGGGTCTGATGATGACTTCCTCTCCTTCATTATCCACTAGAAAAAGTCTGGCCATAATCACACTCTCTATAATCCAGGAAAACAGCTGCTTTGCATATATCCACCTATTTAGAAAATGGGGGATTACACACACACACCCACAGAACTTTCACTTCTGGATCATATATCCATCGCGAAAAACATGTAGGAGTAATCCATATGAATCCAATGTGGATATACTGTAATCTCTCAAGTCACAGTTGCTAAGTCACTGGGCTAGGAGCGTTCCAGGGTGATATAACAGACAGGTATAAATAAGTCTGAAGCATTCTGGCGTGGCGTGACACACAGGAGTCCATGTGATTGGTTCGATCAGGATCAGGCACAAACACTTTCAGTATCTCTTTGGATGAGGAGTGACATCACATAATCCATTAGAATTTCCTGACAGAACTAACTTGAATGGGGCATGAATATTCCAGCCCCTTTCTCTGGGTTAAGATGTAGGTTATTCTTTCTTCAGCTGAATATACGACTTGATTGACGGGAGTTGGTAATGTGCTTGATTATCCATGTCTGGGATATGATGGATGAGAAGATTCAAAGGAAGCTGGGAGTTCACACAATCAGTTGGTAAATCCATACTGGTAAATGATGGTGAATTCCAGACTTATCCATGAGCCTCTGGAATATGACAGTTGAACGTGGAATCAGGCGGTGACTTTTAGAGAGGATATACGCTGAAAACCATCTAGGCCAGGCATGCCTCATGTCTTTGCGGACATTGAAAAGAGTCACACCATCTGTAAGTTCCCAGAGGTAGGGAATCCACTTCCGCATATTCAAAATCCGTTACGTATCCAGGCATTGACATTCAGGTTCAGGGTGAGTAGCAGTAACCAGCACTCTTTGTAGAATATTAGAGGAGGCTGATATCCCAGTTTCCTGCCTCTAAATCCAAACAAGTTGACTATAAATCCAGTGCGAAGCATGGTGACTAGTGCCAATACTCCACCGCCATCTCTAGCGCCTAAAACGCAGAGAATACGTAGCTAATAATTAACCCATTAACAATGGGTCACCCGCTACCATTGGAGACACATGGCGATTCACCAGACCGCTTTGTCTACCAAGCCTTTGTCTAGATTAAGCCTGTGTTTCCGGGGCGCGGCCAATCATTTAACTTAAAACGAAACGAAATTTCGTTTTGTTAATTTTCCCGTCGAATTTTTAATAGCCTCGTGCCTGCAGGTAGCGCATCCTAGCAACGTCTGCTGGAAAAGACTGCGAGATGATGACATATATGTCACACTGATTCACGGCTCTGGTGATTGAGTGAGATGGTGAAACATGACCACCCTCGCTTATTCAAGCCAACAACCTGCACAGGTATACTATAATGCTGCTGCCAGAATGCCAATACAAAAGTCTGCCATGAAAAATATACTTCGTCGATGGAAGCGGCTGTCACTAGAAAATCAACAGCCACACATTACTGCATAAGGCAACCTAGTTAGTTCAGCGCCTGGCCTGCCGCCATTTTCCTGAACATGCAGTTCACTTTACAAACTCCATTCGAAATTCACAGCTCAGTGTCGCTCCACGCACTCAACTCAGCAGCAGGGCCACGGAACCATGCACTAACAGTCCAACATGAGGAAAATGTAAGCAAACCGTAGCCACAAGCATAAACACTCCAGAGGCCTTAACAGCTCAACTGCCTATCCTCCATGTTGTACCGGAAGTCTGTCATTCACCTAGTGCCAGTGGAAATAGGCTGTCTAAGATTGAATGCAGGGACAAGATCAAGATTCGAACTAGACACCTCCAACTGAGTACAGGGCCCTTAAAGGTATATGGTGCCAGTCCCATATTTCTATTATATCAATCAGCATTTGAGGGGTGCTTTTGTCAGTTTCACACCAGCTGCCTTTACTGTCCAGGGCATTTTCTGGTACTCATTTTAGGCTGGCTCAGCCTGGGAACTCGGGGCAAATGAAACAAGATCTGCCTCAATGGAGATTTAAACATGACCAGTGGGTGGGCAGACAAATGTGCTAGCCACTGGACTACATAGTATGAGATTGTTCATGAAAATGCTTTCATGTTTTGTTTTTTTCTTTAGAAATATATAAATGAATGATTATTGTTCAGTTCGAATGGCGTATGCATATTCATTCTGCTGTTTCTGTGTTTTCATATTGTTGGTGGTCTGCTTTTTATTCTATTGTTTGTCTATTGTTTTCATATTGTTGGTGGTCTCCTTGTATTCTGCTGTTTGTCTATTGTTTTCTTGTTTTCGTATTGTTGGTGGTCTCCTTGTATTCTACTGTTTGTCTGTTGTTTTCTTATTGTTGGTGGTCTCCTTGTATTCTGCTGTTTGTCTATTGTTTTCTTGTTTTCATATTGTTGGTGGTCTCCTTGTATTCTACTGTTTGTCTATTATTTTCATATTGTTGGTGGTCTGTTTGTATTCTGCTGTTTGTCTATTGTTTTCTTGTTTCATATTGTTGGTGGTCTGCTTGTATTCTGCTGTTTGTCTATTGTTTTCATATTGTTGGTGGTCTCCTTGTATTCTACTGTTTGTCTATTGTTTTCATATTGTTGGTGATCTCCTTGTATTCTGCTGTTTGTCTATTGTTTTCATATTGTTGGTGGTCTCCTTGTATTCTGCTGTTTGTCTATTGTTTTCTTGTTTTCATATTGTTGGTGGTCTGCTTGTATTCTACTGTTTGTCTATTGTTTTCTTATTTTCATATTGTTGGTGGTCTCCTTGTATTCTACTGTTTGTCTATTGTTTTCATATTGTTGGTGGTCTCCTTGTATTCTACTCTTTGTCTATTGTTTTCATATTGTTGGTGGTCTCCTTGTATTCTACTGTTTGTCTATTGTTTCCATATTGTTGGTGGTCTCCTTGTATTCTGCTGTTTGTCTATTGTTTTCATATTGTTGGTGATCTCCTTGTATTCTGCTGTTTGTCTGTTGTTTTCTTGTTTTCATATTGTTGGTGGTCTCCTTGTATTCTACTGTTTGTCTATTGTTTTCATATTGTTGGTGGTCTGCTTGTATTCTACTGTTTGTCTATTGTTTTCATATTGTTGGTGGTCTCCTTGTATCCTGCTGTTTGTCTGTTGTTTTCTTGTTTTCATATTGTTGGTGGTCTGCTTGTATTCTACTGTTTGTCTATTGTTTTCATATTGTTGGTGGTCTCCTTGTATTCTGCTGTTTGTCTATTGTTTTCTTGATTTCGTATTGTTAGTGGTCTCCTTGTATTCTACTGTTTGTCTGTTGTTTTCTTATTGTTGGTGGTCTCCTTGTATTCTGCTGTTTGTCTATTGTTTTCTTGTTTTCATATTGTTGGTGGTCTGCTTGTATTCTACTGTTTGTCTATTATTTTCATATTGTTGGTGGTCTGCTTGTATTCTGCTGTTTGTCTATTGTTTTCATATTGTTGGTGGTCTCCTTGTATTCTACTGTTTGTCTATTGTTTTCATATTGTTGGTGGTCTGCTTGTATTCTACTGTTTGTCTATTGTTTTCTTATTTTCATATTGTTGGTGGTCTCCTTGTATTCTACTGTTTGTCTATTGTTTTCATATTGTTGGTGGTCTCCTTGTATTCTACTCTTTGTCTATTGTTTTCATATTGTTGGTGGTCTCCTTGTATTCTACTGTTTGTCTATTGTTTTCATATTGTTGGTGGTCTCCTTGTATTCTGCTGTTTGTCTATTGTTTTCATATTGTTGGTGGTCTCCTTGTATTCTACTGTTTGTCTATTGTTTTCATATTGTTGGTGATCTCCTTGTATTCTGCTGTTTGTTGTTTTCTTGTCATATTGTTGGTGGTCTCCTTGTATTCTACTGTTTGTGTATTGTTTTCATATTGTTGGTGGTCTCCGTGTATTCTGCTGTTTGTCTATTGTTTTCATATTGTTGGTGGTGTGCTTGTATTCTGCTGTTTGTCTATTGTTTTCTTGTTTCATATTGTTGGTGGTCTGCTTTTATTCTGCTGTTTGTCTATTGTTTTCATATTGTTGGTGGTCTGCTTGTATTCTGCTGTTTGTCTATTGTTTTCATATTGTTGGTGGTCTGCTTGTATTCTACTGTTTGTCTATTGTTTTCATATTGTTGGTGGTCTCCTTGTATTCTGCTGTTTGTCTATTGTTTTCATATTGTTGGTGATCTCCTTGTATTCTGCTGTTTGTCTGTTGTTTTCTTGTTTTCATATTGTTGGTGGTCTCCTTGTATTCTACTGTTTGTCTGTTGTTTTCATATTGTTGGTGGTCTGCTTGTATTCTACTGTTTGTCTATTGTTTTCATATTGTTGGTGATTTCCTTGTATTCTGCTGTTTATCTGTTGTTTTCTTGTTTTCATATTGTTGGTGGTCTCCTTGTATTCTACTGTTTGTCTATTGTTTTCATATTGTTGGTGGTCTGCTTGTATTCTACTGTTTTTCTGTTGTTTTCATATTGTTGGTGGTCTCCTTGTATTCTGCTGTTTGTCTATTGTTTTCTTGTTTTCATATTGTTGGTGGTCTGCTTGTATTCTACTGTTTGTCTATTGTTTTCATATTGTTGGTGGTCTCCTTGTATTCTGCTGTTTGTCTATTGTTTTCATATTGTTGGTGGTCTGCTTGTATTCTGCTGTTTGTCTATTGTTTTCTTGTTTCATATTGTTGGTGGTCTGCTTTTATTCTGCTGTTTGTCTATTGTTTTCATATTGTTGGTGGTCTGCTTGTATTCTACTGTTTGTCTATTGTTTTCATATTGTTGGTGGTCTCCTTGTATTCTGCTGTTTGTCTATTGTTTTCATATTGTTGGTGGTCTCCTTGTATTCTGCTGTTTGTCTATTGTTTTCTTGTTTTCATATTGTTGGTGGTCTGCTTGTATTCTACTGTTTGTCTATTGTTTTCTTGTTTTCATATTGTTGGTGGTCTCCTTGTATTCTACTGTTTGTCTGTTGTTTTCATATTGTTGGTGGTCTCCTTGTATTCTACTGTTTGTCTATTGTTTTCATATTGTTGGTGGTCTCCTTGTATTCTGCTGTTTGTCTATTGTTTTCTTGTTTTCATATTGTTGGTGGTCTGCTTTTATTCTGCTGTTTGTCTATTGTTTTCATATTGTTGGTGGTCTGCTTGTATTCTACTGTTTGTCTATTGTTTTCATATTGTTGGTGGTCTGCTTGTATTCTACTGTTTGTCTATTGTTTTCATATTGTTGGTGGTCTCCTTGTATTCTGCTGTTTGTCTATTGTTTTCATATTGTTGGTGATCTCCTTGTATTCTGCTGTTTGTCTGTTGTTTTCTTGTTTTCATATTGTTGGTGGTCTCCTTGTATTCTACTGTTTGTCTGTTGTTTTCATATTGTTGGTTGTCTGCTTGTATTCTACTGTTTGTCTATTGTTTTCATATTGTTGGTGATTTCCTTGTATTCTGCTGTTTATCTGTTGTTTTCTTGTTTTCATATTGTTGGTGGTCTCCTTGTATTCTACTGTTTGTCTATTGTTTTCATATTGTTGGTGGTCTGCTTGTATTCTACTGTTTTTCTGTTGTTTTCATATTGTTGGTGGTCTCCTTGTATTCTGCTGTTTGTCTATTGTTTTCTTGTTTTCATATTGTTGGTGGTCTGCTTGTATTCTACTGTTTGTCTATTGTTTTCATATTGTTGGTGGTCTCCTTGTATTCTGCTGTTTGTCTATTGTTTTCATATTGTTGGTGGTCTGCTTGTATTCTGCTGTTTGTCTATTGTTTTCTTGTTTCATATTGTTGGTGGTCTGCTTTTATTCTGCTGTTTGTCTATTGTTTTCATATTGTTGGTGGTCTGCTTGTATTCTACTGTTTGTCTATTGTTTTCATATTGTTGGTGGTCTCCTTGTATTCTGCTGTTTGTCTATTGTTTTCATATTGTTGGTGGTCTCCTTGTATTCTGCTGTTTGTCTATTGTTTTCTTGTTTTCATATTGTTGGTGGTCTGCTTGTATTCTACTGTTTGTCTATTGTTTTCTTGTTTTCATATTGTTGGTGGTCTCCTTGTATTCTACTGTTTGTCTGTTGTTTTCATATTGTTGGTGGTCTCCTTGTATTCTACTGTTTGTCTATTGTTTTCATATTGTTGGTGGTCTCCTTGTATTCTGCTGTTTGTCTATTGTTTCTTGTTTTCATATTGTTGGTGGTCTCCTTGTATTCTACTGTTTGTCTATTGTTTTCATATTGTTGGTGGTCTGCTTGTATTCTACTGTTTGTCTATTGTTTTCATATTGTTGGTGATCTCCTTGTATTCTGCTGTTTGTCTGTTGTTTTCATTTTGTTGGTGGTCTGTGTTTATTCTGCTGTTTGTTTATTGTTTTCATATTGTTGGTGGTCTGCTTGTATTCTGCTGTTTCACATATCTATTTTTGGTACTGTATTTTTTATTATATTTCAATTATCTATTGTTGGTGCTGTATTTTTATTATTCAGTTGTGTGTTTGTTGCTGGTGTTTGTGTATTCTGTTTGAGTTATGCTGTCGTTGGTGTCTGTGTATTCTATTGTTTCAGTTAAATTTTATTGGTGATGTATGTGTATTCTATTGTTTATCTTTTGTTGGTGGAGTATGTGTATTCTATTGTCTCAGTTATCTTTTGTTGGTGGTGTATGTGTGTTCTGTTGTTTCAGTTATCTATAGTTGTATGTGTATTCTATTGTTTCAGTTATCTATTGTTGTATGTGTATTGTTTCAGTTATCTATAGTTGTATGTGTATTCTATTGTTTCAGTTATCTATTGTTGTATGTGTATTCTATTGTTTCAGTTATCTATAGTTGTATGTGTATTCTATTGTTTCAGTTATCTATTGTTGTATGTGTATTCTATTGTTTCAGTTATCTTTCCGTTAACCCCGAATACTCTCGTGGTCGACATGAACACACAAGAATTAGTAGTTCGAGTCGCGCCAGTGACTTATGAGAGTATGGAGCCGGTCGCTCAGAAAGTTGTGGCGTGCTGATGAGCGTAATTCTAGCCTAGGAATCAACATACAGCTGAAAGATGCTGGTGTTGACCGCAATATCCTGAAACAGGATGGAAACGCGGGGGAAAAAAAATTGTTTGTGTATTCTATTGTTTCAGTTATCTATTGTTGTCTGTGTATTCTACTGTTTCAGTTATCTATTATTGTATGTATATTCTGTTGTTTCAGTTCTTTTGTTATATGTGTATTCTATTGTTTCAGTTATCTATTGTTGTATGTATATTCTGTTGTTTCAGTTCTTTTGTTATATGTGTATTCTATTGTTTCAGTTATCTATTATCTGCCTATGTGTATTCTATTGTTGAAGGTGCATATGCTTTCTATTGTTTTCATTTATGTGATGATGGTGGTGAATGTTTATTTTACTGTTTGAGTTGTGAACTGTTTGTGATCTACCTGTATTATGCTGCTTGGCACTCAGATGTCTTCTTCTTCTGCTTTCATCCGGAGTTTTTTTTTCCCGGACGTGATTGCGTTGTGCCTGTTTACAGCAGAGCTGCGTTCTTGCGCCGTTAGGCCGACACATCCGACTTCTGCGGCATTTGTTGACCGGGGTAACCTTCCCGGGGCACTCGGATGTAAATGGAGCACATTTTTAATATGTTGTAGTATTTTTTTTTTTGGCATTTGCTCGCTTTGAACTCGAGCGTAGTCAATACACACTATTTATAGTAGTGATGAACCGAATTTTGCGTGTGGATTTGCTTTCCCTATTAACAGTGGGGAGCCAGTCTCCTTTTCTCAGGAGCAGCAAGTTTTGTTTGTAAATACGGGCTGAGAAAATGTGAGAACATTCAGGCCCTAGGTGAAAATGACAGGCACCGTCTAAGTGACTGGCGACCTGGATGTTTCATCATCATCACCATTACCTGAGTAACAGGAGGTCAACATGGTCGAATGGACAAGAGCGCTTGCTCTTAAACTTCCTGTGTGCTGATGCTGAGATAGCGGGTTCAATCTCTACACTGGTCAATTGGAATAAAATGTTGACTTCTCGTCCTTGACTTGGGGACGTAAATTACAAGTATCTCAGAAATGGAGTGGGTTCGTCTGATGACGAGGGACACTGGTAATTGGGAAAGCTAATCCATATGCGAACATCGATCAGGAAGTAGCAGCACGTATGTGGACTGCTCTGGTTCAAAGCGAGCGAACACAAAAAAACAACAACAACAACAACACAACAAAGCATTTGCCATCGATGTATATTCTGCACTCCATTGATCTCCCAAACGAGGTCTTCTGTAGCCCTGACTCTCTCAAGTTGTTTGCCAGTATCTGACAGCAGTGACAGCAAGTCTGCGAATGCTCGCCCTGTAGCGGCAACATGAAGCCTTGTTCAGTAATAACTCCTAGATCGGGATTTACCTCGCTGGTATTTGCTGACCTAATCAAGGTGTTTGCAGGGCTCATGTGTGATTTGGCTAACCCAGGAGCTAGGATTTGTGTGTTTTCTTGTTGTCACGGGAAAAATAGCTGGAGGCTAGTATGGCTGAATGGATAAGAAAGCTCGTTCTTAAACATCCTGTGTGCTGATACCGGGGTAGTGGGTTCAACCCCTACACTGGTCAGTTTGACTAAACCGTTGACTTCTCTCCCTTGGCTTGGGGACGTAAATTACAAGTATCCCTGAAGTAGGAGTAGGTTCGCTTGATGGCGAGGGACACTGGTAATAGGGAAAGCTAATCCACATAGAAGCCTCTCTGGCGAAGGGGTTAAGGATGCTGTTCGTAATCCCGTATACCCACGTATGAACCACAGCTGCTCAAGATTCAGCAGCACATCGCGTCGCGTTGGTTTCTTACAGAAAGGTATCTGAGCTGGTCGTTTAGAAAGCAATGGCAAACTACTGAACGTAAAACTTGTCAAGACATCAACAGCAGCTGAAAAATGTTGGTGTTGTCTGCAGTGTCCTGTAAATAGGATATGCAAAAAAAATCCACGTAGAAAAATCAGTTTGGTGTACTAGAAGTAGCAGTACATGTATGGATGACACTTGAGTACACGAAGGGAATCACAATGGCTGGGTGGTATGTGTCCCAGTGGGGCTGGGAAACTTGGGGGTTTGAATAATGAAGACGCAAACAATAGATTGCACTTTTATTTCCTGGCATATTTTGCTGCATCTCGTCAGGTACATACTGCAGAAATCACACAGCCTAAACTAACTTGATTAGATAAATCCTTCAAGCTGAGATATATATACATATTCACACAGTAATGTCAATTGTCTACCACAGTAATTTTAAACTGACTATCATGTCTTTCTGTTTGCACAAGACTGGCTTCTGCCGATTAATGTTGAATCATCTGCAAGAGTTTCAGGTCTACTTCTTCTGCGTTCACCCGGAATGTTGTTTTAGATGTAATTGCCTTGTGCCTGTTTACAGCAGAGCTGCGATATTTGAACCTTTTGGCCGACACATCCGACTTCTTCAGGTGTTTCAGGTCTCTTAAGTCTGGTGCATTGGCTGGCATTCAGGTCGGTTGAAATCTGAAAGGGGGTTGTTTTTCTTTAGTGATGTTGGAGACATTCCACTAGCACCAACACGGAAGTGCCATTTCTATTGTGCAAATCTCTCCATCCCCTCTCCTAGTTCATAAACGAGGAAGTCTCTGTGACAAAATGGTTACTGCCCTGCACTCTGAAAGCTGTCGTTTGATTCCATCCTATGTTGTTCGGTTCACGAGTGTAATTTTCTCGGAGACTCTGGGGTTGTCGCTCATGCTTTGTGCAAGGCTTTCGGCAGGCTGCCCTGAGGAAATACACAGCCATATGGGATAAGACCCGGTGCAATGAAGTCAATCACCTTGCCCTTTAAACATTTTTAAATCAACCAACAAAGAAGCTGTGTATAAAACAGTACAGGCACACAGCAGCAGAGCATTTGTATTCCTGTTGGGTCGCCTTTGGTGGAAGATGGAAGAGGATCAAACACTGACATCCGCCAGCTACAGCCTATTTGGTGAGGAGTGGAACATAGAAAGATTAGCGTACAAGGATAGAACATTAAAGGATAAACATTCAGAGATAGAACATACAAGGATATAATATTCAAAGATAGAACATTAAAGGATTAACATACCAGGACAGAACATTAAAGGATTAACATACAAGGACAGAACATTAAAGGGTTAACATACAAGGATAGAAGATTAAAGGATTAACATGCAAGGATAGAACATTAAAGGATTAACATACAAGGACAGAATATTCAAAGGTAGAAAATTCAAGGATTAACAATCAAAGATAGAACATAAAATGTTATGAAAATCCAAGGATAGAATATTAAACAATTAACATTCAAAGATAGACCATACAAGTATATAACATACACAGATTAACATTCGAGGGTATAATATTAAAGGATTAACATTCAAGGGTATAATATTAAAGGATTAACATTCAAGGGTATAATATTAAAGGATTAACATTCAAGGGTATAATATTAAAGGATTAACATTCGAGGGTATAATATTAAAGGATTAACATTCGAGGGTATAATATTAAAGGATTAACATTCAAGGGTATAATATTAAACGATTAACATTCAAGGGTATAATATTAAAGGATTAACATTCAAGGGTATAATATTAAAGGATTAACATTCAAGGGTATAATATTAAAGGATTATTACGAATTTTCTACAGCGAACTGCGTTGTGGTAAACGCTCCCAAGGTGGCCAGAGGAAACGTTTTAAAGGAACTCTGAAAATTTCACTGAATGCTTTTGGAATTCATCATGACACCTGGGAGGCTGCAGCCAGAGACCGAAATTCGTGGCGTGCATCATTACACAAAGGTGCAGTCATATGTGAGGCAACCAGGACTGCAAGAGCTGTGAAGAAAAGGCAGGACAGAAAAACCACTGCAGGAAATCCTCCTCCAGAGACGTCAAGCATTCTTTGCCCACATTGTCAAAGAACATTTCGAGCCAAAATAGGCCTTATCAGCCATCTTAGAACCCACGGCTCCACACCTTCAACCCCACTGGATGAAATGAATGGTCATCATCATTCTTGATGGACAAACAACAACAACAATTAAAGGATATAACATTCAAGGGTATAATATTAAAGGATATAACATTCAAGGGTATAATATTAAAGGATTAACATTCAAAGATAGAACATACAGGGATAGAACATTCAAGGATATAACATTCAAGGATAGACCATACATGGTTATAACATTCAAGGATAGAACATTAACAGATTAATATTCAAAGATAGAAAGTACAATGATATAACATTCAAGGATAGAACGTACAAGTATTTAACATACAAGGATAGAACATTCAAAGATTAACATTCAAAGATAGAACAAACAAGGAAATAGTATTAGTTGCAGTACTAGTATCAGCAGCAGTAATAGTAGTAGCAACAGTATAGTAATATTAATAATAGTAGCAGTGGTAGTAGTATTAGTCGTAGCTGCATGTGGTAGTAGTAGCAACAGTAGTAGTAATATTAATAACAGTAGCAGTGGAAGTAGTATTAGTCACAGCTGCATGTGGTAGTAGTAGCAATATTAATAACAGTAGCAGTGGAAGTAGTATTAGTCACAGCTGCATGTGGTAGTAGTAGCAACAGTATAGTAATATTAATAATAGTAGCAGTGGAAGCAGTATTAGTCACAGCTGCATTTGGTAGTAGGAGTGATGGTGGTAGTAGTAGTAGCAACAGTTGTAGTAATATTAATAATAGTAGCAGGGGTAGTAGTATTAGTCACAGCTGCATGTGGTAGTAGGAGTGATGGTAGTAGTAGTAGTAACAACATCAGCAGTAGTGGCAGTAATAATGCAAGTAGTGATAGTGGTGATGGTGGTGGTGGTTGTAGTAGTAGTAGTAGTAGTAGTAGTAGTAGTAGTAGTAGTAGTAGTAGTAGTAGCAGCAGCAGCAGCAGCAGTAGCAGTAGGAGCGGCGGCGGCAGCGGTAATGGTGGTAGTAGTAGCAGCAATAGCAGTAGTAGTGGTGGTAGTAGTAGCAGCAGTGGTAGTAGTACTGGTAGTAGTAGTGGTGATGGCAGTAATGGTAGTAGTGGTTGTGGTGGTAGTAATAGTAGCAGCACAGTAGTAGTGATTGTGGTGGTGGTAGTAGTAGTAGCAGCAGTGATAGTAGTAATGGTAGTACTAGTGGTGATGATGGTGGTATGGTGGTAGTAATAGTAGCAACAGTAGTTGTAGTAGTAGTGTTAGTAGTAGCGGTGGTTGTGGTATTAGTAGCAGTAGCAGCAACAGCAGCAGTGGTAGTGGTGATAGTGGTGGCAGTAGTAGCAGCAGCAGCACTGGTAGTAGTAATGGTGGTAGTAGTGGTTATGGTGGCGGTAGTAGCAATAGCAACAACAGTATTAGTAGTGGTAGTAGTAGCGGTGATGGTGGTGGTGGTATTAGTAGTATCAGCAACAGCAGTAATAGTAGCAGCAGCAATAATAGTAGTAATGATAGTAATCGTAGCAGTAGTGGTAGTAGTAATGGTAGTGTAGTAGTGGCGATAGTCGTAGTAGTAGTAGCAGCATCATCAGCTGTGGTATTTGTAGTAGTTGTAGTAATTGTAGTAGTAGTAGTGGTTGTAGTGATAGTAGTAACAGCAGGAAGAAGAGGAGGAAGCCAGTAATGAGACAGGCGCTGATGAGATATTGATCGGGCAACCCACCACAACCCATTCGGCTCGCGGAATACATGATTAATGAGGTGACATAACTCCTGACCCGGGCTACTCTATCATGATTAGCAACATCGTTTTGCGTGATGAGGAAATTGTCACTTCCACAGCACCGTTGGTAATCTGATTGTCTAGTAATTACCAGAGTCAATTATTTTCATGGGTGGGGGTAAGGCCTAAATCACCCCTGGCTGTTGTCATGATTATATCATCATCACATCATCATCATCATCATTATCATCATGTAACGGATGCTTTGCAAGACGTTATTACAGCCTGTCGAAAAGTTTCTTTATCTCTTTGCCATTTATCCTGCCTCCCGCAGTTTGTACAAGCGTATCCTTTACAGAATGTCGCAGTCAACCCCAGCACACCGCCTTGCGTTGGTTTCCAAACAAAGTGTGAGTGCTGGTCGTTCAGAAAGCGGTGGCAAACTACTGGACGTAAACTTACCAAGAAAGCACTAACAGCCCCCCCCCCCCCCCAAAAAAAAAAGCAGCTGGGGTTGACTGCGACGTCCTGTAAAGTATATGCAACTAGCTTTTTCACCATCCGTCTTGTCTTATTTTCAAATTCTATTCATTGTTCTAAAAATATCTTGGGTAAAGAAAAGAACAAATGCATCCATACTTCAAGAGTTTAATATTGAGGAGGGTTGGCTTTTAAAGACGATAAAACAAAGAAAATTGAAGTATTTTGGTCACTTGAAACGTCACGAAAGTTTGGAGAGAACAATAATGGAAGGGTATATGCCTGGGAAGAGAGGAAGAGGAAGGCCAAAGAGAAGATGGGTGCAGTATGTGGCGGATGATCTCCAGATGGGTGTATCAGATGCGGGACATCTTGCTCATGATCGAGATGTTTTCCGGAAGGTTGTTATGGGAGCGAGGTTCTGCAAAGGACATGCTACTACTGAATGAATGAAATCATTGTCTCGTTGCCATCATCTATCCCTTGTGTCTCATCTCTTCTCCCATCAATTTCTTTGTCGCGAGTACCACGTGGTTATCATTCTCACCTCGTCCCTGGCGTGGCCGCAATTGACACACCTCGTGAAAATACAGACCAGGTGGCGTTGTCAATCAATTTAAGAGCAACTGGCGGACAGTTAATAACACTCCGTGACCAGGTGTCATGCATAATTGAGCTCCCTTATCTCTAGAGATCTTTTATCTCCCGTTGTCTCTTCTGAAGTGTCGGCACTTCCCGCCAGCCATTGATTGATTTGTTGTAAAACAATATTGTGGATTGTCTTTATGGCTCTCCCGATAATGCGGTGTTTCTGTGGGGATTACACTGATTGTCGTTGTCGTGGAATCGTACTTCGTTGTCCAGAATGAGAGACTCGGGAATAAGAATTGGCACGTTCAGACACGAAAGGCACATCGGGAGAACGAAGGGCCTCGTCTCGCAACACAGAACTGGGCACTATTAGCCGCCTGACGCTGAGGCTTATGTTAGGGGGTGGATCTGAGCACCTGTGGACTTGTCCGGAGTGCAATGATGATTCCCCAACAAATTACAAATAAAAGCAGTGGAAGAATGCTAGCACATCATCTACTATAGTGAAGAACCGGTCGAATGCTTCGCAATCCATTTTGAGGCGTGACTCGCCACGTGAGGCATGATTCCTGAGGAGGTGCGAGTCACTGAGACGCGATCCACTGTGAGCCACTGCCTGACCTTAATTCTGTAAATCGTAACTGTATGCGCGCATGTGTGCACATGTGTGTGTTTTGCATAGGGCATGTGTGATTCTAGTTGTGCCAAATAGTCACCATACATATTTAACATTTAAACACAAAAGGCGCACACAGTAAGTTTCACGCTTGATTGCCTGGCATATGTCGCTTCATCTCGTCAGGGCGTGTGAAAAAAGGTGCTTTATTTAGAATACTGAAAAATAATACCTTATGGCCTTGATGAAAGGTACATAATTACACCCTCTGTCTGTCTGTCTGTCTGTCTGTCTGTCTGTCTGTCTGTCTGTCTGTCTGTCTGTCTGTCTGTCTGTCTGTCTGTGTCTCCCTCTCCCTCCTTACGGTTTGTCGTAGAGAAGATCTTACGCCATTGTGGGGTTAATTAGGACATAGTTACATCCCCTCTCCTCTCTCTGTCTCTCTCTGTGTCCGTCTTTCTCTTTCTCTGACTGTCTCTTCCCCTCTCTGTGTTGTGATTTAGAGATTGGCTTACACCATTGCGGGGTGGATAGGTGCGGTTTATTTACATTCTCTCTCTCTCTCTCTCTCTCTCTCTCTCTCTCTCTCTCTCTCTCTCTCTCTCTCTCTCTCTCTCTCTGCGTTGATGTTGAAATTACCTTTCATGCCTTTTGGGGTGTATGAACGGGGCATAGTCTCTCTCTCTCTCTCTCTCTCTCTCTCTCTCTCTCTCTCTCTCTCTCTCTCTGTCGCCCTCTCTCTCTCTCTCTCTCTTCTTCTTCTTCCTACGCTGTGAAGACGGAGTTTTGTGGTGGATAAATGGGCAATAGTTACTCCACAATCACCCCCCCCCCCACAGACACAAACATATATATATAATGCCAGATGTTAAACTGTTTTCGTTAATTCAGCATTGACTACTAGCTATAGCGGCCTAAATAAAGACTCGGCCATTGCCTGCCGTATGACTAGTGTTGTATAAGCTACGTTATGTGCGACAGACGTACATGCTCACTGAATGGACGTGGTGAATGTCGAATGTTTATGCTATTGTCGAACGTGTTTATGCTGACATGCACGATGTCCTGTATATGTTGTAGACTTGGCCACGGCCCAGCAGTAAGCGCGTTCAAGTCAACAGTAGTTCACTGGACAGATAGATCGCGCGTTCGTGTCTGGTAATTCACAGGACAGATGGATGGTTCGCGTGTTTATATCCGGTAATTCACAGGACAGATGGGCCGCGTTTTTATATCCGGTAATTCACAGGACAGATGGGTCGCGTGTTCGTCCGTTAATTCACGTCCGTTAATTCACGTCCGGTAATTCACGGGACAGATGGTTCGCTTTTTCAAGTCCGGTAATTCACGTCCGGTAATTCACAGGACAGATGGGTCGCGAGTTTATGTCAATGATAATTCACAGGACAGATGGGTCGCGTGTTGTCATGTAATTCACATGACAGATGGGTCGCGCGTTCATGTCAACGGTAATTCACAGAACAGATGGGTCGCGTGTTCATGTCAACGGTAATTCATAGGACAGATGGGTCGCGTGTTCATGTCAGCGGTAATTCACACAACAGATGTGTCGTGTGTTAATGTCTGGTAATTCACAGGACAGATGGGTCGCGCTTTCAAGTTAACGGTAATTCAAGTGACAGCTGGATATCGTTGTTAATGGTAATTCACAGGACAACTGGATTGCGTGTTCAGGTTAATAGTGATTCACAGGACAGCTGGGTCGCTGGGGCTCGCACATCTTTGTTTTTGCGGTCATACATTGTGAATGAGAGCCATTACAGAACTTTGAATAGAACAAGGCAAAGAAGCTCATTGGGCGGGTACACGACAGTAAATGTAAACCCCCCCCCCCCCCACCCCCCCCCCCCACCCCGATTTAACGTTGATAAGAACCATAGGATAAAAGAAATAAAGACTTTATAACAGCGGAGAAGATAAGCAAGGATCTGCATGGGATAGCTCAAGATAGAAGGGCTTGGAGTGAGTCGGCCATGTACCCGTGCCCCATTGGAGGATGGAGGAAAGAAGAAGGAACGAACGAACGGACTTTATTTTCAAAGGGTAACAAATTGGGCACGTAGGCCCGTCTTACATTCGGCCCTTCCAGTCACTCATCTTTTCATTCATCAATAGTGCATAGGAAAAAACATTGTGAAATGAATCAGAGAGATCCTCGCCGATGCAACGAAGTTCGTGCATTGAGATGAGTTTCTCCAAACTCAGGTTTGAGTTAGGAGGAAAACGGAGCACTTATGGGTTAAACCGTGTGCCGTGATGTTGATCCAACGACTAAAACTAAAAACTAAAACTAAAACTAGATGAAAGAATTCAATGCCGGTAGTACTCAATATCTTGTCTGTTTGTGACGTGCTGACACGGTGTTATGATGAGAACACCGTTGACGGGTAGAAATAGCGATAAAGATATCTTGAAAGAAGTTAACTCACAAAGAGATGTGGTTACTAGCATCAGAAGGATAGTCCACATCCTTTAGGCTTGTCATGGGGAATTACAAGTATTTGTTTAGGAAAGTAGAGATGATTGGATGGTTGGTAAGAAATACACGTGTTTGTTTAAGACAATAGAGATGGTTGGTTGGTTGGATGGTTGAATAGATGGTTGATCGAAAGTATAAGTATTTGGTTAGGAAAGTAGAGATCGTTGGTTGGTGGGTTGGTTGGATGTTTGGTTGGTCGGAAGTACAAGTATTTGTTTAGGAAAGTAGAGATGGTTGGTTGGATGGCTGCTTGAAAGGTTGGTTGGATGGTTGGTCTGAAGTACAACTCGGAAGTACATGGCGGTTAGGCATTGGACCGTTACGGCCTCTGGAGTGTTTATCCTTGTGGCTACGGTTTGAATTCGCATTTTCCTCATGTTGGACTGGTAGTATATGGTTCCATCGCCCAGCTACTGAGTGTGCGTGGCGCGACACTGTGAGCTGTGAAATTCGTGTGGAATGCTTTTACATCTGTCCGCTGTTTGTACAGTGAATTGCATGTTTGGAACAATGGCTACCGGCTTTTGCTGAATTGACCGATTTGCCTTTTCGGTTCACCCATGCATTTTTCAGGAGACTCCTGGAAGTCGTCGCTGGAGCTACGGAGTTCGTGCTTTGTGCGGCGCTTTCGGCGGGTCGCCCTGCGGAAAGCGATCGAGCCATGTGGGATAAAACCCGGGTCAATGAAGTCTTTCTGGTGACTGCCGATTGCATAGACGATGAACTGTATTTTTCGTGGAGGACTTTTGTGTTGGCATTCTGGCGGCGGAATTATGCACAGTGTACCTGTGCGGGCTGTTGGCATGCCGAGACTCCTGTCAGTTCCACTTTTCACATTGGACAGTGAGGAGCATTTTGTGTGATATTCACTGGCATATGAACAGAGCATAATGGGGACAACCCGTTGCCGTGAAGTTGGAACTGCTACCAACCAACCAACCAACCAACCACCCTCATACCTACCTACCTACCTACCTACCTACCTAACTAACAAGTATTTGTTTAGGAAAGTAGAGATGGCTGGTTGGATGGTTGGTTGGAAGTACAAGTATTTGTTTAGGAAGGTAGAGATGGCTGGTTGGATGGTTGTTTGGAAGTACAAGTATTTGTTTAGGAAAGTAGAGATGGCATGTTGGATGGTTGGTTGGAAGTACAAGTATTTATTTAGGAAAGTAGAGATGGTTGGTTGGAAGTACAAGTACTTGTTTAGGAAAGTAGAGATGGTTGGTTGGATGGTTGGTCGGAAGTACACGTATTTGTTTAAGAAAGTAGAGATGGTTGGTTGGTGGTTGGTCTTAAGTATAAGTATTTGTTTAGGAAAGTAGAGATGATTGGTTGCTTGGATGGTTGGTCGTAAGTGTAAGTATTTGTTTAGGAAAGAAGCAGAGATGGTTGGTTGGTTGGATGGTTCATTGGATGATTGGTCGGAAGTACAAGTACTTGTTTAGGAAAGAAGCAGGGATGGTTGGTTGGTTGATTGAATGGTGGGATGTACACGTACTTGTTTTAGAAAAGAATAACCTTTTAGTTACACTATTTTCAAGAGGTAAGCTTCGCTCGTAAACTTCATGTGTGCTGATACCTAGATAGAAATCATCTTTATTATGTGCCATGCCGGGAAGCGTGGGCAGTCATGTTTTGTCATCTCACTCAATCACCAGAATCGTGGATCAGCTCAGTGTTATTGTCTCGACCATACAACACGGCCAAGCCATCCAGATATTTACTTCTCTGCCCTCCTCTTGTTCTCTTCCCGTCGATCTTGCCAGTTGTCACCAAGTTCTCCAATGTATTTCTTCTCATAACGTGACCAAAGAATTATGAAGTCTAAGTTTAATTTCTCTAATCAGTTTACGGTTTTCATTTGTTTCTTATAGGACTCGGTCATTGGTTTCCTGTCTGTCCTCGTTATTTGCATTTTCCTCAGAAACCACATTTCTACAGCCATCAGATGTTTTTCAGCCTGACTGCTCATTGTCCAAGCTTCACATCCATACACAGGTTCTATGTAGCACATCAACACTTTTTCTCGTTGCAATTGACATCTTTTTATTGGTCAGTATATTTTTTAACTTGCAGAAGGCTGCCTTCGCCATGGCAATTCTTGTTCAAATCTCTCCAAGGCATCTCCCATCAGATGTTATGACTTTTCCGAGATAATTGTATCGATTCACTTAATTAAGAATATTCCCATCTACTTGTATATTACATTGTGGTATTTTCTTCTTCTTTGTGACGACCACAATCTGTCTTCTTACAATTTAATTCTAACCCAAGTTGTTCACTGTGTGCAACAACCGCATCTACTAAATGTTGCAGATCCTGCTCATTGTTTGCAGTCAATACTGATGGATAGAAATAGAGGGAGACCAAAAACAAATCAGAGACAAATGAATGGGGGAAAAGGGCGAAAGAAATAAAGAAACAAATGAAAAATCCACCGTCAGAGACAAGTTACCTTTACCTGCACTACTGATCTGCATTGAAGTTGACATCTTATATGAGCACATAGCTAGGGTAGATTAGCAGCTGAGCTTTTGTTCTGTAGCCGCGGGGCCGCCTGTTCTATTTCTAGACATCAGGGATTCTCAGCATTCCGGGATATTAATCCGCGTTTCGAAGAGCTTAGTCTTAGGGTCTTGTTTCCGGTCTCGAATTACGTTACAAAACGTTCGTTTATATTCACTTTACGTAGGTCAGCATGGTCGAATGGGTAAGAACACGTGTTCTTTAAACATCCGGTCTGCTGATTACTTATTATCAAGTCCATTACCCCGTATGGACAACAATCACCTTCGGATTAATAATCCTGTGAGGATAAATCCAGGACTATCATTCTGAGCCGGTGATGGACCCCCAACTATAACTTCTCCTTGAAGTTGAACGGGGTAGGACATGGTGAAATCGATTCGAAGTTGGTTCGCCTGATGGCGAGGGACACTTAATAGGGAAATTTAATCAGCATGCAAAATTCAGTCCAGCACTAATAGAAGTCGTGTGTATGGACTACGATTGAGTTCAAAGCGATCGAGCGCAAAATAAAAATAAAAATCGGTTCACTTTGGCGTAGGAGTATGTTTTGTATGTTTTGTATGGTACGGATGTATTACATTTCTTTCATAAGAAACATAAGGACGGCTAAAATGGGAAAATACACGATCAGTGTAAGTCAGACATGAGGGAAAATTCAAACGGCTGATATTAGAGACAAATAGGGGAACACTCGCCAACACTAGTATAAAAGAAAGACGGGGAACATTCACAAGACTAATAAAAGAGATACATCGGGAAATTGCGAAGACTCAACAACACTAACATGAAAGATTACATCCGATGTGCTGATACTGAGGTAGGGGGTTCAGACTAAAATGTTGACTTCTCGTCCTTGACTTAGGGACGTAAATTACAAGTACCTCTGAAGTCGCAATAGGTTCGCCAGATCGCGAGGGACATTAGTAATAGGGAAACTAATTCACACGTAAAATTCAGTCAAATGCTACTAGAAGTAGCATATATGGACTCAGCTTGAGTTCAAAGCTACCCCGCTACCCCGCTACCCTAAAAGCGAGCAAACGCCCCAAATATATGTGTGTGTGTATATATAAATGTGTGTGTGTGTGTGTGAGAGAGAGAGAGAGAAAGAGAGAGAGAGAGAGAGAGAGTTAGTGAGAGTTAGTTGTTTGCCTCAGCACGCTAATGTCCTGTCAGCCGAGCTGTAGTTTTTATACACGGGTTCTCTAAAAGATGCATTCTGTGTTTGGAAGTTGCCAGTTCGACAACAACTGGCCTATTGTATACTCCGTCGCGCGATGTATTGTTTTACACGGCGTTGGCTTAGTTCGGAATCTGACAGTTATCGACCAGTAGGCAGCTTATCTGGTGAATTGCGTCACGAGCCGATTTAAATTCACCTCGGGGTAGGGGGTCGGAGTGGCAGTCAGTGAAGTAAGTATCGTGTGTTGACATACTTACAGCCCTGTGCTAGAGCCGCGGTTTGTACCCTTGTTTAACAAACGTTAGAAGTGGTGTAATCCTGAGCAAAAAATAAAAGGTCATATTTCAGTTGAGCAAGTGTAATTATGAGAAGGTCGTATTTCAGTTGATCAGGTGTAGTTATGAGAAGGTCATATTTCAGTTGAGCAGGCGTAGTTATGAGGAGGTCATATTTCTGTTGAGCAGGTATAGGTCTTAACAAACAGGGCATATTTAGAACCAAACAAACAAAACCAACCAACCAACCAACCAACCAACCAACCAACCAACCATACATACCAACGAACCATACATACCAACCAGCCATACATACCAATCAATTACCAACCATACATACCAACCTACCATAATACCAACCACCAACCATAAACATCAACCAACTACTAATACATACCAACCAACCAACCAACCAACCATCTAACCATACCAACCAACCAACCAACCATAATACCAACCAACCAACCATAATACCAACCAACCAACCAACCATAATACCAACCAACCAACCATAATACCAACCAACCAACCAACCAACTAACCATACCAACCTACCAACCAACCAACCATAATACCAACCAACCAACTAATCTACCAACCAATCTACCAACCAACCATAATACCAACCAACCATAATACCAACCAACCATAATACCAACCAACCAACCAACTAACCATACCAACCAACCAATCAACCATAATACCAACCAACCATAATACCAACCAACCAACTAACTAACCATACCAACCAACCAACCAACCAACCAACCAACCAACATACCAACCAACCAACCATAATACCAACCAGCCAACCAACCATACATACCAACCAACCATACATACCAACCAACCATACATACCAGCTAACCATACATACCTACTAACTAACCATACAATCAACCATACTTACATACCAACCATACATACATACCAGCCTGCCAGCCAACCCAACCAACCAACAAACCAGCCAACCCAACCAACCAACAAACCAGCCAACCCAACCAACCAACAAACCAGCCAACCCAACAAACCAACCAACCCAACGAACCAACAAACCAGCCAACCCAACCAACCAACAAACCAGCCAACCCAACCAACCAACAAATCAGCCAAACATACCAACCAACATATATACATACATGCCAGCTAACCAACCAACCAACCATATTTACACACCAGCCAAGCAACCAACCAACCATACACACCAACCAACCAACTAACAAACCATGCACACCAACCAAGCACGCAACCAACCAAACATATATACCAACATATAAACTTGCACGCCCGAGAACTTGCACGCCCGAGGAATTGCACACCCGAGGAATTGCACGCCCGAGGACTTGCGCATCTGAGAACGTGCACATCTGAGAACGTGCACATCTGAGAACACTTGCACGCCCAGGAACTTGCACATCTGAGAACTTGCGACTTGCACGCCGGAGAACTTGCACATCTGAGAACTTGCACATTTGAGAACACTTGCACATCCGAGAACTTGCACATCTGAGAACTTGCACACCCGAAAACTTGTACCCAAAATTGCACATGTAAAAAGTTGCTGAATAATAATTTTAAAAAAATATGGCAGAACCAAGCAATTTGCACACCCAAAAACTTGCACCAAAAAAGACTTGCACATTAAAAACTTACAACCCAGAAACTTGCACACCAAAAAATTACAAACAAACATACACAGATTCAATCATGCAAATCAAACAAACATGTAAAGATACAATCAGGTTAACCAAATACATATACTATCATGCAAACCAAACAAAGATACAATCATGAAAACCAAACAAACATGCAAACCAAACAAAGATACACACAAACAAAGATACACGCACAGTTAGATACAGACACCAACATGTATACATGCACACAAACATATACGTACACACAAATAAAGATACACACAAACAAAGACACGCACAAAGATACACGCACGGATACATGTGCATAAAGATATATGCACAAAAAGATACACACGGATACAGATACATATACAAAAAGAAAGATATACACAAACATATATACAAGCACACAAACAAAGATATTATTTTTATGTTGCATATCCCTTACAGGACGTTGCAGCATTTTTCAGCTGCTGTTGATGTACTAGGCAAGTTTTACTTTCAGTAGTTTGCCATTGCTTTCTGAAGGACCGGCTCACATATCCCCTTAAGTTAACAGCGTGGCGCGAACCGCTGCCGATTCTCGCAGCTGCTGTTTTTCCCACGTGGATATACGGGATTGCGAACAATGTCGTTAACCCCCTGGCCAGAGAGAAACACAAGCATATACACATGTACACAAACAAAGATACACACACAGATAAGACACAAACAAAGACACACACACACAAATATAAATGTACACAAAGATACACACCAACAAAAATATACACAAACATATATACATGCACACAAACAGTGCTACACACAACATACACATGCACACAAACAATGCTACACACAGACATAGATACACACAAACATAGATACACACAAAGAAAGATACATGCACACAACGATACACACAAAGAAAGATACATGCACACAAAGAAAGATACATGCACACAAACAAAGAAACACGCACACAAACAAAGAAACACACAAACAAAGATACGCACAAACAAAACATCTTTCCCCGATGTTTCAATGGAAAACACAAGCCCGGGTGCTTGATTATGACGACAAGTGGAGCGGCGTCTACAGATGTGAGTTATTCCCCGGGTCCACAGATGCCCGGGTTGGGTGACATTTAGCGATAGAGTAATTATTGCAACATTTGGTGACGGGAAATCGCTGGAATACTGGCGTCGCCGTATATAGCAACTCGTTAGCGAGTGGGCCATTGCTATAATTCACTTTTGTATACTAACTTGTAGCTGTGTTAGCGTATAGCCATCATCATCATTTGCCATGCCGATAAGCGAAGGCGGTCGTGTTTCGCCATCTCGCACGATCACCAGAGTCGTCGATCAGCTCCGAATTCTTGTCTCGACCATGCCACTTGGTCGAGCCATCCAGATATTTACTTCTCTGCCTTCATCTTGTTGTTTTCCCTCAATCTTGTCAGTTGTCACCTGGTTCTATAGTTTATTTATTCTTATAACGTGCCCAACAAATGTTGACTGTCTACGTCTTTTTGTTGTTGTTGTTGTTCGCATATCCTTTACAGAACATCGCTGTCAACATCAGCATCTTTCAGCTGATTGTTGATTTCTTGGCAAGATTACGCTCAGTAGGTTGCCATTGATTTCTGAGCGACCGGCTCACATACCCCTAAGTTACCGATGCGGGGAGAATTTCTACCGATTCTCGTGTACGTCACGTTGCTCACGAGAATATACGGGATTACGGAGAAAGTCATGTAAACCCCAGACCAGGGAGACCGGCCTATGTCTAGTTTCTCTAATCATTTTACGGTTCTCATTTGTTTCTTGTAAGATATTCTGTCTGTCCATAGTATTCTTTACATGTCCCCCAGAAACCAGATCTCCACAGCCATCAGATGTTTTTCAGCTTGTCTGCTCATTATACACGTTTCACATCCATACAAAAGTACATGTTCTATGTAGCACATCAACACTCTTTTTCTGGTTGCAATTGACATCTTTTTGTTGGTCAGTATGTTGTCCATCTCGCAAAGGGCTACCTTCGGCATAGCGATTCTTGTTCTAATCTCTTCAAGGCACCTCCCATTAGATGTTATGGCTATTCTGAGATAATTATACCGATTCTCTTATTTTACAATATTCCCATTTGCTTGTATATTACATTGTGGTATTTTGTTCTTCCTAGAGACGACCATAATCTGTGTCTTCTTACAATTTAATTCTAACCCTAGTTGTTCACTGTGTGCAAAACCACATATACTAAATGGTGCAGATCCTGCTCATTGTCTGCAGTCAGTACTGTATCATCTGCATATCTAATGTCATTTGTGTTTCTTCCTCCAATGATGCGTCCTTCAAACTTTTCTATATTTCTGATAATATTTTCACTGTAGAGGGGAAACAAAAACACCTGGAGACATTACACTACCCTGTCTCACACCTCTCTTAGTAGGCTGATATTGACCTATTTCGTTATCAATCCTTATGGCAGTTGTTGTTTCTAATGTTTTTACAAGTCTAATGTCTTTCCCATCAATTTGTAGATCTGCAAGCATCTCTGTCATGTTGACATGTCTTGCTTTGTCGTAAGCCTTAGTGTAGTCAATAACGTAACATTTCATAGAAAGTCACAGACAGATAATGAATGCTGGGGCTGATTGTGACGTCTTGTAAAAGGACATGCAACAAACAACAACGTAAATATGTGTTGAAGAAGAAGAAGAAGAAGAAGACGAAGAGGCAGATGGGGGAGAATAAGGAGGAGGAGGTGGAGGAAGTTGTGGTGCGAAGGAGGAGGAGAAAAAGTAGAAGCGTCAGCAGCAATGGAAGAAGTCGAAGACGACGACAATCTCTGCGTTTTGTTTTGCGGACCATCGTTGCCGCGTCTAAGGTAGAAACCAGTCAAAAGAGACAACTTGACCTCTGCTGGTCCATGCAGTGACTGGGTGACTGACGAGGTCCTTCAGTGTGACACTGTGTGCAGGAAATCCTTCGTGGTGTGCAATCTTCATATACGTGCGTTCGTTGTCAGGCCTCTCTCAGTGTGGGAAAGGTTAAGGGTTGACGGTGAATAATGCTTCAGGAAGTCGGCCGAGCCGAACGGGCAGGGTCACCACACAATTATTGTTGTTCTTGTTCCGCCGTGTTCTTCCGTCTTATTCTTCCGTCTTGCGCTTCTGTCTTGTTCTTCCGCCTTGTTTTCACGTCTTGCTCTTCTGTCTTGTTCTTACGCCCTGCTCTTCTTCTGTCTTGTTCTTACGCCTTGTTTTCCCGTCTTGTTATTCCGTCTAGTTAATCTGTCTGTTTCTTAATTCTTGTTTTTTCGTCTCGTTCTTCCGTCTCGTTCTTCCGCCTTGTTCTTCCTTCTTATTGTTGTTCCTGTTCTTCCACTCCTTGGATGATAACTGTGTGGATGAAATAATGTTTGCCAGCAGAGAGATAAGAAGGGCAGAATGATGGACGGGTCTGCGTGCCCATTTCTTAACTCTTTGAAAATAGTTTGTTTGCTCATTCGTTCCTCTTCTTCTTGTCTTCTTCCTCCTCCTATTTCATCATCACCACACACGCACACAGACCCTTCCATCTCCCAACTGTTACTTACAAATGACGGTGTAAGAACCATTCATCTACCTCTTGCCATGTAATAAGAGGTGGGTAATTACACACACCAAACTTATGGCCAATTATATATACATACACTTCCATATCCAACCTGTTACCATCATCATCATCATCATCATCATCATCATCATCATCATCATCATCTAGTGCCTTGTCGGCTGGCATGGGCGATCATGCCTCTCCACAAATTGCGATCTACGACAGCATCAATAAATTCGTATGTTGACTCCTTTCCGTGCCATGACATAAGACTGGCAAGAATATTCTCACGCTGTCTTCATCTCTCTCTCTTTCCGAAAATCTTTCCTGTCGTCAAAACATCTTTCCAGTATTTGTCTTCTCATTATATGGCCAAAAAATAAATTATGACTGCTTCTCTGTTGTGTTGTGATAAGTTGCCTTTGCGATTTGGCTTCCCTCAATATGTCCAGATTGCTCTTTTTGGTTGTATACCTACATATGATGCTTGCCCCGTGGCGAAGGGTTTACAGACGCAGTTCGTAATCCCGCATACCGCGTTCGATACACAGCTGCAGGTTATTTGGCAGCAAACAGTTTTGCGTTGGTTGCCGGTCGTTCAGAAATCAATGGCAAACTGCTGAACGTAAACTTGCCAAGAGACATCAGACAGACACAAAATGCCGGGCTAGAGTGCTACGTCCTGTAAAGGATATGCAACTAACTTTTTTTTTAAACATACACATGATAGCTAATTACATACACATAGCGTTCCGTGGAGGAGCATCGGTAGCGTAGTGGCTAGGAGCATCGGTAGCGTTTGAAACACAGCTGTGGGCGATTTGGCAGGAGGCCGCCGTTCGTTGGTTTTTATGAAATGGTACGGGTGCCGGTCGTTCAGAAAGCACTGGCAAACTACTGAACGTAAACATTTTTCAGGAATCATGAACAGCCAAACAATGCTGGGGTTGACTGCTACGTCCTGTAAAGGATATGCAACAACTTTTTGTATGCAATACACAGTTGGGTCAACTTGGCTGAGAGGTTTTCACGCGCTTAAACAGAAAGCAGGCCCGCCACACATCACCATCTATAGGTTGCCAGGCCGCACGGCATATTAACCCTCACATCTTGCATTCATACTGATTGGCAGGCCGCGACACATCCACCGATCCTGGGCGCTGCTTCAGTTTCTTGTAAGCTTATCGATCGGTATTGAACTCCCGCCTGGTCTGGTCAGCCCGACACGCTACCGGTAGGGTTGTCTTCGTCTGTTTTTGTAAAGTTTTTGTTTTAATTGCGTCAGCATGGCGTCGTCATCATCATCATCATCTTGCTCCTCTTGTACCTTTCTGAATGGAGGTCAAGTATGAACAGCGGGAGAGTGCCCGTTTATGGGCTTCATATATCTAGATTCTCATGGACTCTATTATTCCCCCTGTCCATCGTTTACGTGGTCGACCTCTTTTTCTGGTCCCATTTGGTCTGTATAACGTTGCCTGCTGCTTGCGTGGCGTCATCTCATAGTTACGCACCGTGTGCTTTTGAATATCAGGTTTCTAGAAGGTTTTCGTGACATTTATTCACCCTCTCCCACACACTTGTCAAGAAAGCACTAACAATATACGACAGGAGTAGTCTCTCCCACTGATCGCAGTCCTTCGTGTTTTGGATCAAATTTGCTGGTGACATTCTTCCATGCACTGTCTGTCCTTCCAGCATCAATTTTCTTGGTCTGTCCCTGCCTCTCTTCTCCTTTCCTGTTGTCACGCTGTTCCCCTATGCCTCTCAGAATGAGTAATCTGCAACCGTAGGGTGAGTTAATTATAATTTGTAGATGATGAGTTAAATTTGTTGTTGGGTTAAAGCTTGTATGAAACTTCAAGGCACATTTGATGCCGAATTTCTACCTCTCGACACCCTTCTCGGTGCATGCACACAAGTATCTCGTTTCCTATTGCGTGCCTCGCGGTAGGGTTGTTCGCAAAAACACCTCGACTGAGTCAGCTCCGATAGGTCAAGAGCGACGTTTCATGCCAACAGGAATCATCATCATCATCATCATCATCATCATCATCATCATCATCATCATCATCATCATCATCATCATCATCATCATCATCATCATCATCATCATCATCATCATCATCACGTGCCATGCCGATAAGCGTGGGCGGTCATGTTTCGCCATCTCACACGATCACCAGAGTAGAGGATCAGCTCTTATGTTTTTGTCTCGCCCAAGCCATGTGATCACGCCATCCAGACATTTACTTTTCTACCTTTCCCATGTTCTTTCCCCCTCTATCTTGCCAGTTGTCACTAAGTTCTGCAGTTTACGGTCTCGCACACCCCGCTGGTTTCTGGGCTTGTTGAGGGGAAGGAGAGTTATGCAACCCGGTTCCTGTGTAGATGATACTTTGGTACCAGGCATGGAGATCAGTCTCTGCAGCAACCTCACTCCGGTAGATAAAATCCTCTTTCAGGGCCTAGAGGAACCCAATGCATCGTAGTTAGAGAGTTAAACACTTTCGGTCCCCAACATGGGGGATAGGAGATTGAGCTTATAAGGCCAATGGGGTGTTTATGCTTGTAGCTACGGTTTGCTTACGCATTTTCCTCATGTTGGACTGGTAGTGCATAGTTCCGTCGCTCTGCTACTGCGTTAAGTGCGTGGCGCGACACTGTGAGTCATGAATTTCGTATGGAGTGCTGTTACGCCTGTCCACTGTTTTTAGCGTGACATGCATGTTCAGAAAAATGGCAGCCGGTCGGTCGCAGAACTAGCTAGTTAACCTTATGCAGTAATGTGTAGCTGTTGGTTTTCTAGTGACTGTCGCTTCCATCGACGATGAATTGTATTTTTTGTGCTGGCATTCTGTCAGAGGTATTATACATAGTATTCCTGTGCGGGCTGTTGGTTTGTCGAGACTCCTGTCTGTTCCACTTTTAATATGGGGCAATGAGGAGCATTTTGTGTGATATTCATTGGCACAGGAACGGAGCATAATGGGGCGACCCTTTGCCGTGAAGTTGGAACCTCAACTAACTGACCGACTAACGATTGACTAACTAAAGAGTTAAAACACATTCTTTGAGAATACTTTGAAACTAGCCCTTGGCATTGTCCTCATGATCTACATTTTAATAACAAAATGTACCATCAGAACACATTGTCCATGTGGGCGCACCGATACAACCGTGTAACTAATGGGCCAGAGATACAGGCTTGTCAGTTGGAATATGCATGCATTCTTGTGCTATCATTGTTGACTGCGACACAGAACATCGGCGCTCAAGCTTTCTGTAACTTGCACTACATATAGTGGCGGTTTGGGTCTAAAAAGTATTGGTTACGAGGGGATAATGCTACTGAAAGGTTATTTATATTTTTCACATTCGTCTAAGTGGGTCCACTACATCAGAGTAACATTGTCCACATTTATCTAATGTTTAAGGTGCCACTCTGTGGCGAAGGAGTTAAAATATAATTGGTAATCCCGCATACCGCATTCGAAACACAGCTGCTGCCGATTTGGAAGCAGACCTTGCGTTGGTTTCACTACAATGATATGAGTGCCGGTCGTCCATAAAGCAATGACAAACTACTGAACGTAAACTTGCCCAGAAATCAGAAACAGCAAAAAAAAAAAAAAAAAAAAATACTGGTGTTGACCGGTAGAAATGTTTAAGCGTCCCACTTCATGAGGTGTTCAGAATGCCCAATTGCCATTTGACAAGCTGACGCCCTCGCCAGTCGGTCACTGTATACGGGTGTATCAGTCCACTCTTCTCCATGTTGGAGCTCGTCCAGATCATAGATCTGCTTGGTTAACTATTTAGCCTCTGCCATCCCGGAGCCACTTCTATTGTGGCGCAGTCCCTTTATGTGGATGATACTTGCCTTCCGCCATACTGACACCTTGACCAGTCCATTATTAACTGAAATCAGTACTACAGGCGCTCCAGTCCGACAGATTGCCAGAACTGAGGTCACCACTCACTGAACTAGACAACCAGCGTAAGATCACCATGCAGTGAATGCCGTCAAGTGTCCGGAAACGTGAGAGCTGATCAACTAGCTAAGGAAGATGCAATAGCTAATCAACTAGCTAAGGAAGATGCAATAGCTGATGATTAACTAGCTGAGGAAGATGAAATAACTGATCAACTAACTAAGGCAGATGATGACCATCTAACTAAGGAAGATACAGTAGCTAATCAACTAGCTAAGGACGATGCAATAACTGATCAACTAGCTAAGGAAGATGCAATAGCTGATCATCTAACTAAGGAAGATGTAATAGCTGATAAACTAGCTAAGGGAGATGCAATAGCTGATGATCAACTAGCTAAGGAAGACGCAATAGCTGATAAATTAGCTAAGGAAGATGCTATGGCTGATCAACTAACTAAGGAAGATGCAATAGCTGATCTTCTAGCTAAGGAAGATGCTATGGCTGAACAACTAACTAAGATAGATGCCACAGCTGATCAACTAGCTAAGGAAGATGCTACCGTTGATCAACTGACTAAGAAAGATGCAATAGCTGATCAACTAGCCAAGGAAGTTGCAACAGAATAAACGAGCAAACTAACTTTATTTTCGAGGGTTAAGAATTGGGCACACAGGCGCGTCTGACATTCTGCCCTTCTGATCCCTCTGCTCTCATTCATTATTTCAGTCATACATCACTTATGAAGCTAATCTTAGACAACGACGGCAACAAAAAGCAAAATATGTATTATAAAGGCATGGACATGTTGTTGAAAAATTCAATAATACAAGACTCATTAAAACTAATGTTTGACACGGGCAATTATAATTAGCTAAGATAGCTGTATCATACCACAGTTACCCGGTAAGGTAACCGGCCAACAAATGCCTGAAGAAGCCGAATGTCGACCGAAAGGTGCAAATATCGCAGCTCTGCTGTAAATAGACACAACGCAATTACGTCTAAAGAAACATTCCCTACGCACGAAGTAGTAGTAGTAGAATAAGAAGAGTACCACAGTTAGTGTGTATTTTACTAGTTGTCCTTTGTGATTAGTATTATTTTTTAAAGGGCCATATAGTGTTAAAATAAGTTGAGATTGTATGTATAGGGATTGATGGTGTCTTTGATTTGTTGTGGAAGATTGTGCCACTGCCGAGCTTGTTTGTAGACTTAGAAATATGTAATATGTTGTTTATTTTTGGCGCTCGCTCGGTAAGCGTCGTCCATAAACACTATTTACAGTAGTGATGGACTAAATTTTGCGTGTGGATTAGCGTTCCCTATTAACAGTGTCTCTCGCCATCAAGCGGACCCACTCCGACTTCAGAGGTACTTGTAATTTACGTCTCCAAGTCAGGGACGACAGGTCAACATTTTAGTCCAGGTATCCGGTGTATGGGTTGAACCGCTAACCTCGTATTGAAATAAAGTCGCTGGCTATGTCTTGCGGTAGGAGAAACGACGTGTACCAGTCGTATACCACCAGAAGAAAATCATCAAATCAATCAGGAAGACACCATCACCAGCACAAGATGATTATCATATTAAGTACAGAAGCGAACTTGATATCCCCACGTCTGGAAACAGGACATAATCTATTATACGGTCACATATATACACAATTTATAATTGGTAAATCAGCCATGTGCACACGTGGATTTCCCGGGCAGCAGATGGCATACTCCAAGACTGTCCAAAATAGTACACACCTTTTAACCTAGACAGCGGAAATCAAACTTTCCCAACTGAGTGAACTAACTAACAACAGCGACATTAATACAAGAGACATCGCAGATCTTTCAAGCCAACGAAATAAGAAGAAGAGTGACTTGCACTTTTGGGATGATATTTACTGGGGTCATACTAATTAATCGTAAACTACACCAATAAAACATTAGTAGTAGGAGACTTCCTATAATTAGAAAGGTAACTATCCATTTTCAAGCGAATTCCTGGCCTCCAGATCAGTTGATAAAAGTGCTTTATTTGTGACACAGAACATACTTCCTTCCTGCCTTCCCACCTTCCTTCCCACCTTCCTTCCTTCCCATCTTCCTTCCTTCCCACCTTCCTTCCTTCCCACCTTCCTTCCTTCCCACCTTCCTTCCTTCCCACCTTCCTTCCCACCTGCCTTCCCACCTGCCTTCCCACCTTCCTTCCTTCCCATCTTCCTTCCTTCCCACCTTCCTTCCTTCCCACCTTCCTTCCTTCCCACCTTCCTTCCCACCTTCCTTCCCACCTTCCTTCCCACCTCCCTTCCCACCTTCCTTCCCACCTCCCTTCCCACCTTCCTTCCCACTTTCTTTCCCATCTTCCTTCCCACCTTCCTTCCTTCCTTCCTTCCTTCCTTCCTTCCTTCCTTCCTTCCTTCCTTCCTTCCTTCCTTCCTCTCTCTTTATTTTTTCTCCTCCTCCTGCTGCTACTGCTGCTGCTGCTACTCTTCCTTCTGTTCTCATCCGCAGCTTCTCAGGCCTGTAAATTTTTTGCTGCAATAACAAGCTGTTTCAATCTCTCTTTAATCCCGTTTTGTCTGGCTCCTACTCTGCTGACGTCATTCAGTTCTCTTTTTAGATGTGTAACTCAAGAAATAGTGATTCTATTATGTAGAATCTGTAGTGTTATTCCTCTGTTGGACATTGCATGAAGAGTTTGTATACATTGTTTATTTGTGAGGTATATGCTATAGAATATGTATTCTAAGTTGGGTGGGGGGGGGCCTCGCTCGCTTTGAACTCACTCGTAGTCCATACACACTACTTCTAGTAGTGCTGGACTGAATTTTGCGTGTGGGTTAACTTTCCCTATTAAGTGTCCCTCGCCATCAGGCGAACCCACTCCAACTTCAGAGGTACTTGTAATTTACGTCCCCAAGTCAAAGACCAGAGGTCAGCATATTAGTCCAACTGTCTGGTATAGGGGTTGAACCCCTTACCTCGGCATCAGCACGCCGGATGTTTCAGAACACGCGTTCTTATCCATTCTTCCATGCTGACCTCCTGTTGAGTATAGTATATAGAGTTATACGTGTTGTTTCTGTATTGGACATAGCATACGTATAGTATATTATGTGTTGTTTCTGTGAAGTATATTATGTAGTTTGCATGTTTGTTCCTCTGTGAGGTAGAGAATGTGCAGTAAGTATTCTTGTTTCTTTTTTATGTATAGTATATAGTTTCCTTTCGTTGTTGTTCTATGAAATATACCACCACCACCACACATTACTACAGAGTGAGAACACATGACTATAGGGCGACAACTCATGACTACGGAGCGACAACACATGACTATGGGGCGATAACACATGACTATAGGGCGACAACACATAACTACAGGGCGACAACACATGACTACAGGGCGACAACACATGACTATAGGGTGACAACACATGACTATAGGGCGACAACACAGACTATAGGGCGACAACACATGACTATAGGGCGACAACCCATGACTATAGGGCGACAACCCATGACTATAGGGTGACAACCCATGACTATAGGGCGACAACACAGACTATAGGGCGACAACACATGACTATAGGGCGACAACACATGACTATAGGGCGACAACCCATGACTATAGGGCCACAACACATGACTATAGGGCGACAACCCATGACTATAGGGCGACAACACAGACTATAGGGCGACAACACATGACTATAGGGTGACAACACATGACTATAGGGCGACGACACATAACTACAGGGCCACAACACATGACTATAGGGCGACAACACATGACTATAGGGCCACAACACATGACTATAGGGCCACAACACATGACTATAGGGCCACAACACATGACTATAGGGCGACAACACATGACTATAGGGCGACAACACATAACTATAGGGCCACAACACATGACTACAGGGCCACAACACATGACTATAGGGCGACAACACAGACTATAGGGCGACAACACATGACTATAGGGCGACAACACAGACTATAGGGCGACAACACATGACTATAGGGCCACAACACATGACTATAGGGCGACAACACATGACTATAGGGCGACAACACATGACTACAGGGCGACAACACATGATTATAGGGCGACAACACATGACTATAGGGCGACAACACATGACTATAGGGCGACAACCCATGACTATAGGGCGACAACCCATGACTATAGGGCCACAACACATGACTATAGGGCGACAACCAATGACTATAGGGCGACAACACAGACTATAGGGCGACAACACATGACTATAGGGCGACAACACATGACTACAGGGCGACAACACATGACTATAGGGCCACAACACATGACTAGAGGACGACAAGACAGACATTACCTATGTATTTATACTCCAATGGCTTCTATTTCTCGCCCTTTTTCTCGCCCTCCCTGTGTTTGTTTAATTGCCGAATATGACTAGTGATTTGCTGATTGAACACAATTTACCCCCACTCTCTCTCTCTCTCTCTCTCTCTCTCTCTCTCTCTCTCTCTCTCTCTCTCTCTCTCTCTCTCTCTCTCTCTGGAAAGGAATTGGGTGGAGGAAGTGCCTGTATCGAACTTTACCTCACTTGACGTAGTCATGGAGAGATAATCGTATGCCAGAGAGTAATTGATTCATTTATGGAGAGATAAAAGAGCCCATGAAGAATACATTATACGAATACATTAAGGCGTTTTAATTCCACGTTGTTTTTACATATCTTTACTCTCTATTTAAGCATAGAGGGGAGAATGAAGAAGATCGATCAGAATCTGCATAGCGAGTCTTCATTGAGAAAATCGCGCTGAGGTTGAACAAGGAAGGGTGGTAAAGGTTCCATAACAGATACAGTTCTTTGGGCATCATCAAGTGCCCCGCCAGCTGGCGTAGGCGTTCTTGTCTCTCCACAGATCTGAGATCTCGGTCCTTGGTGTTCTGGATCAACTCTTCTGATGATATTTCTTCATGCCGCCGTCTGTCCATCCAGCAACATTTCTCTTGGTCTCTGCCTCTTTTCCTGTTGATCCTTGCAATTGTCACGATATTCTCCACTACCTCTCTTCTCATCACAGCCCCAAGGAACGCTGTTTGTCTCTTTCTTACTGTTGTATATACTACTTCTGACACCTTGCCGACTTGACAGACGATCGTTTGTTACACTGTGGTTTAAAAAAAAAAGGCATAATAATTACAGCCCATGGCGGGCACCAGGGATGGAGTCATACCTCTCCATAGCACAAAGCCTGGGCTGAATTGTAGAATTGTGTTATGTTGTTTACAATGTTATAGTTTCATTAGCCTCTTCCAGGCAATCCAAGGAATTCGCAACATTCATCTCAGGAATCATCTCTGTTTGTAGGACTTGAAATGTTCACCACCACCACCACCACCATCGGCGTCATCGTCGTCATTATCAATCACCATCAATCGTCGTCGTCACCGTCACCATCATCGTCATCACCAGTCATCATTGTTATCATCAATCATCATCATCATCATCATCATCATCAACTATCGGCTATCGTCATCATCAATCATCGTCGTCATCATCACCATGATGATGATGATCATCATCATCAGTCATCGCCCGCAGCTGCGTTAGGAAAGTGGAATGCTGGATTGTGAATGGCCACAGCGTTATCAAATGCTTTAGTCAATACATCTCAAATACCGGTCTCGGTTGGCTTCTGTGATTCTTGCAATGCCGTGACCTGGCATACCAGAAGGTTTAAAAGGGTTTAAAAGGTGAGAGGATCGATTTAATTGCACCGAATTTTATCCCATATGACTCGGTCTCTTTCCGCAGGGCGTCCCGCCGAAAGCGTCGCACAAATCATGATCTCCGTAGCTCCAATGACGATCCCCCAGGAGTCTCCGAGAAAATTGCACTCGCGAACCGAACAATGCGGCCCGAAATCGAACCCACAAGCTTCGGAGCGCGAGGCAGTTTGCGTATCCACATCACCACGGAAAATCCCAACATACCAGAAGGTCTAACAGCTTAATTGCTTAACTTAGTGCCATGGAATGATTAATCGGCTTAAGTGACTTCCCGTATCTGCCATGAGCCTATATACATTAGTTTTCCCTATACAACCCTCTTTAATTTGATATGTAATACAACATGCCTGCTACTATATAACTTTTCAGTCATAACTGACACAGCCCTGCTTCCCATTCTCCGTCATCCATTTTTGTTTGGTCAAAACCAACTTTTTTGTTTGACACTGAATCTGTTAAAACAGGTCAGCATGGTCGAATGAATAAGAGCGCCTGTTCTTAAACATCCGGTGTGCTGATGCCGAAGTAAGGAGTTCAACACCTCGGACAGTTGGATTAAAATACTGACCTATCGTTCTTGACTTGTGGACGTAAATTACAAGTATCTCTGAAGTCGGAGTGGGTTCGCCTGATGGCGGGGGGGGGGGGGGGGGCACTGTTAATAAGGAAAGTTAATCAACACGCATAATTCATTACATCACTACTAGATGCAGTGTGTATAGACTGCGATTGAGTTCAAATCGTGCGAACGCAAAAACACACATTTAGCACGAGGTTACCCTTAGCCATCGTGGGCTATGTTGTGTGTCATAGAGAGGGTTAGGCTTGTGCAGGTTGGTGTCTGCAGCAGAAACGTCAGGTCTTCTCACGGAAACATTCAGAGATAGCGATGGCACGGGAGGGTTATCTGATGCAGCTTCTGCCTTGTAGTAGTATTAGAGGTTCTGGTCTATTTTAAGGCGACTGCGCTCCATGGAAAACCGTCTGTTTGTTCGTTTCCTGTCCCGAATTCTGGTACTGTGTATTCGAGACGGGAATTGCACGCGCCACAATTTATTAATTTACTGACAGTGTGAACGCTGGCTGTGAATCCTGGACATCTCTCTCTCTCTCTCTCTCTCTCTCTCTCTCTCTCTCTCTCTCTCTCTCTCTCTCTCTCTCTCTCTCTCTCTCTCTTTCTCTCTCTCTCTCTCTCTTTTCTCTCTCTCTCTCTCTCTCTCTCTTTTCTCTCTCTCTCTTTTCTCTCTCTCTCTCTTTTCTCTCTCTCTCTCTCTCTTTCTCTCTCTCTCTCTCTCTCTCTCTCTCTCTCTCTCTCTCTCTCTCTCATTTTATTTTCAAATCCCCGCAAATTGGGCACGCAGGCCCGTCTTACATTTGGCCCTTCCAACCACTCGGTAATCGCACATCAATTGTAGGTTATCTGTTATGCATGCTACATAGATACAACATATTGATATCAAAGCTTTGAACATAAACATGTCACGAGACAGACAGATATTTGCATGCATACCTGCATAATCTATCGATCCATCATTCAGATAAACACCCACACAATCACACACACTCCCTTTTTTATCTTCTCGAGAGTGGACGTTTACTTGCATGCGCCATACTTAATGTATTAATACTATGCTGGAAATATAAATACATATCTGAGGCGGTACATGGAGTGCCCAGAAAGGGCTAATGAAAGTAATATAGCTGTATTTGTGTTTGTTTCTGTGTTTACGTACGCTTGCTTTAAACTCCAGCGTTGTCCACATATGTACTGCTGCTACTACTACTGCTGCAACTACTGCTGCTGCTACTTCTACTGCATCTACTACTACTGCTGCTATTAGTATTACTGCTGCTACTACTGCTACTATTACTGCTGCTGCTGCTATTGCTGCTGCTACTACTACTGCTACAGCTGCAATTATACTGCTATTACTGTTGCTGCAATTACTGCTGCTGCTATTACTGCTGCAGCAATTACTAGTACTGCTGCTGATACTATTGCTGCTACTACTGCCACTGCTGCTGCTATTGCTAATACTGCAATTGCTAATATTGCTTCTGTTGCTACTACTGCTGCTGCTACTACTACTACTGCTGCTGCTGCTGCTGCACTACTAATACTAGTGCTACTACTACTACTACTACTACTACTACTACTACTACTACTACTACTACTACTACTGCTGCTGCTGCTGCTGCTGCTGCTGCTGCTACTACTACTGCTGCTGCTGCTACTACTGCTACTGCAACTATTGCTACTACTACTGTTCTACTACTGGTACTGCTACTGCTGCTGCTATTACTGCCACTGCTGGTACCACCATTATTACTACTACTACTACTACTACTACTACTACTACTACTACTACTACTACTACTACTACTACTACTACTACTACTACTACTACTACTACTACTACTACTGTTGCTGCTGCTATTACTGCCACTGCTGGTACCACCATTGCTACTGATACTGCAACTGCTACTACTACTACTACTACTACTACTACTACTACTACTACTACTACTACTACTGCTGCTGCTGCTACTGCTACTGCTAGTACTAGTACTACAACAGCTACTGCTGCTGCTACTACTACTACTGCTGCTGCTATTACTGCTGCTGCTACTAAGTGCAGAGGACTGATTTTACGTGAGTTAGCTTTCTTTATTACCAGTGTCCCCCACAATCAAGCAAACCCCTCCCAACTTCTGAGGTACGTGTAATTTACGTCTCCAAGTCAAGGACGAGAAATCATTTTAGTCCAACTGTCCGGTTTGTTAAATGAACTCATAACGCCGTGGTCACCAATTAAAGTTTAAGCCCGATTGTGTTAAACCTCTCGGCTATACCGACCTTTCGAATAGTAAATACAGATATAAGAAGGAGACAGTGTTCTTTGGTCGTGTAACGAGTTATACAACGAAAGAAGGAAGGGCATCTTATAACCGACTAAAGGCAGTCACAACCGAACAGTGCTGTGTTATGTCATCGGAAGGCATGACGGAATGATGACACAGCATATTTTGCATGTTTATGTAATGAGCCTCACCCGTGTTTTACTATCTCTGCAACACGCGGATGGGGAAATGAGAGGGCGGTTAAAATCAATAGCTCGCTGATAATCAATGATGGGACAGCCGACATTCTCTTCCAGCAGTTGGCGGGAATTTTACTGCAGCCAGGGGGAACTAATTCACGAAAGATTGCTATGCCAGGCTAAAAAAAAATGTTGCATGTACTTTGTAGGACTTTGCAATCAACCCGTAGGTTGATACTCCTGGCAGCGTTGCGTTGAGTAGTTTGCCAGTGCTTTCTGAACGATAAGGCTGTTGGATTAACTCATTCATTCCTGGTTGTTAAATATGCACCTACACATACACATCCCTTTATCTCTCTCCCTTTCTCTCCCCCTCTCTTTCTTTCTCTCTCTTTCTTTCTCACTCTTTCTTTCTCTCTCTATCTCTCTCTGTCTTTCTCTCTCTTTCTATCTCTCTCCTCCTTTCTCTCTTCCTTTCTCTCTCTCTCTCTCTCTCTCTCTCTCTCTCTTTTTATATATACTCAGACACATATAAGCACACACTTACACTTCAAACAAACACTCACACTAACACATATAATTACACAGTCACATACATATACACTGACAACTCACATACAGAGAGGGAGAGTGAGTGAGTGACAGAGATCGCGGGTTGTATATTTGCGTTAATCTTGTATTATCTACAGTTATATATTATATTGGTGACACTAATGTGTCTTTTATGTGTTTGTCAGAAACAAAGCCATTGCAGACTATCTGTATTCAAATGGCTTCCAAGGTGCTCTGGAACACTTTCAGAAAGAGGCTGGAATGGTAAGTTAAGATTTTTATAATTGTTTTCACAGCCACTTCTCTAGTGTTTGAATGTTTTCTGGTTTCTCTTCTTCTTCATCTACATTTAGATGTCATTATGAATAAATACAAAGACAGTCAATACATGAGTGAGACAGGGTTGTATGCTCTCTCCTCTGCTATTTAATATCTACATAGACAGAATATCCAAAGAAGCAAGTCTTGGCAGAACAATTTGGAACTCTTTACTTCAGATAAAACAATAGTTCCACAGGAAATGGATGAGCTATTTAATATCTACATAGAATATCCAAACAAGCAAGCCTTGGCAGAACACTTTGGAACCATTTACTTCAGATAAAACAATAGATCCACAGGAAATAAATGAGCTTCTATTTGCAGATGATCAGTGCCTGTTTTATTGTGATGAGGATATACTGAAAAATCATATTAATAATTTAAGCTCAACATACAGCAGATACATTATGAGTATAAATATAGCCAAAACCAAAGTAATGCAAATTAGCAGATCTCCTGGTCTACTAAGTATACAGATAAATAGCACATTTCTGAAACAAGATAAATAATTCAAACATCTTGGAAGTATGATCACAGAAGATGGCAGGCTGGACAGAGAAATCAAAATCAGTTGTCAAAAAGCTAGTGCACTTACATATCAACTGTTACCCATACTGAAACTTCCAAATATACCCATGTATATGGGTATAATGACATATAATAAACAGCACATTCACGCCAACCATATGCTACCAATCTCAAACTTGGACTTTATCCAAATCACACTTTCGCAAAATCAACACCTGTGAGATGAGATGCCTGAGGAGAGCTGCTACTTAATAATCCGAGACCAAGTAAGAAATGTTGTTATCAGACAGACAGTGGGATCAACACTTTGTGCCACATTTATTGAAAGACAGATGATCAAGTGGTTTGGCCATGTCGTTAGAATGCAACATCAGCAACTACCATCATTGGCCTTACATCAAAGAACGTCTGCTGATGAGAGCAAGAGGACTCCCCAGAAGAAAATGGATTGACGACATCAAAGGCATTGTACAACCACATGGAATGAGACTATCTAGTGCCGCCCATCCAGCGCTGGAATGCCAATTATTCCTACAAAAGTGGAAAATGATGATGTTGATGATGACAAAGACAGCAGCAGCCAACTGAAAGTCGTTGACATCCCCATATATCTTGTCCTCAAATGAAGCGGGTGTGGGTCAAAATACTTTCCCCTGTTCTGCACATGTGGGACACTCCTGCAACGTTCTCCCGCACATTGACAACTAATGATATGTTTAGAATGTTGGAGGTCAGCATGGCTGAATGGGTAAAAACGCTTGCTCTTAAATTTCCGGTGTGCTGATGCTGAGTTAGTGGGTTCAACCCCCTACACCAGTCAGTTGGACTAAAACATTGACTTCTCGGTCTTGACTTGGGGGCGTAAATTACAAGTACCTCAGAAGTCGGAGTGGGTTTGTCACACGGCAAGGGACACTAGTAATCATCATCATCATCCAGTGCCTTGCCGACTGGCATGGGTGATCATGCCTCTCCACAAATTACGATCTCTGACGTCATGGATCAATCTGTGTGTGTTGACTCCCTTCTGTGCCTTGACACAAGACTGTCAAGAATTTCCTCACTCTGTCTTCCCGTATCTCTCTTTCTGCAAATCTTTCCGGTTGTCACATGTTCCAGTTTTTGTCTTCTCATAACGTGACCAAAAAAACCCCCATGACTGTCTCTTTCCGATGCTTGTGATAAGTTGTCTTTGCGACTCAGCTTCCTTTAAATTGTCCTGATTGCTCACTTTGGCTGTCTAATTAATTTTCAGCATTCTTCTATAAAACTACATCTCCAATGTTTCCAGGGATGTTTTCGCCTGTTTACTAATTGTCCAGGATTTACAGCCGTATGTTAGAACTGGTTCTGTGTAACATGCAAGAACTCTTTCTAACTTTCAACGACAGTGACTTATTGCACAAAACGTGCTTCATTTGATAGGGAAAGCTAATTCACAGGCATGTGTTGCTTGAGGGATCTCCACGGCTAAGTTATCAAACTGCCTACTTCACATTAAAGAGGTATTTTCAGACTTTTCGTTCATGAGTGCATTTTTGTGTGGAGACCCCCGGAGGTTGTCGCTGGTGATAGGGAATTTGTGCTCTGTGTCACTTTTTTGGCAGGCCATTCTGTGGAAAGATCGAGTGAGCCGGGATGGAACCCGGTGCAGTGAAGTCTAGCCTGTAATCCCATTAAGTGTGTTACTGAGAACAGAGAGCAGTGTAGGACTAGGATTGCTGATACTTTCATCATGATCCAGTTGTGACACAAGAACAAGATGAGATGATCTTTCTGGTCATTCCTCCTCCTCCTCCCCCCTATCACCCTTACCCTCCTTCCTCCTGCTCCCCCTCCTTCCTCCTGCTCCTCCTTTTTCCTCCTGCTGCTGCTCCTTCCTTCCTCCTCCATTTTTCTCAGTGAAGTGATGAGGAGGGTGGGGGTGGGAGGAAGAATGTAAAGATCTTTTTTTGGGATATTTGGAATGCTGTTTGTAAACTGGCATTAATGTCTCTAAGATTGTTCTTGAAACCATCACTGCATATTTTACATGGTTTTCCCTGTACTTTGTATTTATTGTATTTCTTCACAATTTCTTCTTTTAATTAAATCTGATATTCATAGTGTGTCCCATGAATCCCACTACTTTCATCATTTTCTACTGAATTAAGGAGAGACCACTTTAGTGTTCTTATTTGTATAGTAATGCACACAAAGACATGGTAAATGACTGGCTTGTAATGTGTTGTCAACTTTTTTGTTTCCTTAGTCTCCAGAGATAGAGAAGAAATTCAGTGGCCTGCTAGAGAAGCGATGGACATCGGTCATCAGGCTCCAGAAAAAGGTGAGATTTTTGTTTGTTGGGTGAAGTTGACAGAGTTGGGTGAAAGTTGTGTCTGTAAGTGTTTATCCACTCAGGGTACAGCGGCCACCCCCCGGGCAACAGCTGTGAGAGGCTGGCTAAACCAGGCGCGGGTGGCCGATTTGGTGTCAAACCAAGCGGTGAACTAGGGTATGCCTACCCAGCATGTGAAGACAGGATCCGGCAGACTGCGCGGATGAAATCATTCCTGATTCAACGGGCAAGACAGTGTTTACCTGCAAGGTGTTGTGGAACGTAATGAGCACGGCAAGTCACGTAGAGCGCCCTGGTCATCCACTGCACCTGTATTCTTCTCCAGTGGTCTTGACTTGTCCTGCCACTGGATTCAAATGGACTCAGGCGAGAGAGTGAGGTCGACGAATTGCGAACCTCTTCCTCACTTTAATCCAATTCATCGCGCAAGTCATTCTTCATCCATTCTCATCCACTCAGGGTAACGCAGCGCGCAAGAATTGGAAGCGGTTCTATCCGCGTTGGTGACTTGCGTGTTATGTGAACCGGTCGCTCAGAAAGCAATGGCAAACTACTGAGCGTAATCTTGCCAAGAAATCAACAATCATCTGAAAGATGCTGATGTTGACAGCGATGTCCTGTAAAGGATATGCGAATAAACAAAAAAAACAAAAAAACTAACACATCAGGAACAACATGAAAAGCTCTTTATTTATCAAATTCTACAACTTCAGGGACAACTGATGTTCATAAAAACATGGAAGCATGAAACCAAACACTACTAACATCTGTAGTCTAGAATCAAACACTAGCAATGAGTGGTCCCTAGTAAATAACCAGACTTCTGCCCTCTACTAGGCAAAGTATGTCAGGTACACCAGTGCAACTGAATGGTTAAACACCTTAACTGAGTAGAATGTGGACATTTAACAAAAGCAAGAAAACTTAACAAAAGATGTGACACTTAAGCAGGGTAGAATGTGACATTTACCAAAAGCAAGACAACAAAAGATGTGACACTTACCAAAAGCAAGACAACAAAAGATGTGACACTTAAGCAGGGTAGAATGTGACACTTACCAAAAGCAAGACAACAAAAGATGTGACACTTACCAAAAGCAAGACAACAAAAGATGTGACACTTAAGCAGGGTAGAATGTGACACTTACCAAAAGCAAGACAATAAAAGATGTAATACTTAAGCAGGGTAGAATGTGACACTTAACAAAAGCAAAAGATCTTAACAAGGAAAACTTACAGAAAGAATTACATCAACAAAAACCCAGGAAAGTTCAGACCTTGCAGTTATTAGCCACTCGTTTTACTGCATGAATGGTCTGCGAATCAACTATTTACACAGGGTAGAACTCCCTCAGCTTTCTTAGCCGTAATGCAGATAGGTCAACAATAGCTAGCCATTTTAGTAACATTTGCTAAATTGCTTTTTAATTATATAACCTGCATAGTTGGATACCTGTTGAAAAAACAAATCCAACGGTACCTTATTCAAGTCTGTAGGTCATTTCTAAGCCGAGATATTAAAGTTTATGTGTCAGTTTTTCATATAATATTGACATATTGAAGAAAACAATTTTGACCCTTTCACGTTTTGTGACTTACACACTCACACAACTGTCGGTTACACTGTCGCCAAGGGATATTACCACTGCCGTTCTCTAACTCAAGGGCAGTTAACTACTGCCAGTTTATATATATATATATATACACACACGCACACACAGATATATACATCTCCACGTCATGCTGTGATGACGTCAGACCGCGCGTGCAGTAGTGCGCCCTGTTGTCAACGCGAGGCCACGAAGCGGAGATCAATTTTGACCAGAGAATTCGCCTTACAATGTTACCAAAAAATAATCGATGCCGACCGTGTAGAGTGATAAAAACTTACACATAATTACTCAAATGGATGTAAAATGCAAAAATGCATTCATTGGCATTCATATCCCTGTGAATATTCCATAACAATATTAAATAGTCATAGCTGAAGAATGACAAGGAAGCGGCTATTTCCCGCCATTGAAATATCACATCACAGTATGCGATCTTCATTATTTTAGTTTGGCATGTGCCCTCCGACTCTAATAGTCGAAAATGACACAATTTACCTGAAAAATGGATGATAAATCTAATAATACATCTAAGAACAAACACAGACATCTACATAAAACGTGATTTGCGGGTCTATTTACGCCTGAAAAAGTCAATCTGTTTTTCTGTGTAGGAAACAAATTTCAGAAACCCGAGATGTGCACAACTTAAACTGAAGTGGGTGAAACTATATAAAGTATTCGGGTCCTTTTTAACGCGATATTGAAATAATCGCGAAATTTAACATAACGAGTACTCTAAACCTCATTAAATCGGAGACGCAAAAACAAGAAAACAAAAGTCACCGCAGACTAATCTCCGGTTAAGTTCGGCAACCGAAAACGTAGTGCCTAACAATAGCACACAAACAGGACTGACAGATTGCTTTTGTTTTGGTTTTCTGGGGGATGACCAGCCATATTGTAATCTTAATCTGGCCCGGTTTCACCAATATGTTCATTCACTTCATGGAAGTGTATGGAAAGATTGTTTACATGAATTCTGCAAAGATTGGTGATAGCTGTTTCTGTACATGTGGTGTGAGAAAAGATTGAAGTCAGCACAGATTGTGCTATAAGTGATTAGTGGTCGGAGTCATTCTTGCATAATGCTGGTTACCATGCCGTGGACACCAATAGTGTATAGAGCCATTAAGTGTATGTGTTTCAGAGAGGGAGAGGGAGAGGACTAGGGAGGGAGAGTCAGTCAATCATGATCATCATTGCACTTCAAACAGGCCCATAGATGCACTGATCGCTTTCTTAACATTTCTGCCAGAGTATAGCAACTGATCGCACTAATTCTTAACCCTTTTGAGTTGAGTAAGTAAACTTAGAGATAGTGTTAATGTACGTGCTTCGTTGGATTCATCTGTGTTTTCTTGCAGGTCATGGACCTTGAGACAAAACTTTCAGAAGCAGAGGAGGAGGTCAACAGTGGCGCCCCCACACGAGATCGTCGCCAACCTGGAGAGTGGATCCCCCGCCCACCAGAACGTTACTGCTTGAGTGGACACCGCAGTCCTGTGACACGGGTTGTGTTCCATCCATACTTCAGCGTCATGGTGTCGTGTAGCGAGGACGCCACCATCAGGGTAAGAATAATGTTTGTTGGAAGAGCTGTTGTAGTTTTGTATCATCATCCACTGTCTGGAAGGTTTTTTCTCTTTTTAAAGCATTCTCTCGCTTTGAAATCAAGTGTAGTCTATACACATGCTACTTCTTCTAGTGCACTGGACTGATTTTTGTATGTGGATTAACTTTCCCTCACCATCAGGCGAACCCATTCTGACTTCTAAGGTACTTGTTCCATGTTCCCAAGTCAAGGATGAGAAGTCAACATTTTAGTCCAACTGACCGGTGTGGGGTTGAACCCGCTCACTATCTATCAGCACAATGGAAGTTTAAAAGTGAGTGCTCGTATTCATTTGGCCAAGTTGACCTCCATTATGTGTTTGAACTCGTCTGATGTTTTGGCCGTTCATGTCATCCCAGCCCCGATTTAAAAAAAAAACAAACATGCGTTGACAGAGGTTGATGTAGGGAGTTCCCTTCTGACCCACTACCGAAGTACCATCACGGGTCTGTGTTGCAGATCTTTCTTTCACCAGTGCCAGTTCAGAAGCCAGCAGGCCAGATTACAGGCTCCCTAAACACATTTTTTACGGCGAGCTGCACTGTGATAAACGCTCCCAAGGTGGCCAGAGGAAATGCTTTAAAGACACTGAAGATCTCACTAAAAGCTGTTGGAATTCATCACGACACTTGGGAGACTGCTACCAAAGAGCAAAATTTGTGGCTACATCATTACACAAGGGTGTAGTCACTTGTGAAAAAAAAAGGACTGCAAGAGCTGTGGAAAAAGCAAATATTTTTTTTTCTCTTCTCTCTCTCTCACACACACACACCCACCCACACACACACACCCCCCCACACACACACACACACACACGCACACACACACCCAAAAAAAAATAGAGTGCGCTTAGTACTTAAAGCACGTGTGTTGATTACACTCAAGTTCAAAGCGGGGTAACACAAAATTGATAAATAAATACAATTTTGGGGTTGCTTATTCCATGTTCTATTAACACAAGCTTGATAACTGTTCCAAATTTTCATCATTTATATCCTCTTCTTCGTTCACACTCAGGATTGGCTGTTGAGCTGTTAAGGCCTCTGGGGTGTTTTATCTTCTTTCAGACCACAGTTTGCTTATGCATTTTCCTCATGTTGGACTGTTAGTACATGGTTCCGCGGCCCAGCTACTGAGTTAAGTAGCCTAGAGAGACGCTGTGAGCTGTGGATTTAATGTGGAATGCTTTTACATTTGTCCACGGTTGTTTGTATTGTCAACTAAGTATTCAGACAAATGGCATATGGCCAGTTGCTGAGCTAACTGATTTTACCTTATGCTGTGTGTGTGCAGTAGCTGGTTTTCTATGACAAACAGTAATTTTAGTGTCAGGCTGTAGTGTTGGCATTCTGACAGCAGATTTATGCATGCATGCCTGTGCATGCTGTTGGTTTGTCAGGACTGCTGTGTTTCACTGTTCACATGGGATAGTGAGGAGCATTTTGTGATACTCACTGGCACAGAAACACAACATTATGAGAGTGACCACTTGCTGTGAAGTTGGAACCGCGACTGACTAAACTAACCTCCATGTTAATTCCCTTTATTAAAACAGAAGTTCGGTTCAGGTTTATGGTATCCCTCTACAGCTTGTAGTGGAAGGAATTTGCTGAATGAATACGACATGAATCTCATCTTGTTTCTCTTCTACCTTACGGTGTTGTAGAACACATTTGAAAACAACTCTTTATTCTGTTAACACTATTCTGTTTGGAGTGCAAAGAATTACTCCAGCAGGCAGCCATTCACTGCATATTGCTTCATGATAGACGGGAGCATATGTTTTGATGATGTACTTCATTTTTCAAATTTATTCTACACACAAAGTGTAGTGAGACTTTACAAACACCCTATAGAAGGTTTGACTTCACTTGATAGGCTGGCAGGAAATGCACCTCTTGGTGATAGATTACCGATGGACAAGGGAGAGGTGGTCGAGCACCTGTGGACCAGGGGAAACAGACTGAGAACCTATTTGTTGAAAGAATGCTATTGTGGCGGATTGACAGGGATTCTGGAAGAATCTCAAAATAGAGTGTAGACCAGGAGAACTTTCATTCAATTAGCAGTGGGAACAATTAGTAGTATGACTCTTCGCTGGCTTTTGAACGAGAGGAATGTCCTGAGTGCTGTGGTGTCGGTTCTTAGCTCAACTCAACTTAACACAAAAAAAATAGCCTTAATTATATTTAAGGTCAATTGCTTTTGCGGTTCTCTTTCAGTTTGTTCTTCTTTACAGATAGTTTTTCCTTTCTGTTTCTGCAGATTTACTGAGTCTCCTGTCAACTTGGGTTTTTTTTTGGGGTAGGGGATGTTTGCCACAGACTCTGGTAACCATTCATTATTTATATGAATTTCAGTTTGTGGATTTTCTTTCCATTGATTCTTTTTGACGTTAATTTCTAGGACATATTCTAAGCAGTAGTGTTACCAGATCTGTACATTTTATAGTTTATGTGGTTTCTTTGCCATTCTTAGAATGCAGCTGAATGATCAGTATCTCTCAATGTGCATAAATGAAATTTATATTGACCATTAAAGTGTGACAAACTGAGTGTTTTGACTTTTGCAGGTATGGGATTACGAGGCTGGTGACTACGAGAGATCTTTGAAAGGTCACACAGATTCTGTGCAAGACGTTGCTTTTGATAGTTCTGGAAAATTTCTGGGTGAGGACTGGCAATTTATGTTCTTTTCTGTAAGCATTTTGTCTGTGAGGTCTGTTCATACAGTTTTTGAAAAAGACAGTTGCTAGTGCAGAAGGATAATATATTGCCAAATGTGACCTGCCATTTGGATAGAAGGACGCTCTATCACCATACTAGGGTCATCGTGTTGTTTGTTTTGTTTCGTGGCATCTTCCACAATTTCAATGCTTAGTGAACAGAAATTGGCATTATAATATTTGTTCATTTGATTGTGCACCACGTTTGGTCCTGATCTACTATTTGTTTGACGCTGAATCAGCTGACCTGGAGATCTGAAACCCTCACCTCGTTCAGTGTAATTTCCTTGGGTCTGAACGGGCTTCTCCTAGCGGTCCAGCCATTGTTGGAGGCTTTTAAGGAGGGGTTCTTTGGGAATGGAAGAGTTATGGGTGTGAGTGGTTACAATAAATGAGTGGAAGAAAATGAAGGAGGAAGAATGGTGGTGTGAATAAGTCAGAAAATTTGAGAGGGTGGGGAGTATAAATATTAGATAAGGTGAAGATTTCTCTTTTAGGAATGATTGAGATAGTAAGCTTCTTAACTTATATACATATTCCTCTTCTGTACATGCCCTCCCCTACTCTTTACACTCTCTCCTCTCAATCTCCTCCTACCTCGTTTCTTTCCTCTCTCTGTTTGTCTCCCTAACTTTCTTTTTCTCTACCTCTCTCCCCTCTCTACCTCTCACTACCTCACTTCTTTCCTCTCTCTGTTTGCATCCCAGCTTCCATTTTATCTACCTTTCTTCCCTCCCTTCTTCCTCTCTTTTTCTCTCTTCCATATTTTTCTGCCTCCTTCCCTCCCCTCTCTCCCTCCTGTCTTCCTCTCTTCCTCCATATACCTATGGACTCATTAGAAGGAATCTATTTATCCTTCCTAACAAACAATTTATCCTTACTAACAATCTCATGCTATCTTTTTCTTCCATCCCTTTCCCGAAAAAGCACACACCCTCAACCAACTCACACCTGGTCCATTTGTATTTTTTGCTCATGATTGCTTGCGTTTTATTAGCTACAGTTTTGGGAACAGGTAGTCAGTCTCACACCAGCTCTCCTTATCACCACTTTAAAATTACATGTTAGATGACAGTGTTACTATTCTTTGCTTTTATAATGAAACCAAGTAAAACATAAGCATCATGGATACAATCATTATATTAAAAAAATCCACTGAAAATAGTAGTTATTGTGCATCATACTGGAATATAATGCTTAACATCTTTTATTATGCATGACACGCCTTGCCGTTTTAATAGACGGCGATAGTTTGTAAAATGGAGTTACACTCCTCCATAGCACAAAACCAGGGCTGAATTTAGAGACCATGTGTTGCCCATGCAGCATGATCCCTCTCTTGACCTGATTGGTTTACTCCAGAGGAAAGGTAACACCAATACATCTGGAACAAGACAAGCTGCAGAAACTGCTGGATCAGCAAAACAATACTCTGTCCGCCTGTCGAAGCTTTCATCCTAGATCAGTTGCAGACCAAGACTTAGGACCTGGTCTGCCCTGCTATGACATTTAGACTTTAGGTTGCAATTCCTCGCACTAGAGTAAAACTTGTACTCTCCCAATTGCGCTCCTCCACCCGAAGCCATTAGCACAATGTGAGGTGTTAGGTTTGGTGTGTGCAGAAAGTAGATAGTACAATGTACTGCCATATGACAGTGAGTGATATAATGCCTAACATGTTTCATCATGCATGTGTGAGTGAGTGAAAGAGTGAGTATAATATAACGCCTAACATGTTTCTTCATGCATTATGTATTTTCCTTTCTTTCAGTTTCGTGTTCAGCGGATATGACTATAAAACTCTGGGATTTTAATGGATACGAATGTATTAAAACTATGTTTGGTGAGTATTAAACATACTATACAAATAAACAAATTGCCCTACAGCAAGTTCAGCTATGGGTCTGTAATGTGATAATGCCACCACAAATGAAATGTCTGTACATTTTTCATCACATTTATTCATCATCCATATTTCCATAACTCAAGCTGTAGATTTTGTTGCGTTCGCTCGCTGTGAACACAAGTGAAGTCCATATACATGCTACTACTTCTAGTGCACTGGACTGATTTTTGCGTTTGGATTAGCTTTCCCTATTACCAGTGTCCGTTGCCATCAGGCAACCCCACTCTAACTTCAGAGGTTCTTGTAATTTACATTCCCAAGTCAAGGACGAGAAGTCAATATTTTAGTCCAACTGACCGGTGTAGGGTTGTACCCGCTACCTCAGCATCAGCACACAGGGAAGTTTAAGAATGAGCGCTCTTATCCATTCGGCCATGCTGATTGTTTGAAGTTAGGAGTGATGTTTTTGCTATTCTCTGAATGCCCTCTTTGCCATCACGATTCTTATTCTAATTTGTGTGTTTCACACCAGGCAGCTTCCATTATAGTTTGGTCTTGACGGGTTTATCTGTTTTGTTCTAATTTGAACTGTTGTGCTTGTGGGGTCCTAGCATTTGTCATGCAGTGGCAATTCGAGGGCTCGTGGCATTATTGACCTTTAGCCCCTTGACCCCTGCGTTCCTATCATGGTCACATTTCTGGTTCAGTCGCTTTGTTGGAACCATGCACATGGATTTCATGAAACACGTGACCAGTCCACAACTAGGATACAGATCAGCAATGTTTACTTTGATATTTTCATGTAGTTGTATCCGTGTGTGTTTGTTGTTTCTGTGCTGACGAAGGCTTTAACTGCAACATCTATTTTTGAGAGGAGTGGCTGGCCGAGTGGATAAGAATGGCGGGTCCTCCTTTGGGAGACCTGGGTTCAAATCCTCAATGAGGTGTGGATTTTTTTATGTCTGGGGCAACCCCGGGAAACCCTAACCTGCACAGTTCGCGGCAACTGCACTAGTCAGGGGGCCTTAATTCCTCAGGCTCAAGACCCCCCTGCCCTACACTGCAAGGTACTATATAGGCAGTAGATGACAATCTGTTGACAGTCTGTTTTGTTACATGTGATCATGTTCTAGTTGGCTTACCATCTAATTGTCATTTATTTGTTGGTGATTCATTCATTGTGGCTGTTGTCATTGTGTGTTGGATAATTGTGCAAGTGTGTTCTTAGCATAGCTAGCAGTGCTAGTGTTCTCTTGAATAGGTCTGTATCTTATTTGTCCAATGAGTTTTTAATTGTTCTATAACACTTATATTTAAAGCCACATCATCATTATCATGTGCCCTGCCAGCTGGCGTAGACGTTCATGTCTTTCCACAGATCTCTGTCTTTGGTGTTTTGGATCAACTCTGTTGATGGTATTCCTGCATGCCATCATCTGTCTGTACAGCATCATTTCTCTTGGTATGCCTCATCCACTTCCAGTTGTCACGATGTTCTCCATTGCCTCTCCTCACATTACATGATGATTGTGTATAATGTTCTAGTTTCATTAACCTCTTTCAGGCAATCTTTGTATTCTGACAGTCCAAGGAATTTGCAACATTTGTCTCAGGAACCACATCTCTGTTGCTTCCAAGTTCTTCCTAACTTGTTCATTTACGTTCCAAAACCACATACGTTGTTTTTCAGCTGACCTGTTTAAATGGCCAAGTTTCATACCCCTATACATGTTGCCACAGGAAGTATGCATGCTGTTAGTACAACAATAATACGAGCCTGTTAGTACTACAATAACACGAGTCTCTTTAATCTGACATTATTGAACAAGGTATAATTAGGAAAGACTGATGTACACCTTAACCAGGGGAATGTTTTATTTTGTTTGTTCCATTCCATACAGGTTTTAATATATTTTGGATAGATGTACAGAGTGATAATGAATAACCAGAGACAGACGGAAAAACCAGTAAGGAAGTCCTACAAGAAACAAATGAAAACTGATGTGACAAATTAGACATAAACCGTCAAGATTTTTGGGCATGTTATGAAAAGAAGTAAAGTGAACTAGGTGATATCTGGCAAGATTGAGGGGAAAAAAATAAGGAGGTGGCTTGGCCATATGATATGGTTGGGACAAGAACACCGAGCTGATCCACGACTCTGGTGAAAGGTGTGAGATGGTGAAACATGACCGCCAACTCCATTGGTATGACACATGATGATGTACGGAATGATAAAGATGGTCCTTGAATTGAGCCAATCAAACCTACAATAAGACGAGCCTCTTTAATCCGACATTATTGAACAAAGTATAATTAGGAAAGACTGATGTACACCTTAACCAGGGGAATGTTTCATTTTCTCAGGCCATGACCACAATGTGTCCAGCGTGACCTTCATGCCATCTGGAGACTTTGTGCTGTCTTCATCCAGAGATAAAACCATCAAGATGTGGGAGGTGGCCACTGGGTAATGGCAGTTTTCTTTTGTCTCTTACATGTGTGTCTCTTTCTTTGTCTCTGAAGAAAGGCCAGACGGATACGTAATCAGACTGCAGCTACCCGGGAAGGTAACCTGGTCAACAAAACAACTGAAGAAGTCGGATATGTCGGCCGAAAGGTGCAAATATTGCAGCTCTGCTGTAAACAGGCACAACACAATTACGTCTAAAACAACATTCCAGACGAACAAAGAAGAAGAAGTGCAGATAGTACCGTTAGTTATAGGGCAGTTTGTCTGTTCATGGATTGTTTCAGTTACAAACCGGGTGAGGTTTTTCATGCGCTTTTTCAACATGGCTATATCTAGGGAAAGCAATGGCAAACTCCTGAACGTAAATTTGCCAAGAGATCACAACAGCTAAAATGCTGGTGTTGACTGCGATGTCCTGCAAATAACTCATATCTGGGGATGGTAGCGCAGTGACTAGCATGCTGACCTCCCAACTCAGCGATAGTGCGTTTGAATCCTATTTTAAGTGGGAATATTCTTTAATTTGCCCGGGCATGCAGATCTACCCAGCCTAAAATTAGCACTAGCATATTTTCTGGGAGGTTAAGGACGTCAGCATGACACTGATTACATCACTCAAGTGATGATTGGTCTGTAAAAAATGGGGCTAGCACCATGTACCATATTTGCCACGTTTGTCTTTAGTTTACTCCTTAGTTTACTCCTTTTTTAAAAAAATATGAAAGTGAGTGAGTGAGTCACATAGTAGTGTGTTTTATCTTTAACAATAATAAAAGAAAAAAATCTTTATAGTCAGGTTTTAGTCAGATATGATTGAGCTATTGTATGACAGTAGATTATACTACCTACTTTCTGTTAACAGCGATTGATTTGTCGATGCATTGTGCGAACGGCCTCAGGCGAAGGATCACATTTGGGAGGGTACATGCATTACCCTGGTGCAAGGAAATGCATTCTAATGACTAAATGTCATGACAGGACAGACCAGGCCCTAAGCTTTGGTCAGCAGTTGGTCTAGGATCGAAGATCCGACAGATGGACAGTTAGAACATTGTTTTACTGATCCGGCAGGTTCTGCAGCTTGTCTTGTTCCAGATGTATTGGTGTTACCTTTCCTCTGGAGTAAACTAGGCAGGCCAGGAGAAGGATCATGCTGCATGGGCAGCACATGGTCTCTAAATACAGCCCAGGTTTTGTGTTCTTGAAAGGTATAACTCCATTTTATAAACTATCATCTATCCAGATGGTAAGGTGCCAGTCATTTTTTAATCTTAACATTCTTGATAGCACTCAGTGGTGTCACATTTGTGGCTGAAAGGTAAACAATGCCTGAGACTTCCAGTTTTTTGTTATCAGTTGTGTGCTTTATTAAAACTTTCAACCTGCATCTGATCCGATCTGATTTATAGCAGGAAAAAAAAGTTTATACCTTGTTCAGTCTGTTCCTTCTGCCTTGGTTATAATTGTAGTGGTTTATAGTGCAGATTACATTTGTCTGGTTCTGTGTGATTTAGACAATTTTCACATACCGGGCAGAGCTCCTCTTTGCCTGTGTCCTTCATTCCTTCCTTCGCCTACAATGTCCTCCATGCTTGTTCCATTGTTACTGGATATACCTTTAGCTACAATGGCTTTATTTAGCTTATTATTTATTATGTTAGTTATGTTATTTTTCTATTTTACTCTTTATTGTGTTTTCTTAGTTATCCCTATTCCTAATATCTACTGTTCTGTTTCTCATTGTTTCATTGTCTTAAGTTATTATTCCTATATTTTTTCCCATTTACTGTTTTTTTTTTCAAGTTTTGTTGACATACGTCTTATAGAATTGGTTGATGTTTAGAATTCTATTGATTTGTTGGCTTATTTTCTATTACTTTAGTCCACCTTGATACTTATTTTTCCTCTAGAGGATTGACTTATTGCACTGGGTTTTATGCCTCATGGCTCAGTCTCTCTTGGCAGAACAGCAAGCTGCTGGCCAAGAGCATAACCAAATCACGAACTTCGTAGCTCCAGTGATGATCCCCACGAGTCTCCAGAAAAAATTGCACTTGTGGTCTGAATGATGCAGTCCGGGGAATGAACCCGCAACTTTCAGAGTGCGAGGCATGTGGCTTAACCACTGTGTCACGGAGACGTCCGTAATTTGTTTTTGTTATCTGAACCACTCGAGGCTTGTCCTGTCACAGTAGTCTACAGGCTAGGATGATGTTGAACACACTCCAGATGTCACAGAGAATCAAACACACATCCCTCAATGTGTGAGGCGGACATTGCGACCACTCAGTCACTTGGTACTGTTTTTTCCCCCTCACATATCTTTTACAGGACATTGCTGTCAACACCAGCATTTTACCGCTGTTGTTGATTTCTTGGCAAGATTGCGCTCAGTAGTTTGCCATTGCTTTCTGAGTGGCCGGCTCACTTATCCCGTAAGTTACCAACGCAGTGAGAACTGCTTCCAATTCTTGCGCGCTGCATTACTCTACGTGGATAAACGAGATTACGGAGAAAGTTGTTTAACACCTAGGCCAGGGAGACCGGCTGGTACTGTTTAGTAGTGTGTAATTGTTAAAGAGCTGCAGTGACAGTGGCTATATCCCTTGTCTTCTAAAACATTGGCCTCAGATCAATCCCCTATAGAGGCAAGGTGAGTTGTTTTTTCCAGATCACTAAAGGCCGTGCGGTTGACAAAGCCTCATAGAAATGGGTAGCAGGGGATTTTCTGGGTGTTGTTTTAAAAGGAAAGGTGATGAGGAAAGGAACTGAACATCCTACCTCATATGTCATGGTCGAGAGCAATGATTCTCAACCTTTTTGGTGTAGGGGTACATGAGCCAAAAAAGGTTGAGAACCACTGGTCTAGAGTAAGCGAAGGCCTAATATTTCACATATCTGCTATGGGACTTTTTACTTGTTATGCTATGGGCATGTAGTCCACAAAGGTGGCTCTGGCTCGTATAAAAATATGATTGTAAATTAATATTCTTCTTAGTCCATGCTATGTGGTGTTGGTGATCATGTCTGTCCACTGTCTCTTGTGCTGCCGGTCATTTCTGATGTACTTCCATGCCATGATGTCAAACTGCAGCAAATTTTCTCTTGGTCTCCCTCTGCTTCTCTTCCCCTCCAACTTTCCCCATTGTGACGACATACTCCAGCTCATGATATGCCTAAAGTATGTGGAATACTGTCTTCTGATTCAAGTAACAAGTTCTCTTTGTGAGTTAACTTCTTTCAGGATGTCTTCATTGCTCCTTCTATCTGTCCACAGCGGACTCATTCTTCTATAAAACCACATTTCCGCAGCCTCCACATAATTCCTCACTTGTCTGCTAATTGTCAGTGACTCACTTCCATACACCAGGACTGGCTTGAAGTAATATTGAACAAGAATGTTGTTGTATGTCCCCAGCTACTGTGTAAAAACATACACAGGTCACAGGGAATGGGTTCGCATGGTGAAGGTGTATCAAGATGGATCCCTCCTGGCCAGTTGCTCCAATGATCAGGTAAGAAGACACTGGGACATTGTAGAGATCTGTAACTATTGATGGACACTGTAGAGATTTGTAACAGCTGATGGACATTGTAGAGATCAGTAACAGCTGATGGACATTGTAGAGATCTGTAACAACTGATGGATATTGTAGAGATCTGTAACTATTGATGTACACTGTAGAGATCTGTAACAGCTGATGGACATTGTAGAGATCTGTAACAACTGTTGGACATTGTAGAGATCTGTAACTATTGATGGACACTGTAGAGATCTGTAACAACTGTTGGACATTGTAGAGATCTGTAACAGCTGATGGACATTGTAGAAATCTGTAACAACTGATGGACATTGTAGAGATCAGTAACAGCTGATGGACATTGTAGAGATCTGTAACAACTGATGGATATTGTAGAGATCTGTAACTATTGATGTACACTGTAGAGATCTGTAACAGCTGATGGACATTGTAGAGATCTGTAACAACTGTTGGACATTGTAGAGATCTGTAACTATTGATGGACACTGTAGAGATCTGTAACAACTGTTGGACATTGTAGAGATCTGTAACAGCTGATGGACATTGTAGAAATCTGTAACAACTGATGGACATTGTAGAGATCAGTAACAGCTGATGGACATTGTAGAGATCTGTAACAGCTGATGGACATTTTAGAGATCTGTAACTATTGATGGACACTGTAGAGATCTGTAACAACTGATGGACATTGTAGAGATCTGTAACAGCTGATGGACATTGTAGAGATCTGTAACAACTGATGGACATTGTAGAGATCTGTAACAACTGATGGACACTGTAGAGATCTGTAACAACTGATGGACATTGTAGAGATCTGTAACAGCTGATGGACATTGTAGAGATCTGTAACAACTGATGGACATTGTAGAGATATGAAACAGCTGATGGACATTGTAGAGATCTGTAACAACTGATGGACATCGTAGAGATATGAAACAACTGATGGACATTGTAGAGATCTGTAACAACTGTTGGACATTGTAGAGATCTGTAACTATTGATGGACACTGTAGAGATCTGTAACAACTGTTGGACATTGTAGAGATCTGTAACAGCTGATGGACATTGTAGAGATCTGTAACAACTGATGGACATCGTAGAGATCAGTAACAGCTGATGGACATTGTAGAGATCTGTAACAGCTGATGGACATTGTAGAGATCTGTAACTATTGATGGACACTGTAGAGATCTGTAACAACTGATGGACATTGTAGAGATCTGTAACAGCTGATGGACATTGTAGAGATCTGTAACAACTGATGGACATTGTAGAGATATGAAACAACTGATGGACATTGTAGAGATCTGTAACAGCTGATGGACATTGTAGAGATCTGTAACAACTGATGGACATTGTAGAGATCTGTAACAACTGATGGACATTGTAGAGATCTGTAACAACTGTTGGACATTGTAGAGATATGAAACAACTGATGGACATTGTAGAGATATGAAACAACTGATGGACATTGTAGAGATATGTAACAACTGATGGACATTGTAGAGATATGAAACAGCTGATGGACATTGTAGAGAAATGAAACAACTGATGGACATTGTAGAGATCTGTAACAACTGTTGGACATTGTAGAGATCTGTAACAACTGATGGACATTGTAGAGATATGAAACAACGGGTGGACATTGTAGAGATATGAAACAACTGTTGGACATTGTAGAGATCTGTAACAGCTGATGGACATTGTAGAGATATGAAACAACTGATGGACATTGTAGAGATCTGTAACAACTGATGGACATTGTAGAGATATGAAACAGCTGATGGACATTGTAGAGATATGAAACAGCTGATGGACATTGTAGAGATATGAAACAACTGATGGACATTGTAGAGATATGTAACTGATGGACGTTGTAGAGATATGAAACAACTGATGGGCATTGTAGAGATCTGTAACAACTGTTGGACATTGTAGAGATCTGTAACAACTGATGGACATTGTAGAGATCTGTAACAACTGATGGACATTGTAGAGATATGAAACAACTGATGGACATTGTAGAGACATGTAACAACTGATGGACATTGTAGAGATATGAAACAACTGATGGACATTGTAGAGATATGTAACAACTGTTGGACATTGTAGAGATATGAAACAGCTGATGGACATTGTAGAGATATGAAACAACTGATGGACATTGTAGAGATATGTAACAACTGATGGACATTGTAGAGATATGAAACAACTGATGGACATTGTAGAGATATAAAAGAACTGATGGACATTGTAGAGATATGAAACAACTGATGGACATTGTAGAGATATGAAACAGCTGATGGACATTGTAGAGATATGAAACAACTGATGGACATTGTAGAGATATGAAACAACTGTTGGACATTGTAGAGATATGAAACAACTGATGTACATTGTAGAGATATGTAACAACTGATGTACATTGTAGAGATATGAAACAACTGATGGACATTGTAGAGATATGAAACAACTGATGGACATTGTAGAGATCTGTAACTATTGATGGACATTGTAGAGATTTGTAACAGCTGATGGACATTGTAGAGATCAGTAACAGCTGATGGACATTGTAGAGATCTGTAACAACTGATGGATATTGTAGAGATCTGTAACTATTGATGTACACTGTAGAGATCTGTAACAGCTGATGGACATTGTAGAGATCTGTAACAACTGTTGGACATTGTAGAGATCTGTAACTATTGATGGACACTGTAGAGATCTGTAACAACTGTAGGACATTGTAGAGATCTGTAACAGCTGATGGACATTGTAGAGATCTGTAACAACTGATGGACATTGTAGAGATCAGTAACAGCTGATGGACATTGTAGAGATCTGTAACAGCTGATGGACATTGTAGAGATCTGTAACTATTGATGGACACTGTAGAGATCTGTAACAACTGATGGACATTGTAGAGATCTGTAACAGCTGATGGACATTGTAGAGATCTGTAACAACTGATGGACATTGTAGAGATCTGTAACAACTGATGGACACTGTAGAGATCTGTAACAACTGATGGACATTGTAGAGATCTGTAACAGCTGATGGACATTGTAGAGATCTGTAACAACTGATGGACATTGTAGAGATATGAAACAGCTGATGGACATTGTATAGATCTGTAACAACTGATGGACATCGTAGAGATATGAAACAACTGATGGACATTGTAGAGATCTGTAACAACTGTTGGACATTGTAGAGATCTGTAACTATTGATGGACACTGTAGAGATCTGTAACAACTGTTGGACATTGTAGAGATCTGTAACAGCTGATGGACATTGTAGAGATCTGTAACAACTGATGGACATCGTAGAGATCAGTAACAGCTGATGGACATTGTAGAGATCTGTAACAGCTGATGGACATTGTAGAGATCTGTAACTATTGATGGACACTGTAGAGATCTGTAACAACTGATGGACATTGTAGAGATCTGTAACAGCTGATGGACATTGTAGAGATCTGTAACAACTGATGGACATTGTAGAGATATGAAACAACTGATGGACATTGTAGAGATCTGTAACAGCTGATGGACATTGTAGAGATCTGTAACAACTGATGGACATTGTAGAGATCTGTAACAACTGATGGACATTGTAGAGATCTGTAACAACTGTTGGACATTGTAGAGATATGAAACAACTGATGGACATTGTAGAGATATGAAACAACTGATGGACATTGTAGAGATATGTAACAACTGATGGACATTGTAGAGATATGAAACAGCTGATGGACATTGTAGAGAAATGAAACAACTGATGGACATTGTAGAGATCTGTAACAACTGTTGGACATTGTAGAGATCTGTAACAACTGATGGACATTGTAGAGATATGAAACAACGGGTGGACATTGTAGAGATATGAAACAACTGTTGGACATTGTAGAGATCTGTAACAGCTGATGGACATTGTAGAGATATGAAACAACTGATGGACATTGTAGAGATCTGTAACAACTGATGGACATTGTAGAGATATGAAACAGCTGATGGACATTGTAGAGATATGAAACAGCTGATGGACATTGTAGAGATATGAAACAACTGATGGACATTGTAGAGATATGTAACTGATGGACATTGTAGAGATATGAAACAACTGATGGACATTGTAGAGATCTGTAACAACTGTTGGACATTGTAGAGATCTGTAACAACTGATGGACATTGTAGAGATCTGTAACAACTGATGGACATTGTAGAGATATGAAACAACTGATGGACATTGTAGAGACATGTAACAACTGATGGACATTGTAGAGATATGAAACAACTGATGGACATTGTAGAGATATGTAACAACTGTTGGACATTGTAGAGATATGAAACAGCTGATGGACATTGTAGAGATATGAAACAACTGATGGACATTGTAGAGATATGTAACAGCTGATGGACATTGTAGATATATGAAACAACTGATGGACATTGTAGAGATCTTTAACAACTGTTGGACATTGTAGATATGTAACAACTGATGGACATTGTAGAGATATGAAACAACTGATGGACATTGTAGAGATATGAAACAACTGATGGACATTGTAGAGATCTGTAACAACTGATGGACATTGTAGAGATATGAAACAACTGATGGACATTGTAGAGATATGTAACAACTGATGGACATTGTAGAGATATGTAACAACTGATGGACATTGTAGAGATCTGTAACAACTGATGGACATTGTAGAGATCTGTAACAACTGATGGACATTGCAGAGATATGAAACAACTGTTGGACATTGTAGAGATATGTAACAACTGATGGACATTGTAGAGATATGAAACAACTGATGGACATTGCAGAGATATGAAACAACTGTTGGACATTGTAGAGATATGTAACAACTGATGGACATTGTAGAGATATGAAACAACTGATGGACATTGTAGAGATATGAAACAACTGATGGACATTGTAGAGATATGAAACAACTGATGGACATTGTAGAGATATGAAACAGCTGATGGACATTGTAGAGATATGAAACAACTGATGGACATTGTAGAGATATGAAACAACTGTTGGACATTGTAGAGATATGAAACAACTGATGTACATTGTAGAGATATGTAACAACTGATGGACATTGTAGAGATATGAAACAACTGATGGACATTGTAGAGATATGAAACAACTGATGGACATTGTAGAGATCTGTAACAACTGTTGGACATTGTAGAGATCTGTAACAACTGATGGACATTGTAGACATCTGTAACAACTGATGGACATTGTAGACATCTGTAACAACTGATGGACATTGTAGACATCTGTAACAACTGATGGACATTGTAGAGATATGAAACAACTGATGGACATTGTAGAGATATGAAACAACTGATGGACATTGTAGAGATATGGAACAACTGATGGACATTGTAGAGATCTGTAACAACTGATGGACATTGTAGAGATATGAAACAACTGATGGACATTGTAGAGATCTGTAACAACTGATGGACATTGTAGAGATATGAAACAACTGATGGACATTGTAGAGATCTGTAACAACTGATGGACATTGTAGAGATCTGTAACAACTGATGGACATTGTAGAGATCTGTAACAACTGATGGACATTGTAGAGATCTGTAACAACTGTTGGACATTGTAGAGATCTGTAACAACTGTTGGACATTGTAGAGTTCTGTTAACATCTGATGCACAACTGTGATTATACTTTTCAGGTTACTGTACTTTATTGCTATTGATTGTGCTGGATTATCTGATTGTGACCAGGGTTCTTTACTCACTTTATTGATTGTGCTGGTGTCTCTGATTCTGTGATTATACTGTCCAGTGTACTTTACTTATTTACTTTATTGTTGTATTGTAATTATCTGTGATGATACTATCCAGGGTATTATACTGACTGTATTGATTGTGCTGGTGTCTCTGTGACTAGACTGTTCGTGTGTGGGTAACGGCCACCAAGGAGTGTAAAGCTGAGCTTCGGGAGCACGAACATGTGGTGGAGTGTATAGCTTGGGCTCCAGACTCTGCCCAGCCTGCCATCAATGAAGCTTCAGGGACAGAGGTATAGCACTTTGTGTTAACATCAGTGTTGTTGTGTAACCCTTATAATAGTGTATGCATTTCTTTCTAAGCCTTACAGTTCTCCAGAAGTTGAAGTAACAACATACAAAATAACAAACTTCATTGCACTGGGCTTTATCCCATGTGGCTCAGTCTCTTTCTCGCAGTGTGGCCTGCCGAAAGTGTTGCACAGAGCACAAACTCTGTAGCTACAGCGATAAATGCCAGGAATGTTAGAAACAAAATTGCACTCATGAACTAAATGACGTAGCCCTGGCATCAAACTCATAACCTTTGGATTGTGAGGCAGGCAGCATAAGCACTATGCCATGGAGACTTCCTACAGCAATCAAAATGAAAACAGAGGTGTGTGTGACCCTCTGGAAAAGTGAGAGAAGGTAAACAGAAAGTGTGCATACCGTACAACTTTTTTAAAATTTAGCAATCATTCATACCTGTTTTCATTGTGTATTTTTATGCCCTGCTGCAGCCATGGTTTCTGTTATAAGTTATAACATATAAGGGCGAGTTAATAAGTAAGTCACACAGTTCTGTGGGATGGCTGGTAAATGTAGTTGGAGTTTTCTACAGGTGTCATTAGGTGACAGCAACATCAAACTTTATATTCCCATTCGTCAGGTGGCACTAGGTGTCTCATACGCATGCGCAGCGCATAAACAAAATGGCGACTGTAATTATGGAGTGTACAACTAAAGAGCAATGTGCTGTTGTGCGTTTTTTGTGGGCAAAAGGACTGCCTGCAAAGGACATTCATAAGGAAATGCTTCCTGTTTATGCTGACAAATGTTTGTCCCGTAAAGCAGTGCACAGCTGGGTGGAAAAATTTTTTCAAGGACTTTAAATTGTTGATGAAATCCGATCTGGTCATCCTGTTGAGATTGCAACAGAAGTATCCTTGCAGTGGGTGGAGGAGATGATTAGAAGTGACAGGCGAGTAACGATAGACTGTAGCATCTGCAATAGAGTGCTCACATGGTTCAGCATACAGCATAATGCATGATCGATTGAAATTTAAGAAGTATGCTCAAGGTGGGTACCTAGACTATTGAAGGAGGAACACAAAATGAACTGATTTGGCCTGTCCTTGCATCATCTCTGTCGATACGAAGATGAAGGAGAAGACATGCTGAACAGGATTGTTACTGGGGACGAATCATGGGTTCATCACCACCACAGTCCGAATCAAAGCGTGCTTCAGTGCAATGGAAACGACCTTCTTCGTCTTGTGTCCAAAAATTCAAGGTTACGCCATCAGCAGGGAACTTTCAAGGAGCGCTTTTAACCAATTTCAAGAAGAAAGGTGACAATATGAATTCTGAATCGTACTGTGAAGTTCTATCGATGCTTCATGATGCAATTTGAAGAAAACTTCCAGGACTGCTGACTAGAGGAGTGTTGCTTCTTCATGACAAAGCCAGACCACATACGGCTCCATTAACTGAGGAGAAAATTAACCAACTAAGGTGGGAAGTTCTGGAACATCCACCTTACAGCCCTGACTTAGCCCCTAGCGATTTCCACCTTTTTTTTTTATAGTTCACTGAAAACCCACCTTGGCAGGAGACATTTCACGAATGACGCCGAAGTTGAATGTGAAGTGAAAACATGGTTTAGAAAACAGAGCATGCAGTTCTATGCAGACGGTTTGGCAGGGCTGATAAAATGATGGGATAAGTGCATCAATGTTGGTGGAAATTATGTTGAGAAATAAAGGGACAATGTATGTATAAAAATAAACTGGTTTCAAGTTGTTATCGTATTATTTTTCTACAGCCATTTGTGACTTACTTATTGATTTCCATTATTCTAAATCATTGAAGATCTTTACCATCAGCACACCGAAAATTTGAGTGAACTCTCTTATCTATTCGGCCATGCTGACCACTAGTAATATATAATATGTATTGGTGTGACCTTTTCCTCCTCCTTTGCCAAAATGTGTGTTGTATGTGGTATCTTTAAATTGATTGCTCTGTCATTTACCTCAATTTGTACGTGATTTTGAATTGAACTGTTTTCAGGCGAAAAGTGCCAAGAGATCCGGGCCGTTTTTGATCTCTGGCTCCAGGGACAAGACCATGAAAATGTGGGATGTGAGTGTGGGGCTGTGTCTATTCACATTGGTAAGCCTGTTTAGAGATTTGTTCCTATTGTACTGTTGGTTTTGTCTTACTGTCCAGTTACATAGTTAATCATTTATCTTTTCTAGGCAGGGTTTCTTTGTCTTCTGGTGATATGTTTTCCCCACTCTTCTCTGTATTTCCCTTCTGTTTCCCCCCACTCTTCTCTGTATTCCCCTTCTGTTTTCCCCACTCTTCTCTGTATTCCCCTTGTTTTCCTCACTCGTCTCTGTATTCTCCTTTTGTTTTCCCCACTCTTCTCTGTATTCTCCTTCTGTTTCCCCTCACTTCCCCTTCTGTTTCCCCCACTCCCCTTCTGTTTCCCCCCACTCCCCTTCTGTTTTCCCCCACTCCCCTGTTTCCCCACCCTTCTTTGTATTCCCCTCCATTTCCTAGCCCTTCTCTGTATCCCCCTCTGTTTCCCCACCCTTCTCTGTACCCCCCAACCCCCTGTTTTCCCGCCTGTTTCCTAGCAATTCTCTGTATTCCCCTCTGTTTCCACTCCCTTCTCTGTATTCCCCTCTATTTCCCCTCCATTCTCTGTATTCCCCAATCTTCTCTGTATTCCTTTGTTTCCCCACTCGTTTATTATTTTCTCTTCCTTTCTCACATTTCATCTTCCGACCACTCTTCTTTCTCGCTACCACTCTTCTTTCTCGCTGCACCCTCCTTCCTTTTCTATTCTCTGTGAAAATCCTGCCTGGACATTTGAACTGAAAACTTACTATACTTTATTTAAAAAACAAACATTTCCATTCCTTGAATCATATTAGGTACATGATGCTTGTCCCATTTTGATCAACTGACACTTGATAATTGTTGTACTCAATCCGTCCGTCTGTCCGATTTGGGGAAAAAAAACAACTTTCCACCTCTTTCAACCAGCCTCTACGGCGTTGGTTATAGTTGTGGTGGTTCATAGCGCTGTATAAGCTGTCCTGGTCTTTTGCACATTAGACGACTTCCACTGAAGTATGCCTGGCAGAGTTCCTCTATTCCATCATCCTCCATTCCTTCCCTCGTCGACGACATTCTTGATGCTTGTGCCTTTGGATGTACCTTTCCCTACAATAGTTTGATTTTGTTTTTATGGTTATTTACTTATTTATTTCTTCTTTTAAAATAAATTGCTATCTTTGGTTTCCTACTCCAGCCGTTATCCCTATCTTTTAACTTATGTTTCACGCTGTTTTAGTGACTTTTGGTGTTTATTTTTCCTATCGTTTTCCTATTCACTATTGGTTCTATATTGTTCTGTTTGCAACTTCTGAAGAATTTGAAATCAAGAGTGGAGTTAAGCAAGGTTGTGTACTAGCTCCCACCCTCTTTGGAATATACTTTTCACTTCTACTGAAATATGCATTTCGTGATCAGGATGGTGGTATACATTCACTCACGCTCAGATGGCGGCCTCTACAATGCTCAGAGATTGAAGGCTAAGACCAAAATCAGGAGGGTACTGATCAGAGAGTTGCTTTTTGCAGATGATGCTGCAGTTACGACCCACTCTGAGGAAGAATTGCAATGTCTACTATCTGCATTCTCCAATGCTTGTTCTGAATTTGGTTTAACAATTAGCAAAAAGAAGACACAGATTATGTCACAAGGTGCACATGGGGTACCATCAATCTTTATTGACGACGCCGAACTAGAGATAGTAGACCATTTTACATATCTAGGATCGGTGGTAAATAGCAAATTATCCCTAGATCAGGAAATCAACATCCGGATTGGTAAGGCAGCAACAACAATGAACAGGTTAAGAAAAAGAGTCTGGGAGAACAGGAAGCTTACTGCCAAAACAAAAGTCCTTGTCTATCAAGCCTGTGTCCTTAGTACTCTTCTCTATGGCAGTGAAACCTGGACAACTTACTCACACCAAGAGAACAATTTAAACAGCTTTCATATGCGGTGTCTGCGAAGAATTCTTGGTATTAAGTGGCAAGACAAAATCACAAATACTGAAGTATTGGAAAGATCAGGTTGTGTGACAGTTTATTCCATGCTCAGTCTTCGTAGACTTAGATGGATAGGACATCTTAGGCGGATGGATGATGGTAGAATACCAAAGGATATCTTTTTTGGTGAATTACAGATGGGTAAGAGATCTCAGGGTCGGCCTCTACTACGATACAAAGATGTGTGTAAGCGGGACATGATTGATACAGGCATTGATAATGCACATTGGGAGCAAGTCGCCGCTGAACGTGTTGCATGGAGGGCAAATATCAGAAATGGAATAAAGTCAAAGGAGAAAATTATTGCAGAAAAGTCACACACCAAGCGTTTGAGACGTAAGATGGTGCATGATGGTGGAAATGACCACGTGTTCACATGCACCCACTGTGAACGGACATTTACAGCGCAAATTGGCCTTATCAGTCACACTCGCTACCGCCATAGTTAAAAGTTATTATGCCTTTTTAAAGCACAAACTATCGTCTGTCAAGACGGCAAGGTGCCAATGTGTGTTCTGTTTCTTTGTTATCTCTGTTCGTAGTTTCTGCTGTTGCTTGTTGTTTTGTTGCATGTGGTTAATGGTGTTTGTTGGTATATCTCTATCTAAATCTATCCTGTTTGATCACACCAGCCTTCTTTAGTTCACTTGGACACAGAGCTCAGGTCAATAGTAACACATCTCAGCCTCAACTGGGGAGTACACATGACCCCCAGGGTCAGCAGGCTCCCTCCTCTTTGTCGTTTGACTTCCATTGTAATCTTCACCTGTGTGAGTATACATTTGAGAAGAAATAAATAAATTGGAGAACTTGGTGACAACTGGCAAGAATTGAGGGGGAAAGGAACAAGGGGAAAATAGGAGTAAATATATGGATGGCTTGGCCACGTGGCATGGTCGGGACAAGAACATGGGGCTGATCCTCGACTGGTGATTGTGTAAGATTGACCGCCAATACTTACCAGTATGGGACATGATGATGATAAGTATGAATTCGACAGGATAAGTCACTGTGTTTGACATTTTTGGCACCTTGTTTCTATCCATCTGTGCAATTTTATTGATCTGTTAGCTCTGAGACTTATTTTACTTTAGTGTTTTTTTTTAAATCTATATATTGTTTGTGTGCAAAAGAAGTGCTTAGGGGTTCATAGCAAAGATGACATTGTGTAGTGCAGGAGAGCCTGGCATATAATACCACAACATCTAGTATGAGAATGGAGATGGAGGCAGTCACTGTGGTGTTCTACTGGCTGCAGGATAAACATTACACACGTCATCATGTAACAAACTCACAGGGCATGCATGCGGAATAGGGTGAAGTCGGGCATGCTTTGTGCAGAGTGCTTCAATTAAAAAAATTAAAGACACGGGGCTTCATTGGATCCTTTCCCCAGGGCATGCTGGTGGGTTGGAAAACGAGCAGGTGGACATATTGCCTGGGGGTGCACTTCTGGATGGGGTATTGGTGCATGGTAAGGTAGATGTGGTCAAGGCACTTTGGGATCCTGTGTCTAGTGTGGAAGAACAGATGCCTCATTGTTGCCTGGAGAGAATGGTGCAGCAGGGAGTGGCCAGAGGATTTGACCGATACTCAGTTCTCCAAGGAAAGACCAGACACAGAGATTACAGCTGGTACCAACTGCGAGAACAGCAAGTTAAAAGAGGTGTGGCCAGACAAGAACACTATGCAGGAAACCAAATATTAATAAACCACAGAATGGTGTCGTTAGCCGCTACATGCTGCGGGATTTACTAAGGAGGGAATGCAAGCACTTATGGACTGAATGGCTCGATGTGCAATGAGGATGATCTGTCGACTAATTAATTAATAGCTGGTGCAATTAGTATTGGGACTCCTCGTTGGTTGTTGAAGTCGGAACATGTATGGGAATGTTCCAAGTGCTGTGATGTCGGTTCTTGACTCAATTCGTTTCTTGTGCATGTCGATTTTTCACATGTTGTTGAAAGAGAAAATGTGTATTTTTCGTCTTATGTGATATGATATATCTGTGTTCTTGTGATTCACAGGCTGGCCATGACAACTGGATTCGTGGAGTGGTGTTCCACCCTGGCGGCAAGTACCTCCTGTCTGCATCTGACGACAAAACCATTCGTGTTTGGGATATCCAGAACAAACGCAACCACAAAATCTTGCAGGCACATCCGCATTTTGTCACATCAATTGGTGAGTAGCGCAGATGTTGTTATATAGTTTTCATATAGATATGTTTTTAAACATTTATATTATGACTGTAAATATTGCAGTGAAAGTATTGACAGATGAAGCAACATATTTCAGGATACATAAATTAGAATTTCACTTTGGGTATATGGCTGATCAATCTGGACGTTTTAAGGGAAGCTGAGTCGCAACGACAACTTATCACAAACATCAGAAAGAAGCAGTCATTGTTGATTGGTCACATTATAAGAAGACAAAAACTGGAAATTGCTGTGGCAACCGGAAAAATTTGCGGAAAGAGAGATAGAGGAAGACAGCATGAGTAGATTCTTGACTCTCTTGTGTCATGGCACGGAAGGGGATCAACACAAGAATTGATCTGTGACGTTAGAGATTGCAATTTGTGGAGAGGCATAATTGCCCATGTCAGCCAACAAGGCACTGGATGATAATGATGACATGGCTGAAATATGCACCAACACAAACGGGAAGAAGCATGGACAGTGAAGATGTGGCTGGCGTATACTAACTAGACCAACCAGACTACATGGATTGAGAGTTAAGCCTGGTCAGGCACGTCTTTAAGGTCAAGAGAGGAGATATAATCAAACTCCTCATGGCAACAGCGAACAGAAATACTTTGGGGTGGCAACTGCATTGGGGGACTGCACTCATGGACATGCCCAATTGACATAATTTAACATAACATGAGAGTCGAAGTAATTTCGTTGACATGCCATGAAGCCGTGTTAGGGATGTGTTGTTAACTCGTGTCTGAAAGTTAAATGTGAGGAGTTTATAGATGAGTGCCTTAACCAAGCATGTTCCCTCTATGATTGCTGCAGTGTACCAGAGCACACAGTATCCTTGAGCTGTTTTGAACAATATTATAATAAGAATACAAAAAGCAAGAGAAGCCTTCATAACACTAGGTAATATGTTGATGTCAAAGAATTTTAAACTCCAGAGTTAAATTGGTACTCAGAAACATGGAGAATAATGAAAAAGAATTACTAATAAACTACAAACATTCATTGATTGATACTTGCACAGAATAGTGGGGGACAAAATGGTATGACAGAATCACCTTAATGGGAGAAGTAAACCAAATTGCAGTGCATTGTCTTGTTACATCCACAGCCCGGTATGTAATTGTCTTGTTGCATCCACAGCCCTGTATGTAATTGTCTTGTTGCACCCACAGCCCTGTATGTAATTGTCTTGTTGCATCCAGACATTTCTCTATATATCTCATTGTCATGTTACATCCACAGACAATGCGCCCTGTATATAATCATTGTCTTGTTGCATCCACAGACATGTGCCCTGTATGCAATCATTGTCTTGTTGCATCAACAGCCCTGTATGTAATTGTCTTGTTGCATCCACAGCCCTGTATGTAATCATTGTCTTGTTGCATCCACAGACATGCGCCCTGTATGCAATCATTGTCTTGTTGCATCCACAGACATGTGCCCTGTATGTAATCATTGTCTTGTTGCATCCACAGCCCTTTTTCTAATTGTCTTGTTGCACCCACAGCCCTGTATGTAATTGTCTTGTTGCATCCAGACATTTCTCTGTATATCTCATTGTCTTGTTGCATCTACAGACATGCGCCCTGTATGCAATCATTGTCTTGTTGCATCCACAGACATGCGCCCTGTATGCAATCATTGTCTTGTTGCACCCACAGACATTTGCCCTGTATATAATCATTGTCTTGTTGCACCCACAGCCCTGTATGTAATTGTCTTGTTGCATCCAGACATTTCTCTGTATATCTCATTGTCTTGTTACATCCACAGACATGTGCCCTGTATGTAATCATTGTCTTATTACATCCACAGACATGTGCCCTGTATGTAATCATTGTCTTGTTGCATCCACAGACATGTGCCCTGTATGTAATCATTGTCTTGTTGCATCCACAGACATGCGCCCTGTATGTAATCATTGTCTTGTTGCATCCACACCCCTGAATGTAATCATTGTCTTGTTGCATCCACAGACATGCGCCCTGTATGTAATCATTGTCTTGTTGCATCCACAGACATGTGCCCTGTATGTAATAATTGTCTTGTTGCATCCACAGACATGCACAGAAATGCCCCATATGTAATCACAGGAAGTGTTGACCAGACAGTGAAAGTATGGGAGTGTCGCTAGGACATGACTTCAACGCTTGTGTTAACTCTACAGTGATCATTCAAGAGCACCTACCCAGAGTCACAGAAAGCGACAAATGAAAGTGTGAGAGATGTAGAAAGTGAGCGTGAGTGAGTGCCTCACCAAACATTTAATGTCGTAGCGGTGCTTTGATCATCATCTTCATCCATGACCCTCCTCCTCCCCACCGTGACACATCATAAACATTCCTATGTGTTGTACCTTCAAGGGACCTAAGGGGGCTGAAATTTAACACAGTGCTGTGGCTTTACCACTTGTGTGATCTTGATGAGACGTTATTGCCAGATTCTTATTTTGTGATGCCAAATCTTGGCAAAAATGCATTCATTTCGCTTCTCTTCACTAAATATGGTTCTTTGTAAATTAATGTCGGCGAGATTCTTGAAATGTCATATTTGTGAATGTTTGAAACTAATAATGTTGTTTATTTCACTTGTCTCCCTGCAACATTATCCAGCCTACATTGGGTCATGTGAAATGTGGGAAAGCAACAGCAACCAGTGTGATATTAACCACATCAAGCACAAGTGCCGGTTGGTTTAATAAAGTGGGACTAGCACCATTTAACCCAGTACAACCCATGGCATACAAAGGGACTTGTACTTTACAGTAATTTACTGCGATTACTTAAATGAAGTACTGTGAATGTTTCAGTATGTTTCTTAACAAATATCTAGTTTCTTCTTCTTCTTTGGAAAGTTTACGGTACTATGATGACCTTAATCAAGTTACTGTGAATGTTTCAGTATGTTTCTTAATAAATATCTTGTTTCTTGTAGTTTTTACTTTACAGTACTATATATATATGATTACCTTAGGTATTTTACTACCTTAAAAGTACTGTAAATGTTTCAGTATGTTTCTGAACAAATATCTAATTTCTTGTAGTTGTTAGGAAAGTTTACTTTACTGTACTTTGATAACCTTAATCAAGCTACTGTGAATGTTTCAGTATGCTTCTTAACAAATATCAGATTCTTGTAGTTACTTTACAGCACTTTACTATGATTACCCTAAGGTACTTTATTACCTTTATCAAGTACTGTGAATGTTTCAGCATGTTTCTTAACAAATATCTAGTTTCTTCTTTTTGTTGGGAAAGTTTACTTTACGGTACTATGATTACCTTAATCACGTTACCGTGAATGGTTCAGTATATTTCTGAACAAATATCTAGTTTCTTGTTGTTGTTAGGAAAGTTCCAGATTGATGTTGTTCTTCACATATGTTGAACAATTAGTTGCATATCCTTTACAGGACATCACAGTAAACCCCAGCATTTTTTGACTGTTTGTGATTGGCAGGTTTACGTTCAGTAGTTTGCCATTGCCTTCTGAATGACCAGCACTCATACCCTTTTTCCCTCCATAAAAACGAATGCAAGGCGGTTTGCTGCCAAATGGCCCTGCTGTGTTTCAAACGTGGTATATGGGATTACGAACTATGTCTGTAACCACTTTGTCACTGAGCTGGCCCACTTATCTTATTAAAAAATACTTCTTTTGAAGTTGAGAGATTGAAAGTAATTTAAAATGTGACTGGGGGGTCCCATTCAGTGATTGGACCAGTCTTTGTCAACAAAATGTGAAAATGGCAGTGAAAAACATTTACAGTGGTCTCTGAACATTGGAGATTTTGGTAATCAGTTACTGTAACAATGAATTCCGTACATTGAAACTCTTGAGTTGTTTGGTAATAAATTACTTTAACGTTGTTTGGTATTCAAGTGCAGAGTTTTTGGTAATTATCTTTAGCTACTATCTATGTCTTAATAAATTACTTTACCAGTGTACATTGGAACATTCATTTAGTAAAAGTGCATTAGAGACTTGTAGAGTTTTTTGGTATTAAATTTGTAAAAGTACTTTGGAACTGTTTGGTATTAAATTAGTAAAGTACACTGGAACACTTGCAGAGTTTTTGGTAATTATCTTTAGCTAAAAGGATCTATATCTTGATCTTAGGATCATGTGCCACTATACATCTTCGTGTCACAGTACTCATCATCATCATCATTCACCAGTACAGCTTTGACATTGTAGAGATGATCTCATTGCTTTTAGTGTAATATCGATGTATTTGTCATTTCTTTGATGTATCATAACGACACCGCTTGAAGCAAATATTTTGTGAGTACTGTCTTTCACCTGCACTGTTGTTGATTAGTCTAGGTTGAGTTATTTTTTGATGAGTTTTTGTAGAAGACATTTATGATTATAAATGGATAGGTTGAGTTACTTTTCTATTAAAGGCACCTTGAGTTTTTTGTAGAAATTTATTATTATACATCAAATTTTCCCTACAGATTTTTAAAATAATAGGATATATATATATATATATCTAGGAAAATTTTTATAGGGCACACACATTTCGTTTTAAAACTGTTATTACTGCCTTAGTTCTTTGCAGTGTAGAGCAGATGGGTCTTGAGAATGAGGTATTAAATCTAGTGCACAAACTATTTTGTCCATGACAACAAATTCCAACACCAGATTCGAATCTGGGCTTCCCAATTGGGAAGCCTAGAATTTTAGCCACTTAGCCAGATGCTCCTCATATGTGTTAAATAAAACACTCAAAAATGATTTAACTGCAAAATGTTACTGAAAATGTCAGAAGCCACTCGACGTTGTGTGATTCTAGGGAGGGAGGGGGGGGGGGGGGGGGGGGGGGTCGTCGTCTGTTTTGTGTGAATGTTGCTAGACAGAAGGGTCTGTTTTGTGTGAATATTGCTAGACAGGAGGGTCTGTTTTGTGTGAATCTATTTGGCTTGATAGATCTGTTTTGTGTGAATCTATCTGACTTGATAGATCTGTTTTGAGTGAATCTATCTGACTTGATAGATCTGTGTTGAGTGAATCTGTCTGACTTGAGGTAGATCTGTTTTGAGTGAGTATCTGATGCTTGATAAATCTGTGTTGAGTGAATCTTCCGTGAGACTTGCTTGAATTTAAGTGATCTGTTCCTAAATTCATCAACTACCTCTATGGATAGGAGTAGTTGGATTCAGTCTCGTATTTGCTTCGCTAAATGGAAGAAGCGACCTACTGAATTCACCCATGATGCTAATATGGTCTGACATACATGTATAAACATATTTGGTGTAGATATAACGGATATATGTATATTCATTTCATAGGAAATTTGTACATAATTTGTTAGTCAGATCTATCTTATATTTGTTTCAGTGTTAAATGATTGAGGTTTTTCGTTGGCTGTTATTTAATAATCAAAATACGAAGTGTTGGAGAGATTACTCCACTTACTTGCAGTGTATAGAGCTTTCCTATGTTACATCTTCAGTGGCTTTATTTGGGTGTATGTGATGAAATGTTTCGATACCTTTCTACACCAGGAATAATGCACCACTGTGTATCGTATTGGTGAATACCTACTCAGTGGGGTTGACAGGGGCTGTAACTGGTTTCGAACAGAATGTTCTGGTATTAGATATACTGGCAAATGTTGCTTACAAATATCAGAGCGGCAAATGTTGCTTACAAATATCAGAGCATGTGGTATGTGTAGGACGTTATGCTCGCAATGCTGTGAGTGCGGTCGGACAAGGTTTCCTAGCTCTTGACGTTCACTACGAAAGGAGGGCGTGGACTTAGTCTCTGCAGCCTGCAAAATGGAATTCATACTGACAGCAGGTTCCTGCTGAGGCCTTTACATAAAAACCAAAAATAATACTTCGAAGCTTTTCAGAGATCCCCTGAAAAATATCTGTACCCAGTTTATGAGGGCTGGCTGAGGAAACACTCCTCTGTCACCAGGGAGGTTGAGCCCAGATGTGTTTATGGAAACCACACTTCATGATGCTTAAACTTCTTCTTCTGTGTTCACCCAGAATTTTGTTGTTGTTGATGCAATTGCATTGTGCTTGTTTACAGCAGAGCTGCGATATTTGCACTTTTTGGCCGACACATCCGACTTCTTCGGGCATTTGTTGACCGGGTTAACCTTCCTGGGTTGCTATAACTGTTGACTTGTGAGCTGTAGTAGTTCAATGGCTTGTAGTACGGAGAGAGAGAGAGAGAGAGAGAGAGAGACTGGGCTCTATATCATGGCATATAGTTTGTTGGCAACTGGTTCATGTTTTCAAGATTCTTCTGTACACAGTCGTCAGTAGCAGTCTGTGATTTCCTTAAGCTATATGGCCTGTGTCTTTTGCAGGGCGCTGCTGAAAGGATCACACAAAATGTGAACTTCATGGCTCCAGCGATGACCCCAAGGACTTACTCATTAAACCGAACTATAAATCTGGAATCTTTGAAGCACAAATGTGCATAACCACTCAACAAGGAAACACCTTTCCCAAAATAACTGAGCTGATGGGCAGGATAGAAACACAAATAAAGTATTTAACAACAACAATAATCAGAAATCTTCTGTCACACACAGAAAAGAGGATATGGAAAGATCATAAGATGGCCCTAGAGAGAAATGATGCCAGATAAGACTGGCGTGGAGCTTATGTCTAGGACAGAGGTGTCTGTCTGTGTCTGTCTGTCTGTGAGGCGTGACATAAGCTGCTAGGGTTTTAGGATGAATGTACATAATGTTTAAAAATTAAAAGGCATATTTTTTCTGCACATACTGAGCTCAACTGGACTACACTGAAAAAACTACCATGTTGTGTGCGGAACACTCATGTTGCGGAACACAATCTTGTGAGATTTCCCCCCCCCCCCCCCCCCACTGGAGAACATCCACAAATTGTGTTTCTTGTTACATTATCCATCAGCATTCACAATATTTTAGAGACTTTTGTTGCGTATGCAACTTTCTCTTTACGGCTGCTTTTCTGTCTTCCTCCGCTCATGTGACCTCTGTGTTTTCTCTCTCTCTCTCTCTCTCTCTCTCTCTCTCTCTCTCTCTCTCTCTCTCTCTCTCTCTCTCTCTCTCTCTCTCTCCCCCCCCCCCCCCCCCACCACACACACACACACACACACACAGATACACACACACACTCACTGACTGACTTACTCTTTCTTACATTTCTTCTGTTCCTCTGCGCCAAGACCTGTACTGTACTAACTGGTAAAATTTCCATCCATGTAGTTACTGGAGCTGTGAGAATATTTCAAATATTTGATTCTGTATTATGTGCAATGTTTCTTTGTTTAAGGTATTACACAATGTGGAATACATTAACTTTGCATAGTGATTATGGTTGTTGTGTCATATCCAACTAATTGGCTTTGCTATATATTTTTTTTAAATGTTAGAAGACTGAGCGTACAAAGTGGTAGGGTGATAGTCCTGGAGGCAGGTCCCAGAGATAGCCTCTTTTTAGTACCCTGGGATTCACTTCTCTCTCTAGTATCCTTGAATTCTCTCTATAGTACCTTGGAATTCACTGAACGGCTTCCCACCTCCACAAACCTGTCCAGAGTGCCTAAGAAAGTACTTTTCATATGTTCGCAGCAAGAAAAAAAACAAAACCGTGGATGAACAGTTATCAGACACATTAACAGCCTAACCTAATTATCCAGGATTAAAACCATCATCTTGTGTTTGAAGAATGCCACTCTCATCAGTTTCCTTCTTAAGCTATGCCTCAATATATTTCATGCCTTTAGTGGTTTACAACCCCATGACTCCAATGAAGGTGCGTGTTTCTGAGGCAGGAGATGAAGACTGCCAGAGGTAACTATAAGAAAGCCACAAACAGCATTCCTTGGTCATCTAATGAGAAGAGTGGAATTTGTAAACATTAGAACAGGCAGACCAGTAGATATGCAGGGTGTATTTTTAATGACTGTGCAGTGTTTGAAAATATTGTCGGTCCAAGTTTTGTATTTACCTATTATGTTACCTGAACTTTACAGAGAGTGAATACAAAACTTGGACCGGTAATATTTTCAAACACTGCACAGTCATTAAAAATACACCCTATACATGAATGCCCAAGCCATATGTCTCCTGGGTCAGCCCAGGCTAATTAATGGGTGCCAAATTGGGCATGTTCTACGATAGCTTCACCCGCCAGGTTATTTGGTCTAGCACCATATACTTAAAATGCCAATAAAACAAGCTAGGAACATCACGGATCACACGTTTGACAAGCAATCAGCACTGAAGACAAGCTGACATCACTCTGCACATTCAATTATGTTGGTTTATCTCCCCTTGCAACTGAAGTTTGTATCTGATCTATAATGGACATTTTCGAATACAGGATTATTCTTAGAATACTGGACCAAGAAGAAGAAGAAGAAAACTGGGCTCACAAATAGCTGAGACTAGAGAGGACTTTGAAATCCACTGGACAATAGAAATAGAGGAAAGCCTAAAAACACACGGAGAAGGGAAGTAGAAATGAATAAAATGGGGAGGATACGGGTGGGGCTATATGGGATAGCTAAGAATATGATGGCTTGGAGTGAGTTGGTTGAGGGATTATGTCCAGTGGAGAATAAAGAGTGGAAGCGGAAGACAGAGAGAGAGAAAGTGAAGGAAGGAAGGAGGAGACTGTGGTGTAGAAAGAGTTGAAGGAAGAAGCAAGGATCTACCAGCACAAAGATAGACACCAGATAGTGAAGACACTTTGGACACGAGGCAGGGGGACTAACAAATAATCGGAGGAATTTAAGCGGGCCGTAATGTTTATAGCAGAAGGACCCTGTTACGTGATAATTATTATTGGTTAATGAGACACTATGTAGCAAACCTGCTGCTATCCGTATATCCCAATGACTTAAATTAATATGCATGGTTGGGTTCTAAAGGTTATTGGTGGCTTTGTAAGACTCGGTTGTAAACTCTTAAGTGACAGAAATGTAAGTTGGTGCTCATAGTAAAGAAAAATGTAGGCATTAGAGATGCAACTAGACAGCTGTAATCCCTACTTTATTCTCTGAGTGCCAAACAATACATGTCTTAGTGGCCTCAAAAGGGGGGGGGGTGTCCCCTCATTTGGTCTTTCTGTGTAACTGTAAAGGCTGATGAATTTGGTCAGGTGATCTGAGCCCCAACAGGGGTCTATCACAGTGAGGTTGAAGTAGAAAGACTGCCCTCCTCACCCTATATACCGAAGTACCATGTTTGTGAGAACTGTTTTGTAGTGCTCTTCCCCTCTTCAAGCTCAGAAACCAACAGGGTATGCATGACCGGTATGGGAACTTCACATCTACGGAAGGCATCAACGGTCACGGTTCAGTGCAGCACACACCAGGGACAGGTTGGAGCATGGGTTACCCCCCAACCAGTCTGGTCACTGGCATAGTAAACTATCACAGACATAGCAAGAATACCCATGTTTTGTGACTATCCCGCTCATAAGAATACTCTGTTATGTCATCATTAATCTTGCAAGACATGCTTAAAATATACAGCAGCTTTTTTATTAGTTTGTTGTTGTTGTTGTTGAAATCACTGATGAGACAATTCTTTACAAATTGCTGACCTTAACCAGAAAGATAGTTTTTAAATGTTTGAGGTCAGCATGGCTGAATAGATAAGAACGTGTGCTGATGCCAAGGTAAGGGTTCAACCTCAAGACTGGACTAGTTAGCCTAAAATGTGGATTTCCCCCTTTGATTTAGGGACGTAAATTACAAGTGCCTCTGCAGTCGTAGTGGGCTTGTCTGGTGGTGAGGGACATTGGTAATAGGGAAATTTAATCATGCTCAAAATTCAGTCCAGTGCTGCTAGAAGTAGTGTGTATGGACTACGCTTGAGTTTAAAGAGAGCGAGTGGAAAACTAACCAAAAATGTTTCATTTCCCCCAAGACCATGTAAGTGGTTACAAATGTGTTTTCTGTTTAAACACTGAAAATTCTCTAAAGAAGTGAGGCAGACAGTGAGAAAACTGAACTTTCGCAAAACTTTTTCATGTTGGTTTTCTTTGCATCATGTCATTCACAGAGTTAGCTGAAGGATCTGTTGAAAATGTCAGATAGCTATTTCAGACCCTTTTAACCAGACTGTTAGAGAAGTAATAGACTTGAAGGTGTCAATAAAACTGTTAGTCAACCTAAGTAGCAAACATTGAAGGTGTTAAATATCTATTTACCAACTATTTTAAACTGTTTATGATGTCACATGTCTCAGCTGCGATATCTCTCAGTAAATATACATAATTTGAGGGTGTCAAATATGTCACAGATTTGTTTGTAATCTGGTTGTATTTTATCTCAAATTTGTTTCCATAAACTCATGTTAGTGTCCGTCGTTTTATTTATTTATCATTCAATAAAAAATGATCAGTGTGATCTTTGCAGGCTGTGTCAAATTAGTTAGCACTCTTTCTGTAGAACACAGTGCTAATTTATGTTTAGTATATGTGAACAGCCAGTCTCCCTGGCAAAAGGGTTAAGGATGCTGTTCGCAATCCTGTATACCCATGTACAAAACACAGCAGCTTGAGATTCGGCAGCAGATTGTGTCGCGTTGGTTTCTTATGGAAAGGTATGTGAGCTGGTCGTATAGAAAGCAGTGGAAACTTTTTTTTTATTCGCATATCCTTTACAGGACATCGTTGTCAACATCAGCATCTTTCAGCTGATTGTTGATTTCTTGGCAAGATTACACAGGTACTCTAACTCCTTCATACGCACTCAAGAAAACATCAGTCGTGCATATGGTACTTCTCTCAATTTATTCAGTATTTCATTCCTTCATCTTCACATTCGCTTTCAGAAGAAGAGTCAATGAGTACTGCATTCACACTTCTTAATCTCTGGCGACCTTGACAACGTGAGCTATAGTGCCCGTACGATTTGCAACAACAAAAAAACATTTAACAGCACGCCGGTACGTTTCTATTTTACCCTGCTGTTTTGTCACCATCATATCCAGGTGCGCTGGGTAACCTGGGTTTGCATCGCACATTTCAAATTGAAGATGATAAAATTTGCAGTATGGACATTGTGGTGCATTGGATCTTTGTTTTTCTTTGTATCTGAATGGTTTCTGTGGTTTAGTGTTTGCTGCCGCTACTATATTATTTTTGTCGTCGTTAGAACTAAAGATGTCTCTATTGGACGAAAAATAAGCAGAACCTTTCTTTTCTAATTGTTCTAAAGATTTAACATCAGACTGTTGTAAAAATTTGGCAAAAGGGCTTGGAATTGATGAAATAATTTTGTCCATTATCATTAAGTATCTTAGCTTTTCATAGCTCTTATTTATCTTTGCAGCGTTCAGCCACTTATTATATATATCTTGCACGAGGGAAACATAATCAATGAACGTCTGATTTGTTTTTGGTTTTAGTTTGGAAAATTGTACCTGATACCCTGGTGCATCTAACAAAAAGTGCTGCATGATACGTTAGTGTATATAGTCATAATCTTTCCTCAGTTCTTGTGGAATAGATTCTATTACAGTGGTTCTCAACCGGTGGGAAATTACCCCCCTAGGGGTTAATTTTAGGGTTTCCAGGGGGGGGGGGAGAGATGAAGATTATTTCAAGATCGCGTTAATACAAGAACCGATTACTTGATATTGTTTTTCCCTTCATAGTTTACGGTTCTGTATGTATCACCCTTCTGAAATTCATTTTATAACGTAAGTATATCCGCAAATCACGTTTTATGTAGATGTCTTGACTTGTTTTAGTATGTGCTATTAAAGTTAGCTTCAATTATTACGTATACTGTGTAGGGGCAGGACAGGGTATTTAGGGAGGAAATTCGAAAGGGGGGAATGAAGTTATAAAAATATGGCGAGGAAGGGAATGACGTCCTAAAAATATGGTCAAGGGGGGCACGGCCAAAAAAGGCTGAGAACCACTGTTCTATTACCTTCAAAGGCTCCCCTGAGAGATTTTTCATATAGATCATGGCCCAGTGTTCTTTCAGGACTTCTTGGTATTTTAATTGGAACTCGAAGTTCTCAGACCATGCAGAAATGGAGTTGCTTTGGCAGAATGCTTTAACTATACCTTTATACTTATTGTACTTGTTTTCTTCTTCCTTACCTTTCAACTTTGTAGTTGCAATGTGCACCTGTGACTCGATTTCCCGTTCTTTTATTTTTAACTGAGTCTGTGCCTCAATTTCTTTTAATTTGGTCGTTTCTGCTAACTCTAATTCTTTAATTTTGAGTTCTTTAAGTTTGGTAACTTCAGCTAATTCCAGTTCTTTAAGTTTGGTAGCTTCAGCTAACTCTAGTTCTTTAAGTTTGTTCTTTGCTTCAATTTCTGCTAGCTCTTTCTTATGTAAACGTTCTTGTGCTCTTTCTTCCCTCTCTGTGTCTTTTGTCTATTTTTCTGCAGCAGCTTTTCTCTCCCTCTCTTCTTTCTCATTCGCAGCTTTACTATCCCTCTCTTCTTCTCAACCGCAGCAATTCTATCAGTATGTTCTTTGTATTTCTTCCCTGCATATTCTTCTAATTTATCCGCTGTGTATCCTAGATCTTTCCCTGCCTCAATGCACTCTTTCAAAGTTGACATTGTTACAGGTTATGTTCACAAATTACAATGTCTAATAATAATACAATGTATAACATGCAATGCAATAATACAAATGTCTGATTTACAGCAATTGTAAAAAAAAAAAAATAAGCTGCTACTTTAACACACACTGTTGAAAAATGGGGTACTTATCTGATTTCTGTACACTTGTTGTTTTTCACCGTGCACCAGAGGATGATTTTCTGCTCTAGTCTATTACAGTATCTGGGCTGTTGGCATCAACTTTATTCTCTACTTCAGGTGTGTAGAGAAGCAACAATTAGTATCAGGAACAAAACACACGCCTCCAAAAAAAAAAAATCCAAAATTTCTGTCTGTCAAGTCCACTTTTCAGAGGAGAGGACTTAATGCGTAATATATGTTTGTGAGTTTTGTCGGTCGTCTTGTCTTCTGTCGTGTAGTTATGTATCATAGTCTTCAATAGCCGTGGAACATCAACTGAAACGTCACCCTGAAAACATGATGCATATCAATTTCATATCAATTCATCAAATGTAAATATGCTTTCAATTTCAGCCAGTATTCACTCTCTCTCGTCTACAATTAAGTTTTAAATTACATTAAGTTCTTACTCTCACCCGCAGGCGATGGATTCATTCAAAAGCTTCTGACACCAATTAAGGTCTTACTTACACACGTGCTTAAGTTCTTACTCTCAAATTCAGGCTTTTGGATTCAATCGTAAACTTGTGACACCAATTAAGTTGCCTGTCAGCGTCACACAGGTACTCTAACTCCTTCATACGCACTCAAGAAAACATCAGTCGTGCATATGGTACTTCTCTCAATTTATTCAGGCGAACCTGATCATAATTACAATGTATACACAGGCGGTAACTTCATTACATAGATATACAAATGCCGCCTTACATACACTTGTAGCACGCAGTCAATTACACAAGTCCTACACTCGCTATCTTCAAACTAACACTCTCACAAAGCTATGCATTTGCTCTCGAAAACACAAGCGTCCTCCCCTGAAACTGTCTGAGTCCTGTCTGGCGTTCCCAAGCTGGATGGCTGGACTTGTCGTACTGGACCCCGTGCCGTTCGTGAACCCCGTGCTGTCTTAGCAGTCTCGTTGTACTGCAGTCCGTCAGTGCAAGGCTAGGTTATTCAGTGTACTGACGTCTATTCCGTTCAGGACAGTGTCCCGTGAACTGGCGTCCCCTCCTTTCACCCGGTCTGGTCCTGCCGGTGTCCTGTCTATGACACGTCTGTGTCCCCACCTAAGTCCTGTCTCCACTTTATCTACTGTCCTGTAGATGTCCTGTCTTATGACCACTCTGTGTTCTGACTTATGTCCTGTCTCTACTCTATCGGCTATATTGTAGATGCCCTTATCTATGTCCTGTATGTCATTATCTGTGTCGTTCTGACTCTATTCTGTCCCTTGTCCTCTCTATGTCCTGTACCTACATTCCCAACATTGACAGACCTCTCTTTCATACTCCTGGGACTCTGACTATATATATATATATATTAGGGGCGTCCATTTTAAACCCGTTCCAATGGCTTTGTTACAAAAGCATGAAAGAAACAGCAGGTGCGTGTGGTAGAATTAAACAAAGCATTCATTTTGAATGAACTATGCACCATGGGTTGGTCAGAAGAAGTCACCGTAGGTGAATGCCGTCCGCAAAAAAAAAAAAAAAAAGGATTGTAGTTGCTTACTGAACCAAGTGTTTACCGCGTTCATTACGTCTGAAATCAATCAATCATGTGCCATGCCGGAAAGCGTGGGCGGTCATGACTCGCCATTTCACTCGATCACCAGTGTCGTGGATCAGCTCAGTGTTCTTGTCTCGTCCATGCCATGTGGCCAAGCCATCCAGGTATTTTCCTCTCGGTCTTCCTCTTGGTCTGTTCCCTTCGATCTTGCCAGTTGTCACCAAGTTCTCCAAACCATTTCTTCTCATAACATGTCCAAAATTTTTTGACTGTCTACGTCTAATTTCTCTAATCAGTTTACGATGTCCATTTGTCTCCTGTAGTACTTGGTCATTGGTTTTTCTGTCTGTCCATGGTATTCTTTGCATTTTCCTCAGAAAACACATTTCTGCAGCCATCAGATGTTTTTCAGCTTGACTGCTCATTATCCAAGTTTCACATCCATACAAAAGAACAGGCTCTATGTATCCCCTCAACACTCTTTTTCTCGTTTCAATTGACATATCTTTTATTGGTCAGAATGTTTTTCATCTTGCTAAAGGCTACTTTCGCGATGGCGATTCTTGTTCTAATCTCTTCAAGGCATCTCCCATCAGATGTTATGACTGTTCCAAGATAATTGTACCGATTCACTTGTTGAAGAATATTTCCATTTACTTGTATATTACATTGTGGCACTTCTTTCTTCCTAGTGACGACCATAACCTGAGTCTTTTTACAATTTAATTCTAACCCCAGTTGCTCACTGTGTACAACAACCGCATCTACTAATTGTTGCAGGTCCTGCGCATTGTCTGCAATTAATACTGTATCATCTGCATATCTAATGTTATTGATGTTTCTTCCACCAATGCTGATTCCATTTATATCCTCTATATTTCTGAAAATATTTTCACAGTATAGGGAAAAAAGATCTGGAGACATCACACATCCCTGCCTAACACCTCTTTTAATTGGCTGATACTGTTCATTACGTCTGCATCTGTGTGAAAACGTTGCCCCTTGAGAGCTTATTTTAGAGGTCCGAACAAATGAAAATCACATGGTGACAAATCAGGACTATAAGCTGGATGTTGCAGAATTTCCCACTTCTTCCTTGCTAATGCTTCCTGCACAATCTGTGCGACATGTGGACGAGCATTATCGTGCAACAAAATCACACGGCGAGAAAGCTTGCCTCGTCGTTTATTCTTGATGGCTTTTTGCAGCTTGTCTAGTGTTTGCAAGAAGTGTGTAGAGTTGATGTTGACACCAGGTTCTTAAAGTCGGCCAACGATAGCCCTTCATGGTAAAAAAAAAAATGCGCTCAGCATAAACTTACCAGTGGAAACATGTAATTTAAATGTTTTGGCTTTTGGTGATCCAACATGCTTCCATTGCATGCTCTCTCTTTTGCTGCTCGGCTCGGCTCAAATTGGTGACACCACGATTCATCGCCTGCCCCTTTGCGGAAGAGAAATTGCCATATGCTTCGACAATGGTTCATCTGTACTGCCGCATCAATTTTGGTGATGGTTTTTTTTTTCTATTGCAACAATATGCGCTTGACCCGGCCGTCGAAGATCTGTCGTTAACTGACGTCCTTTCCGAAATTCGTGCCCAGTCTGTCACTGTTGTCCTCTAAACACATTTGTTACCGTACGCTGCCTGCATTCTTTGATGAATGTCAACTGGTCGATACGAGTACTCCACCTTGCCCAAGGGTGTCCCGTAGACTAACGGAAGAAAAGTGGCGTCTTATATCTCCTTTGATAGGGAGACACCCTACCCCGCTAACCGGCTAAAAGATGAGTATCTATTGCCTTTTAAAAACGAAAACAACTGAATAAATTGTGGAGAGGGACAGATAGAACTACACAAATTAGATTTTTAAGAGCAAGCATCTTTTCAATTTCAACATAGGCCTGTGAGATCTGGACACTTACCAAACAAGCTGAACAACGCATAAATGCCTTTGAATATAAATGTTACAGGCGGGTTTTAAGAATATCTTGGATACAGAAAATAACAAATGAAACCACGCAACAAGATCTGAATATCGAAGAAGGTTGGTTACTAAAGACGATAAAACAAAGAAAATTGAAATATTTTGGTCACTTGAAACGTCATGAAAGTTTGGAGAGAAAAATCATGGAGGGGTATATGCCCGGGAAGAAAGGAAGGGGAAGGCCAAAGAGCAGATGAGTGCAGGATGTGGCAGACGATCTCCAGATGGGTGTATCGGACACAGGGGATCTTGCTTATGATCGAGAGGTTTTCCGGTATAGCATGTTTTCCTATATCTAGTTTCATAACTCACCAAAATTACTTGTCACAATGAATGATGTACTCACAATCAATGATTCGGATTGCTTGGTGTGTATTTAAATGTTTGTAAAAATAAAAGTGACGATAATTCACAAGCAATTACAAAGCGCGGAAATTAGTATCTTTGGACAGACCATTAAACATATGCGTACGTTTAGCTTCGAGACCATATCAATACAATATGTTTGTTGTATAGACAAATTTATCTCGAGGAACGTCCTGACCATGTGTGCCTGCTTGCCTGCCCAGCGGTCATGTATCGAAACCAAGCAACATGAAATAGTCCTTATTTAGCTCTAGTTTAGCACACATGTGTTAACTGGACTATCCTGGTTAGACACACAGAAGCGATTTATCTTTAGCTGTTCCATTCGACGCAAATGCTAAACGTGTTAATACCAGAGACATCTAAGTCAATCACTAAGGTGCCGTCTCGATAATTAAGATTTGCTGCAATGGATCTCCAACACTGTCTCTCTCCCCGGCTGTACACTCTGTTTGATTGCTGGTCGTCCATGTCTTGATGATATCTTTCCACTTGTATCGTTGTCTACCTCTTACTCGCTTGCTTCATCCTTACCGTCCGGTTTGGTTTTTATAAGTGTTATGTCTTTTAACATGGACGAAATATTTCACTTGCCTATTTTTTATTTTTCTCATCAACTCCCTTTTCATTCCTAGTTTTTCTAGAACCTCTGTGTTTGAGTGTTGTTTTTTTTCCTCAATGAAATACGACATTTTCTTCTGTATATCCACATCTGCGGGGTCTTGATTCGACTTTCTAGTTGCTTGTACAATGGCCAGGCTTCCACGCCACATAGTAGTCTCTCATTTACATCTAAATAAATAAAACAAAAATAAAAAGTACTTCCAAGAAGAAATGGTTGAGAGAGGAACTTCCACATTTTATTGACATTAGAAGTAAAATCCAACAGACTAAAGATGAATATAAAATAATACATACAGAAAAAGAATCAACATACGACGGCGAAAGAAGCCTGGTCCAATAGCCGAAGGGAGCTTGAAGACCAGGCAAAAGGCAATCGATCTATGTACAGAAAGAGACATGAATTATTGAGCATTAGAAAGCATACAGAACATGGGTGCCTGAAAACAAAAGAAAATATAATATTAATGGACACAGAAAATATAACTGAAAGCTAGACAGAATATATACAAGAGTTCTATGACGATGGTGGTAGATCAGAAACAAACAACTACAAAGAATGTGAAGGACTACAAATACTGAAAGCAGAAGTTGATGATACAAGTGAAGTGAGGAAAATCTCTCGTGTCAGGTAACACCAGTGTCGAAGGAATTACATCTATGGGTGAAGTTGCTATAGACGTGATAACACAACTTTTGAATACTATCTATTACAGTGGCTCTATATCTAATGTTAGTTAGTTAGTCGACAGATCATCCTCATAGCACATCGAACTATTCAGTCTATAAGTGCTCAGATCCCCGACTCAGTAAATCCCGCAGCGTGTTGCAACTGACGACACCAGTTCTGTGCTGGTTCATTAATATTATGTGGCTTCCCGCGTAGTGTTCTTGTCTGGCCACACCTCTTTTAATATGCTGTTCTCGCAGTCTGACCATGATTCTAGATTCACAGCCATCACTTGGTTCTCGAAAAATTCTTACTTCTCGTAGAGCATTCAGAATGTCAGCCTGGTCCATGGCTCGTCCTCCTTCCACAGTTGCCTTACCTGCAAGCTTGTCAGCCCATTCATTTCCTTGTACACCCGCATGCCCTGGCATGACAATGAAACTAATTTTTGCCAGCGAGACCGCTCCAGAGACAGCAACCAGTCTCTTCGGATCTCCCCCCCCCCCATCTCTATCTTGAGCATGCTCATTGAGTCGCTAAGGAAACATGCCCTAGTGAATGTCTGTGTCTCGAGCCATGTTATTGCTTTACTTACTGCCATGACTTCCATGGTCAGGCTACTTGTGGTCAAAGCAAAAGCACCAGAATCCTCCTTCACAGTTCTCCCTCAGGCCTGAGCCGTAAAAGCCCATGAACTTCTCACTGGTCGCACGACCGACCCATCTGTGTAAATGACAGCATCATCTTCCGTCGTTCAATGTATGTAGCCAAGATGGTGATCCTGCTGTCTATTTAACCTTTACCCTAACCCCTAACCCTAACATCAAACACTAACTCCTAAACCCTGACCCCTAACCCTAACATCAAACATTAACTCCTAAACCCTGACCCCTAACCCTAACATCAAACACTAACTCCTAAACCCTGACCCCTAACCCTAACATCAAACACTAACTCCTAAACCCTGACCCCTAACCCTAACATCAAACACTAACTCCTAAACCCTGACCCCTAACCCTAACATCAAACACTAACTCCTAAACCCTGACCCCTAACCCTAACATCAAACACTAACCCCTAAACCCTAACCCCTAACCCTGACCCCTAACCTTAACCCCTAACCCCTAACCCTGACCCCTAACCCTAACATCAAACACTAACTCCTAAACCCTGACCCCTAACCCTAACATCAAACACTAACTCCTAAACCCTGACCCCTAACCCTAACATCAAACACTAACTCCTAAACCCTGACCCCTAACCCTAACATCAAACACTAACTCCTAAACCCTGACCCCTAACCCTAACATCAAACACTAACTCCTAAACCCTGACCCCTAACCCTAACATCAAACACTAACCCCTAAACCCTAACCCCTAACCCTGACCCCTAACCTTAACCCCTAACCCTGACCCCTAACCCTAACATCAAACACTAACTCCTAAACCCTGACCCCTAACCCTAACATCAAACACTAACTCCTAAACCCTGACCCCTAACCCTGACATCAAACACTAACTCCTAAACCCTGACCCCTAACCCTAACATCAAACACTAACCCCTAACTCTAAGCTCCCACCTCTTGGAGGTCCGCGTTAAGAGCGGCCATCTGGACACGATCTGCTACCTGGACACTTCTCTCTGAAGTCCGCCCCATAATTTATTAGCTTGGTGGGGTTGCCAATCAATCAGTGGTCATCAGTTCCATCTCAGTTGACATTGACTTAGAGAGATGGGTCCCTTCTTCAGGAACAGGTAGTCCATGATATTTTAAAATTTATCACGGATTACCTACGGAAGAAGTAGGCCATGATATTATTCATATTACCACGGATTTCCTACTGAATAAGTAGGCCGTGGTGCCAGAAAGAATTTCCCTCCTGAAGAACTGGGACTGCTTCTCTCTAAGTCAATCTCAGGTGAGCTGGATACTGTTGACCACTTATTTATTGGCACGGTTTACAATTTCCCTGAATGCACAAGAGTTGGCTATCTGTCCTGTCTTTGTGTGCGTGAGACTGAGCACTTACGTGTTTGTCCGGTGGGCTACGGTTCTTAGAAACCCAGCGACTTACTTAAAACACACAATTTCAAGGGAGTGATAATTAAAACATGTGAAGGTCTGGAACACGGGGTGTTATGGCGGGTTTCACAGGGAGACTGAACACCTGTAGATTTGTCCAGAGTGCTACAATTCTAGGGAACAGGCGGGCGCAGCAGACACCTAAAAAAAATATATATATATATATATTGTACAGGGCTAAAAACAGACACAACAAAAATAAAAATAACAAAATGTCTACGACACGTGGTGTTGCCAAGCGGTCACCCATCTAAGTACTAACCACGCCCGACTCTGCTTGACTTCGGTGATCGGACGAGAACCGGTATTTTCAACTCGGTATGAACAGACCAAGAGGAAGACTGAGAGGAAAATACCTGGATGGCTTGGCTACATGGCAGTACGAGACAGCAACACTGAGCTGATCCACGACGCTGGTGATCGAGTGAAATGGCGAGTCATTACCTCTCACGCTTTCCGGATTGGCACATGATTGATTGATTGATGGCCGTACACCAGGGGAATGACAGATTTTATGCGGCCTGCGAGGGCATTTAGAAATAAAAATGTTTACTTGCTTCGTTTTTAAGTTTGTTGAATTTTACAGAATTTATGTACCGTTATGATTGTTTTAACATTTTTGATAAAATTTCTTTCTATTTATCTATTTTTATAAAAACAGTCCTTGACGTTCGTAATAAAATGCTTCTTCTTCTTCTTCTTTCGTTCGCCTTAAATATGTCTACAGCTGCAATGTTGCCTCTTGTATGAATTTAACTCATTTTTAGTTCACTCAGCGGTCCATAGAGTTTATCTTCCACTGTTGTCTCTCTAGGCCATAAGGTGTGCCTAGACATGTTATAATTTGGGCAAAAAAAGCTACATGTCACCCGCCTAAACAGCAAGAAAATGCAGCAGTCGTTTGAAAATATGCTGGAAGACCGCCTCAAGCCCAATGCTGCAGCTAAACAGGATACAGAAACAGAATGGAGAGCCCTAAAGGACATAATTTACAACTCTTATTTGTTGCGTATCCCTTACGGGACGTTGCAGTCAACATCAGCATTTTCAGCTGCTGTTGATGTACTAGGCAAGTGTTACGTTCAGTAGTTTGCCATTGCCTTCTGAACGACCGGACCCTATACCTTTTTCGAAAAAACCAGCATCGCCGTGTTTCGAACCTGGGTATACGGGCTCACAAACCGCGTTCGCAAGCCCTTTAGCTGAGCAGCAAAGCTGATGAAATTCAGGGTTTTGCTGACATACATGATATGAAAAACTTCTACGACTCACTGAAAGCGGTCTATGGTCCTACATCACCAGGCATAGTTCCCCTCCTCAGTGCAGATGGGGGAACATTGGTCACTGATAAGAAAGAAATCCTTCATCGCTGGGCAGAGCATTTCAGCAACATCTTAAATGCAACTTCCTTCTTCGATGATGAAACCATCAACTGCCTTCCTCAAGTTCCCACCAATGAGACACTTGATGACCTGCCAACCATAGTGGAAGTAAACAAAGCCACCCAGCAACTCTCCAGCGGCAAGGCACCTGGTCCTGACTCTATCCCAGCAGAGATATACAAGGCAGGTGGGCCGGTCCTAACAGAGCAGCTTCACCAAGTCTTTACAAACATATGGGTGCACGAGACCATGCCGCAAGATTTCAAGGACGCGTCAATAGTCCACCTCTACAAACGTAAAGGAAAGCTTGTCTCGTCGTTTATTCTTGATGGCTTTTTGCAGCTTGTCTAGTGTTTGCAAGAAGTGTGTAGAGTTGATGTTGACACCAGGTTCTTAAAGTCGGCCAACGATAGCCCTTCATGGTAAAAAAAAAAATGCGCTCAGCATAAACTTACCAGTGGAAACATGTAATTTAAATGTTTTGGCTTTTGGTGATCCAACATGCTTCCATTGCATGCTCTCTCTTTTGCTGCTCGGCTCGGCTCAAATTGGTGACACCACGATTCATCGCCTGCCACTTTGCGGAAGAGAAATTGCCATATGCTTCGACAATGGTTCATCTGTACTGCCGCATCAATTTTGGTGATGTTTTTTTTTTCTATTGCAACAATATGCGCTTGACCCGGCCGTCGAAGATCTGTCGTGAACTGACGTCCTTTCCGAAATTCGTGCCCAGTCTGTCACTGTTGTCCTCTACACACATCTGTTACTGTACGCTGCCTGCATTCTTTGATGAATGTCAACTGGTCGATACGAGTACTCCACCTTGCCCAAGGGTGTCCCGTAGACTAACGGAAGAAAAGTGGCGTCTTATATCTCCTTTGATAGGGAGACACCCTACCCCGCTAACCGGCTAAAAGATGAGTATCTATTGCCTTTTAAAAACGAAAACAACTGAATAAATTGTGGAGAGGGACAGATAGAACTACACAAATTAGATTTTTAAGAGCAAGCATCTTTTCCATTTCAACATAGGCCTGTGAGATCTGGACACTTACCAAACAAGCTGAACAACGCATAAATGCCTTTGAATATAAATGTTACAGGCGGGTTTTAAGAATATCTTGGATACAGAAAATAACAAATGAAACCATGCGACAAGATCTGAATATCGAAGAAGGTTGGTTACTAAAGACGATAAAACAAAGGAAATTGAAATATTTTGGTCACTTGAAACGTCATGAAAGTTTGGAGAGAAAAATCATGGAGGGGTATATGCCCGGGAAGAAAGGAAGGGGAAGGCCAAAGAGCAGATGAGTGCAGGATGTGGCAGACGATCTCCAGATGGGTGTATCGGACACAGGGGATCTTGCTTATGATCGAGAGGTTTTCCGGAATAGCATGTTTTCCTATATCTAGTTTCATAACTCACCAAAATTACTTGTCACAATGAATGATGTACTCACAATCAATGATTCGGATTGCTTGGTGTGTATTTAAATGTTTGTAAAAATAAAAGTGACGATAATTCACAAGCAATTACAAAGCGCGGAAATTAGTATCTTTGGACAGACCATTAAACATATGCGTACGTTTAGCTTCGAGACCATATCAATACAATATGTTTGTTGTATAGACAAATTTATCTCGAGGAACGTCCTGACCATGTGTGCCTGCTTGCCTGCCCAGCGGTCATGTATCGAAACCAAGCAACATGAAATAGTCCTTATTTAGACTCTAGTTTAGCACACATGTGTTAACTGGACTATCCTGGTTAGACACACAGAAGCGATTTATCTTTAGCTGTTCCATTCGACGCAAATGCTAAACGTGTTAATACCAGAGACATCTAAGTCAATCACTAAGGTGCCGTCTCGATAATTAAGATTTGCTGCAATGGATCTCCAACACTGTCTCTCTCCCCGGCTGTACACTCTGTTTGATTGCTGGTCGTCCATGTCTTGATGATATCTTTCCACTTGTATCGTTGTCTACCTCTTACTCGCTTGCTTCATCCTTACCGTCCGGTTTGGTTTTTATAACAGTGTTATGTCTTTTAACATGGACGAAATATTTCACTTGCCTATTTTTTATTTTTCTCATCAACTCCCTTTTCATTCCTAGTTTTTCTAGAACCTCTGTGTTTGAGTGTTGTTTTTTTTCCTCAATGAAATATGACATTTTCTTCTGTATATCCACATCTGCGGGGTCTTGATTCGACTTTCTAGTTGCTTGTACAATGGCCAGGCTTCCACGCCACATAGTAGTCTCTCATTTACATCTAAATAAATAAAACAAAAATAAAAAGTACTTCCAAGAAGAAATGGTTGAGAGAGGAACTTCCACATTTTATTGACATTAGAAGTAAAATCCAACAAGCTAAAGATGAATATAAAATAATACATACAGAAAAAGAACCAACATATACGACGGCGAAAGAAGCATGGTCCAATAGCCGAAGGGAGCTTGAAGACCAGGGAAAAGGCAATCGATCTATGTACAGAAAGAGACATGAATTATTGAGCATTAGAAAGCATACAGAACATGGGTGCCTGAAAACAAAAGAAAATATAATATTAATGGACACAGAAAATATAACTGAAAGCTAGACAGAATATATACAAGAGTTCTATGACGATGGTGGTAGATCAGAAACAAACAACTACAAAGAATGTGAAGGACTACAAATACTGAAAGCAGAAGTTGATGATACAAGTGGAGTGAGGAAAATCCCTCGTGTCAGGTAACACCAGTCAGGTAACACCAGTGTCGAAGGAATTACATCTATGGGTGAAGTTGCTATAGACGTGATAACACAACTTTTGAATACTATCTATTACAGTGGCTCTATATCTAATGTTAGTTAGTTAGTCGACAGATCATCCTCATCGCACATCGAACTATTCAGTCTATAAGTGCTCAGATCCCCGACTCAGTAAATCCCGCAGCGTGTTGCAACTGACGACACCAGTTCTGTGCTGGTTCATTAATATTATGTGGCTTCCCGCGTAGTGTTCTTGTCTGGCCACACCTCTTTTAATATGCTGTTCTCGCAGTCTGACCATGATTCTAGATTCACAGCCATCACTTGGTTCTCGAAAAATTCTTACTTCTCGTAGAGCATTCAGAATGTCAGCCTGGTCCATGGCTCGTCCTCCTTCCACAGTTGCCTTACCTGCAAGCTTGTCAGCCCATTCATTTCCTTGTACACCCGCATGCCCTGGCATGACAATGAAACTAATTTTTGCCAGCGAGACCACTCCAGAGACAGCAACCAGTCTCTTCGGATCCCCCCCCCCCCCATCTCTATCCTCTTGAGCATGCTCATTGAGTCGCTAAGGAAACATGCCCTAGTGAATGTCTGTGTCTCGAGCCATGTTATTGCTTTACTTACTGCCATGACTTCCATGGTCAGGCTACTTGTGGTCAAAGCAAAAGCACCAGAGTCCTCCTTCACAATTCTTCCTCAGGCCTGAGCCGTAAAAGCCCATGAACTTCTCACTGGTCGCACGACCGACCCATCTGTGTAAATGACAGCATCATCTTCCGTCGTTCAATGTATGTAGCCAAGATGGTGATCCTGCTGTCTATTTAACCTTTACCCTAACCCCTAACCCTAACATCAAACACTAACTCCTAAACCCTGACCCCTAACCCTAACATCAAACACTAACTCCTAAACCCTGACCCCTAACCCTAACATCAAACACTAACTCCTAAACCCTAACCCCTAACCCTAACATCAAACACTAACTCCTAAACCCTGACCCCTAACCCTAACATCAAACACTAACTCCTAAACCCTGACCCCTAACCCTAACATCAAACACTAACTCCTAAACCCTAACCCCTAACCCTAACATCAAACACTAACTCCTAAACCCTGACCCCTAACCCTAACATCAAACACTAACTCCTAAACCCTGACCCCTAACCCTGACATCAAACACTAACTCCTAAACCCTGACCCCTAACCCTAACATCAAACACTAACTCCTAAACCCTAACCCCTAACCCTAACATCAAACACTAACTCCTAAACCCTGACCCCTAACCCTAACATCAAACACTAACTCCTAAACCCTGACCCCTAACCCTGACATCAAACACTAACTCCTAAACCCTGACCCCTAACCCTAACATCAAACACTAACCCCTAACCCCTGACCCCTAACCCCTAACCCCTAACCCTAACATCAAACACTAACCCCTAACCCCTAACTCTAAGCTCCCACCTCTTGGAGGTCCGCGTTAAGAGCGGCCATCTGGACACGATCTGCTACCTGGACACTTCTCTCTGAAGTCCGCCCCATAATTTATTAGCTTGGTGGGGTTGCCAATCAATCAGTGGTCATCAGTTCCATCTCAGTTGACATTGACTTAGAGAGATGGGTCCCTTCTTCAGGAACAGGTAGTCCATGATATTTTAAAATTTATTATATCACGGATTACCTAGGGAAGAAGTAGGCCATGATATTATTCATATTACCACGGATTTCCTACTGAATAAGTAGGCCGTGGTGCCAGAAAGAATTTCCCTCCTGAAGAACTGGGACTGCTTCTCTCTAAGTCAATCTCAGGTGAGCTGGATACTGTTGACCACTTATTTATTGGCATCAGTTTTACCATTTCCCTGAATGCACAAGAGTTGGCTATCTGTCCTGTCTTTGTGTGCGTGAGACTGAGCACTTACGTGTTTGTCCGGTGGGCTACGGTTCTTAGAAACCCAGCGACTTACTTAAAACACACAATTTCAAGGGAGTGATAATTAAAACATGTGAAGGTCTGGAACACGGGGTGTTATGGCGGGTTTCACAGGGAGACTGAACACCTGTAGATTTGTCCGGAGTGCTACAATGCTAGGGAACAGGCGGGCGCAGCAGACACCTAAAAAAAAAATATATATATATATATATTGTACAGGGCTAAAAACAGACACAACAAAAATAAAAATAACAAAATTTCTACGACACGTGGTGTTGCCAAGCGGTCACCCATCTAAATACTAACCACGCCCGACTCTGCTTGACTTCGGTGATCGGACGAGAACCGGTATTTTCAACTCGGTATGAACAGACCAAGAGGAAGACTGAGAGGAAAATACCTGGATGGCTTGGCTACATGGCAGTAGGAGACAGCAACACAGCTGATCCACGACGCTGGTGATCGAGTGAAATGGCGAGTCATTACCTCTCACGCTTTCCGGATTGGCACATGATTGATTGATTGATGGCCGTACACCAGGGGAATGACAGATTTTATGCGGCCCGCGAGGGCATTTAGAAATAAAAATGTTTCTTTGTTTTTAAGTTTGTTGAATTTTACAGAATTTCATGTACCGTTATGATTGTTTTAACATTTTTGATAAAATGTCTTTCTATTTATCTATTTAAAAAAAAAAAAAACAGTCCTTGACCTTCGTAATAAAATGCTGCTTCTTCTTCTTTCGTTCGCCTTAAATATGTCTATAGCTGCAATGTTGCCTCTTGTATGAATTTAACTCATTTTTAGTTCACTCAGCGGTCCATAGAGTTTATCTTCCACTGTTGTCTCTCTGTCGCTTATTTTCCCGGGAGGAAAGTGGAATCAACAAGTACATCTTCAAGCTTATTATCTTTTGGGATTATTGACTGACTTCTGTCTACACTCCTCCCTTCTGTCTTCCCTTCCATATATCTATTCCTTTCTCTCTCTCTATTATTCCCTCAACACATACTCCGACAACAGTTTCAACGATTAATAAAATATTTATTAATAAAAACTATGTCTGGTGTATGTATGGGCTGTGTAAGCGTAGTTGATAGTGTATTCTATTGTTGGTGCAAGAATGAACTCGTAATGTCTAGTAGCGGTATCACATCTCGCCCAATCATTCTGCCAAACCACCGGACATCACATAAAACAGGAAAGGTCTCACCCTGGATGTTCCGTATGCTTGAGTCTGATGGTAAATCCGTTATTGAACGAAACAAAACTGTTCACCACTGGATCACCGTAACGTAATAATATTCCAGTAAGTCTATGACTTCGCCCGAGTTTGTTTCATGAAATTAATTATCCATACCGAAAAAAACTACATCACCACAGTTCTGCATATTGTCTCTAATGAGTAGCAATGTTTTGACTTGTCTATTGTTTCTTAACTAAGCGTACAAGACGTATGTAGTTTTATTTTGCTTTGCTTTCTGCAAACTTATCTTTCTTTTTCCATTATTACTTTGGTTATCTGGATATTCTTTTCTTCTTTTTCAAAGTTCCTTTAAAGGTATGTTTTATTTCGTATTAGACCTTGTCTAGGTTATTCCTTGGTTTATTGAGGTATTTGCTCTCCTCACAAATGAAATGCCTTGAGTTTATCAACAAAGCTTTTCCTGTACACAAGACGTATGTGTCTATCTTCTCTGATATATCCGGATGGGAATTGGAACCTGCGAGAAGTATAACATATCAAGTGATAGGCTTCTGCCACTTAATACTACTTATGCAAGTGTCCTTCTCCAGCCGTAATCACAAGGCTTCCGAAGTAAACACCAACATAAGACATATGAATTCACCAAAGTCTAAACTATTCACTAATAGAAAGCAATGGTAAACGCTATGCACACACATCTATTTTCCTATGCTAAAACTATTACTCTAAGGTTATAATACCTTATATATTCACTTATCATCCTGGAATTGAAATACACTAGCGAATAAAACACTAATATCCCATATTCTTTCAACCATTAGGGACGTGTATTTCTTTCCCCACTCAGGATGCATAGATAATCCAGCCCAGTTTGGAACACACACTAAACAGAAAACCCCGTTTCTACTATTTATAACGAGTGGCCCATCCTCCGTTAGTGTGTGATGTTCATACCTCAACACTCGTCTCTTGACGTATCGTGCCCATCAAAAGGCGTTCAAATCACGTAGTGACTATTTGCTCGTTTCATCCGTTGTTACGCTGTTTCCCTGAGTTCTCCGTACGCGAATACTTCAAAGCATCCTAACTCGTTGATCGTTTCTCCGTTCCTCCCCCCCCCCCAACTCGATCTCCCGGTTCCCGTGTCCGTACGATCCGATCGTCAGGCAATGAACTCTGCGAACACCTGTATCCTATTTTTAATATTCGTAGGTCAATGATCTTTAATTTATCCTCCTCTCAGAATGAAGTACACAATTGTTAACCCTCCTCCTTCATTGTATTTTGATATGTAAGTTATCAAGGAATCACTAAACTGCAGTTTTTCCGTGACACTCTCTAGGCCATAAGGTGTGCCTAGACATGTTATAATTTGGGCAAAAAAAAGCTAAATGTCACCCGCCTAAACAGCAAGAAAATGCAGCAGTCGTTTGAAAATATGCTGGAAGACCGCCTCAAGCCCAATGCTGCAGCTAAACAGGATACAGAAACAGAATGGAGAGCCCTAAGGGGCATAATTTACAACACTGCTATGGAAATCCTGGGTCCAGCCCCCGAAAGCATAAATATTGGTTTGATGAAAATTCCGAAGACATCAACCAATTGCTGGCCGAGAAACATCTTCTCCTCAAGGCACATTTGAATGACCCGAAGTCAACATAAAAAAAGATGCCTTCCAGAACATTCAGAGAGTAGTGCAGCAGAAACTTCGGCACATACGGGACTCCTGGCTGAGCAGCAAAGCTGATGAAATTCAGGGTTTTGCTGACATACATGATATGAAAAACTTCTACGACTCACTGAAAGCGGTCTATGGTCCTACATCACCAGGCATAGTTCCCCTCCTCAGTGCAGATGGTCACCGATAAGAAAGAAATCCTTCAACGCTGGGCAGAGCATTTCAGCAACATCTTAAATGCAACTTCCTTCTTCGATGATGAAACCATCAACTGCCTTCCTCAAGTTCCTACCAATGAGACACTTGATGACCTGCCAACCATAGTGGAAGTAAATAAAGCCATTCAGCAACTCTCCAGCGGCAAGGCACCTGGTCCTGACTCCATCCCAGCAGAGATATACAAGGCAGGTGGGCCGGTCCTAACAGAGCAGCTTCACCAAGTCTTTACAAACATATGGGTGAACGAGACCATGCCGCAAGATTTCAAGGACGCGTCAATAGTCCACCTCTACAAACGTAAAGGAAACCGCCAATCCTGTGACAACCACCGAGGCATCTCCTTGCTTTCAATTGCAGGGAAGATACTCGCCAGAATACTTCTCAATCGCCTCACAGCCCATCTCGATCAAGGTCTTCTTCTTGAGAGTCAATGTGGCTTCAGAAAAGAACGTGGAACTGTTGACATGATTTTCGCTGCAAGGCAGCTGCAAGAGAAATGTCAGGAACAGAACTGCGAAATGTTCTCCACTTTCATTGACCTTACCAAGGCTTTTGATACAGTCAGCAGAGAAGGACTGTGGAAGATTATGGCAACATATAGCTGTCCACGAAAGTTTGTCCAAATAGTGCGGCTATTTCATGATGGCATGCAGGCTAGAGTACAGGAAAATGGCGAACTGTCTGAACCATTTCCTGTCACCAATGGAGTGAAGCAAGGATGTGTCCTGGCACCAACACTGTTCAGCCTCATGTTTTCAGCCATGTTGATGAATGCCTTCGAGAACGACGACATTGGAATAGACATCAACTACCGTATGGATGGAAAGTTATTCAATCTCAGAAGGCTGAAAGCTAAAACCAAAATTGACAGTGGCACAGTCAGAGAGCTCCTGTTTGCTGATGATTGCGCTCTATACGCCAACTCAGAGGCGGACATGCAACATAATGTTTCAGCTTTCTCACATGCCTGTGCCAACTTTGGGCTCAATATCAACTTGGAGAAGACTGTAGTTATGTACCAGCCAGCTCCAGGGAATAATCACACTGTGCTGAATATCAAAGTGAATGATCATAGACTAAGTGTTGTGGACAAATTTACCTATCTTGGCAGCACCGTGTCACAAGCTGCCACAATCGATGACGAAGTGAATGCAAGAATCTCCAAGGCCAGTGCAGCCTTTGGCAGACTGTACAAGAATGTATGGGACAGAACTGGAATAAGCCTGCAAACAAAGCTAAAAGTCTACAAAGCAGTTGTATTATCCACACTGCTATATGCTTGTGAAACCTGGACTGTTTATCAGCGACACGCTAGGAAATTAAACCACTTCCACACAGTCTGCCTAAGGAAGCTACTGAAGATTAAATGGCAAGACAAGATTCCAGACAATCCGGGACTGTTTCCGGATCCGGTCAGGGATATGCACTACTGACGAGCTCAAACGAGGGCGAAACTCGAGTATAGTGCTTCCATATAGACGTGGATAGGCCTTAGGTTCATACCAGAATGCGATCGACGTTGCCAGTAGTGGGTTGTGCTCAATATTTAAAACAATGAGTGTTAATAACAAACGTAAGATTGAAGATGAATGCCGTGTTTTTAATGATGAATGGACAACTAAGTACTGTTTTATAAAAGTTGATAGCAAATCAGTTTGCTTGTTGTGTCGTGAGTCAGTGGCTGTCTTCAAGGAGTACAATTTAAAAAGACATTATCTAACAAAACATTCCGATTTTGCATAACATTTAACAACAGAAGGGAGAGAAAGGAAATGCCCGGAGTTGGTGAAAAATTTGGAGAAAAAGCAAACCGTTTTCACTAAACAGTCTTCAATTCAAGATGCTAGTCTTGAAGCTAGTCTTGTGCTGTCACACAGAATTGTAAAACAGAACAAGTCATTTTATGATGGCGAGTTCATCAAGGAATGTTTGCTAGATGCAGCAAACATATGTCCATAAAAAAAAAAAAAAAAAAAAAAAAACAGATTTGACAACATTACTTTATCAAGGAGAACTGTGGTCAGACGTGTTGATAAGATACGTGACAATTTGAAGCATAAACTCCAAGATGCAAGTAAACAATTTTTGTGGTACTCTTTTGCATTGGATGAGAGTACCGATGTACATGATACTGCCCAATTTTTGATATTTATACGTGGAATAAACACTTATTTCAAGCTCACTGAGGAGTTACTGAGTGTTGAGTCACTCAAAGACACAACCACAGGCCATGATATATTCAATGAAAAACCAATGAGCAAGTCCTATAAAAAGTAAATGAAAACCGTAACCTGATCAGAGAAATTAGACGCAGAAAGTCAATATTCTTTGGGCACGTTAAGAGAATAAATAAACTAGAAAACTTGGTGATAACTGGCAAGATGGAGGGGAAAAGAACAAGGGGAAGGTAGATAAGTAAATACATGGATGGCTTGGTCACGTGGCATGGTCAAAAAAATAACACAGAGCTGATCCATAACTCTGGTGATTGTGTGAGATGGCGGAACATGACCGCCCACGCTTATAGGCATGGCACACGAGGATGATGATAATCTGCCATACAAGTAAGAAGGAGTGTTGATCATGTGGCCGATTCCTTAGAACATCTCAGCTGCAAAATCGAATCAACCATGAATAAGCCTATAGGCATGGAGCGAGTTTGTAGAGGGAACATACCCCAGTGGCGTATAAAGAGCGAAAGAAGAAGATATTAAAACCCGTTCACTACCCAGCTACTGAGTTAGTGCATGAAGCGACATTGAGCTGTAGATTTCACGTGGCATGCTTTTACATATGTCTACGGTTGTTTGTATTGTGGACTGCATGTTAAAAAAATGACAGTCAACCGGTTGCTGAACTAGCTGATTTTGCCGTATGCAGTGATGTGTGCACTCTGGTTTTCTGGTGACTGCCGTTTCTATCGATGATGAACTGTAATTTTATTTGCCGACTGTTGTGTTGATGTTCTAGCATCAGTGTTACGCATGTATGCCTGTGCGTGCTGTTGCTTTGTCAGTACTGCTTCTGTTCCACCTTTCACAAGGAACAGAGGTGAATTTCGTATGATATTCACTGACATAGGAACCGAGCATTACGAGATGACTCTTTGCTGTGAAGCTGGAACCGCGACTAGCCAACCTGTTCGCTTCTTATGGCGTATAACCGTTATTTGTGGTATTATTTGTCCTGTTTGTCCCCACAGCTATTCGCCGTTATCTTGCAGTTTTCTATGAACTACCCGTGTTTATTTTACCAGCGAACGTTTTTGTTGACATTTCAAGTTGTCAGAACTTTTATTTTTCAAACTCGGTCTTATCTGGCGAATCAGTGAAGATAAGCAGCGTCGAAGGTCATATGTGAAAGGAATTGTCAAAATCCGGGTGGATGAAAGGAATAGTCAGAATCGGGGAGAACAGAAAAACTCCACTTGGCTTGAAGATAGACCGTTTGGTATGTGCGTGGGACTGTTAGTTTGGTCGCTGTACCCCAGACAACTGATGCAACATTAAGTCAACGCTGAAGGCTTTATTGAAGAGATTCCGGGAGGGGAGGGTTTCCCAGGTGGGAGGTACAGAAGGGGTGGGGGAAGGTGGGGCGGGGGGCTTCGTAAGGTGGTGAGGTAATAATGGTGGGCCGTATCGCGGTCGAAAGGCAGGTGCAGTGATAATGTTGGCACATGGTCGCCTCCCCGAGGGCGAGATGGCTTAGGGGTAGACACACGGAAAATAAACACGTCTGGAAGGTGCATGTGCGACAGTGTCAAGGTAAAGGGACAGAAACATTCGGCTAGCTGGGAATGGGGGGGGGGGGGGGGGGGGGGGTGAGAGAGAATCACTTCTGGCGATTTGAAACCAGCTCTCAACCTCGGAGAGTTGTTGGTACAGTTTAACTATGGTAGCTCTCAACCTAAGATAGTTGTTGGTACAGTGTAACTTTGACAGCTCTCAACCTAGGAAAGTTGTTGTTACAGTGTAACTTTGACAGCTGTTAACCTAGGAAAGTTGTTGTTACAGTGTAACTTTGACAGCTCTCAACCTCGGAGAATTGTTGGCACAGTGTAACTTTGACAGCTCTCAACCTTGGAGAGTTGTTGGTACAGTGTAACTCTGACAGCTGTCAACCTAGAAGAGTTGTTGGTACAGTGTAACTTTGACAGCTGTTAACCTAGGAAAGTTGTTGTTACAGTGTAACTTTGACAGCTCTCAGCCTTGGAGAGTTGTTGGTACAGTGTAGCTTTGACAGCTCTCAGCCTAGGAGAGTTGTTGATACAGTGTAACTTTGACAGCTCTATACATTGGAGAGGTGTTGGTACAGTGTAACTTTGACAGCTGTCAACCTAGGAGAGTTGTTGGTACAGTGCAATACAGTGTTTCTTCTGAATGTATAAACTGCTTTTTGATTGTAAAGAATGTGTTCTGATTGTACAAACTTTCTTCTTATTTCATAGAAAGTCTATGCAATCTGAAGGCAGCCTTCTGGTTGCATAAACTGTCTTCTTATTGTATAGCATGTCTCTTGGTTATACATGCCGTCTGATTGTATTGAATGTCTTATTATTGTCAGCGGATTGTATTGAATTCTTCTGATTGTCTTCCGATTGTATAGAGTGCCTTCTGAATGTCTTTTGATCGTCGTCTACGGTGTCTTCCGGTATTCACCCATGTCCTTTATTAGGATAAACTACCAATAAGCCAGGTATTAGCTATTGGTTTCATATGAGAAATTCACATGGACATTTGAGTACCAACGAGGTAGAAGTACAACTGCCAAACAAATTTCCACTTATCTTAATTAACCTGTGAACTATAAACCGTTTAGTTTTGTCAGTGTCTCAAAGCCGCGCAAAAATTCGTGGTAGTTTCTGTACTAAATAAAATAGTCGAACACAGACATGGTGAGTTACGATTTTGAACTTCCGGGTACATAGTGATTACCTGACAGCTCTGGCAGCTTTTAATGGTCGTATATCCTCTACAGTTGGACATTTATCAACATGAGATTACTTTAGAAGCTGACATGCTTCGTGGGGTGCACTTCCCCCCACGTATGTTTGTAATATATTTATCAATATTATACTGATAAAGTGGCTATACTGACGTCAAGAGCGGTCCAACGGACGGCTATATATTCCATGTGTTTTGAATATTCGCCAAGAGAGTCTTCATTGGCAAATTTGTCTTTAATTTTCACGGTGCCAGTTGTTATAGTTAACGATTACGGTAAGTTTTCTCTTGGCATTGTTTGTTTTTGGGGGAGTCTTGCTGGTCAACTTACTCACACTGTGAGAAGTTGAAACAGCTTTCATATACGATTATAGTTAGTTAGTTAGTCGCTGTTCCAACTTCACGGCAACGGGTCGTCCCCATTATGCTCCGTTCCTGTGCCAGTGAATATCACACAAAATGCTCCTCACTGCCATATGTGAACAATGGCATAGACAGGAGTCTCGGCAAGCCAGCAGCCCGCACAGGTACACTGTCCATAATGCCGCCGCCAGAATGTCAACACAAAAGTCCTCCACGAAAAACACAGTTGGTCGTCGATGGAATCGGCAGTCACCAGAAAGACTTCATTGACCCGAGTTTTATCCCATATGTCTCAGTCTCTTTCCGCAAGGCGACCCGCTGCAAAGCGCCGCACAAAGCACGAACTTCGTAGGGCCATCGACGACTCCCAGGAGTCTCCTCAAAAATGCACTCGTGAACCGAAAAGGCAAGCCAGTCAATTCACCAACAGCCGGCTGACACCGTCCCGAACATGCAGTTCACGGTACAAACAACTACGGACAGATGTAAAAGCATTCCACGTGAAACTCACAGCTCACAGTGTCGAGCCACGCACTCACTCAGTAGCAGGGCGACAGAACCATGCAATACCAGTCCAACATGAAGAAAATGCGAATGCAAACCGTAGCCACAAGCATATACACTCCAGAGGCCTTAACGATTTAAATGCCTATCCGCCATATTGGGGACCGGAAGTCCCAATAGACTGTAGACTACTGTAACAGTGTGTACAGAGATTAACAAGCCAGAGGTTAAGTTAAAATAGTTTATTGCTTCATGATGACAACTTGCTTCTTTCCCTCTCAAGGGTGTGATGTTAACTGCCCTTGCCAACCCAATACGTCACGATTGAGCATCTCCCATCCTTTCACTCTCAATGCTCAATCGTGCTGTATCTGTTTCCCACTAGATCCTAATAATACCCCAGTACTCTATTACTGTTACACCTCCCCATGTTTATTAAAGAATTTTCCTTACAAAGGAAAAATCTTTACTCCTAATCCCCTTACTCTATTCCCTCTTTTTCCTCTAATCTTCCCTAAATCATCTCAAGTAAACAATATATCTTTTAACTCTTCTCCCAGTGATATGGTTTGCTAGTAACCCCCCCCCCCCCCCATATACTTCTTCTTCGAACTCTCTTTGTATAATACCACGTATGGTAACCCTGTTAATCCAAATAGTCCCCTTTTTTTTTTTCAAAATTATATAGCCATCTACTATATATTTCTACTTTTCTGGTTCTTTCTTAGCTCTTCCTGTTTCCTGTATCAAATATACATATTATAAGAACAGCTCATAAATTCTTTATCGAAACATTTTTCTTTTTTATAAAACTTCCCACTCTTCCAAAACCGAGGACGTACAAAAACAATGTAGTTAGAAAAAGTAAAGAAGCGGTGCGCACCTAGTAAGAAGTATAAAGAATGAATACACGACATGACCACATGTACATACAGTAATGCACATTTAAGACACTCACCCTTTACCTCCCTTGCCAATAAAAAAATTTTGTAAAATAATTTTTTAAAACACCTTATGAAATACATCGTTGTTCGTTATAAAACAATTTGGCATAAGTTTTCATAAAGCTTATACATTCCACATTGACATTGCCAACCACAATTCTGTTCCTTTTTCGTTATCTCACCTTCCACCCTGAGCCCATGTTCATATTTTATGAACACACCTTTAATAAAATTAAAGCTGGTATTTCACAGCCCCTATTTCTTGCCCCCGCACTTCCCATACTGCCACTTATGAACACAGTGACGTGTGTGCAGGCCCTGGATACGTCTATCCATTCGTGTACACACGTTCACCAACCCTGATTTCCCACTAATTTATGAATGCACAGCATTGCTTAACTATTTCAACATTCAGGTCATCTAAGCTTCCCCCTACCTTATATCAGTGGATAATTTAGTTTTTATTAACTCCTTTCTGAACGAAAACCTTAAGCAAAACTTTTATATTTGAAAATTAAACTTAATTAACTAACTTCATAACTTATTTACTAACCAAGTAACTTAATATACAAAACCATTTATGTAATCAGGATCAAATCACACCAGCCGTCATAACTCCAAATTAATATAAGGAAAAACACATTTATAAAATAACATGCATCAAATCAGAATAAAACACCTTACTTCTAACTATCACTATTGGACACTTTTACGGCCCAATAGTTTTTTTTTATCAATTCAAATGCTAGGAACACAATCACCTTATTCTAACTCAATAAACCAACTAACCACAATCATTTTTCAAAACTAAAACAAAAAAAAAACTTATAATGAAGGACTAAAACAACTAAACATTAGCCATCATTTTCCAGAACCAATTCAATCATAAAAACTTATTATATATGACTCATTACTCAAACAATTACAACCTCGTATAGTGACCCACCAACATTGGCCCCTCATACTAAGTAAAACAAGGTATATCTATTTATACAGGTCATTCTAATATATCTATGACCGAAAAACTAAACAGTTCACTGTCCATCTGTATATCTGTTAACTACAGTCCAATTAGAATCACATCTGTTCCATCTATCTAAACAAATCAGTAATCAACATTTACCATTCCATTTATTATCTCCTAACTCCCAACATCACATAACATCCAAAATAACCTCCTAAGTGAGCACTGTAAACTACATGTTCAATCCCTTTTTTTTTTTTATTTGTAATGTGGCCACTAATCATGTCTCATTATTATTATATCTCAATATTACTTCAACGTAGTAGCCAACCTCTACTTATCAACGAACTTGTGATCTGGTTTCTCTTGGAAACACGGCATTACCAACAGTAACGAAAAAAAATACCTTCACCCCTTTGTATCAATATCTCAAGACCACTTCTACCGTTTCGTATGCTTCTTCAGGCATCCCTTTCACTTCTAACTCCTGCCATCTGCAGTATTTTCAAATATCTATCTCCTACGTTTCCGCTTCTTCAACAAGTCCAAATTTCTTTGAATAAGTGCCAATTCTACATCAATATCTTCTTCTTCGTACAACTTATTAGTTTCTTCCATACTACTACTAGACTCTGACTTTTCATCCATTTCCTCTTCTTCGTCTGTATGTCTCTCTTCAGCTGCCGCTAATCTCTTCCGTTCAACATCCCACCTAATTTGTCGATCCCTATTTCTTAAGGATCTTTCTAGTAGAGGCATATCTTCTCCGCTTGTTGAATAATCTCTAATTCTCCTCTGTCGTTTCACTTCTTTATCTCTTTGACTGTCCATTCTTCTTTTCGTTGCTTGTCTAGTATTTTTAAATGGAGCACCTATGTCTTCTTCCATACTATCATAATGAGTTTCATTCAGCCCTTCTTCTTCCATTCTTTTCGGAATTGTCTGTTCTTGAGTATCTTCGTAATCTGGATTTGCTAGCAACTGATTTTGTGCTGGTTCTTTTCTAAGACCTGGGGTTACTGTAGCTTCTCTGACAACCCGTTCATCCAAAAATTTCGAGTCCGAATAATAATTATTATTATAATTATTATTTTCTATCTCATCTTCATCTCTTCTTAAGTGTTCAACGTGTGCCCTCACTATATGTGCTGTGACCTGGTTCTTTATAATATACGATACATTACCTAGTTTTTCCAAAACGTAATACCCTGGAATCCAACGAGCATCAAACTTAGAGTTTCTTCTATGTTTCTTGTAATAAACTCTATCACCTACCTTAAACTCCTGTAATTTTGTATTTACATTTTTGTACTTTTTCTGTCTTTCCCTAGCTTTAATTATATTATTCCTTAATCTCACATGTGCTTTATGCATTTCCTGTATAATGGTCTCTTGAAATTCTTCACCCATATATTTCCGTCTAGGTTTTAATAGATTATCTATAGGTAATATTGGTTCCCTCCCGTGTAATAAATAAAATGGTGAAAAACCCGTGCTCTCATTTTGATTTGTACGAATGGCGCTAAGGGCAGGTCCCAAAAATAAATCCCAATCTCTGTCATGTTCATCAATAATCTTTGCCAAAATGTCGTATAACGTCCTATGTTGACGCTCGTTTTTGGCATTTGAAGAAGGTCTATAAAATGAGGTCTTTATATGTTTTACATTTAAATCTTTTACTAACTTTTCGAATTTTTTATTTACAAACTCTCTACCATTATCTGTAAGTATACTTTGTGGGCAACTAAACCTTGGTACGAACTCCTGTAAAAAAACATTAATGACAGTATCCGCGCTCTTATCCGGAATTGCATACACCTCCGGCCAAAGACTGTAGACGTCTATTATATGAATTAAATACACATTTCCTGACAATGTCCTGGGGTGTGGACCCGATATATCTAAACTAATCTTTTGCATTGGGAACTGAGGAATATCTGTGTCTTGTAAGGGAGACTTTATTGTTTTCATGTTCCTTAATCTGCATTTTTCACACGTATCTACATATTTGCATGTAGATTTAAACAAGTTTGGCCAATAATATTTACTTGTAAGTGCTTTCAGCAATTTATCTCTACCGAGATGTCCATTTTCATCGTGATATGCTTTTAAAAGTTCATTTTCTAAATGTTTTGGAATATATTTCCTTAGCTGTTCATTCCTTTCACACATATAGTATAACTGTCCATCCTCTTGTAAAACCAAATAATTCCTTTTATATTTGTTATCATCTGTTTCTCGTAATTTTTCTTTTATTTGTATGACTTTTGGGTCCAACTCTTGTTCTTCTTTCATATTAAACTGTGCTACTTGTAGGTCTTCTTCTCTATGTTCAGACTCTTGATCCGATGGTAGACTATCAAATTCTTCTCTATTTATTATAGCAGAATCTAAAATATTTACTTGCCAATTTCGATCGTCAATCTCTGGTTCTCCTTCATCTTCTGTGTCACCTGACGACTGTGGATAGGGAATCCTAGACAGTAAATCAGCGCATGTGTTAATCCTACCTGGAATGTACTCAATTTTCGTATTGTATCCCTGTAAATTCAACGCCCACGTTTGTATTTTCCTGTTCTGCACTGGAGCTTCCAAAAAAGACTTTAAAGGCATATGGTCAGTTCTAATAACAAAATTTGCATTATGTAAGTAGTAATTTAGTTTTTGAAGAGCGTAATGTATTGCGTAAGCCTCCTTCTCAATAGTCGTCCATTTTCTTTGTGATCTGCTAAGTTTATGCGACAAGAAGTAGATAGGCCTTTCATTTTTAACCCCTGGTATTCCAGACTCTTTTCCTTCATATGGTTGCACCAAACATGCTCCTACTGCATTGTCTGAAGCATCTGTGTACAGTATCAACTGTTTATTTAAGTCTGGATGCGTCAACAGTGGTACCAGTGTTAAACTGTTTTTTAAATACTCGAACGCTTTTTGACACTCATCATCCCACTTAAACCTAGCGTACTTGCCTGTTAAGTTTGTAATAGGTTCAGCTATTTTTGAAAACGCTGGGACAAACCGCCTATAATACGCACATGTTCCTATAAAGGCGCGTACCTCCTTAACGTTAGTTGGAGCAGGTAACTCTTTAATAACCTTTATTTTGTCCTGGTCTGGTTTTATACCTTCTCTATTTATAATATACCCCAAATATTTTGTTTCTGTCTTTAAAAATTGGCATTTACTGAGCTTTAACTTCACATCATGTTTTCTTAACCTGTCAAACACTAACTTTATATGTTTCAAATGATCCTCCACATTTCCAGAAGTAAAAATCAGAATATCATCAATATAAGCAAGAGCGAACCTTTGCATACCTTCCAAAACTTCATTTATTAAGAGCATGTAGTGAGATGGCGCAGTTTTGACTCCAAAAGGCATACGTAAAAATTCATAAGAACCCATATGAGTACAGAAAGCACTTTTTCTTTGCGCGTCTGCCGACATCGGAATGCACCAAAATCCTGCTCTTGCGTCTAACGTCGTGAAAAATGTAGCGCCATTTAGCAACCCCAAAATATCATCTATCACTGGCAGTGGATATGCTACATTTTTAGTAATTTTGTTCAACGCCCGATAGTCGCAACAGAATCGACTCGAACCATCAGGTTTGGCCACAATTACCACCGGAGATGACCACTCTGATTTTGATCTTGTGATTATCCCTGCTTTCAACATTTCTTCTATTGCCTTTTCTACAATTTCTCTATTTCTTAAGGGAGTTCTATATGGTTTTAAGCTAATCGGCGGATGGTCTCCCGTATCTATCTCCATTGTTACCGTTTTTGTCTTACCCAACTCTAAATCACTAATTGCAAACACATCCTGATTCTCCTTTATAAACTGTTCCAACACTTCTTTATTTTCTGGTGAAGTCTTTAACTGTGCCAACAATTCCTGTTCTCTTGTCTGTTTATCTAGTGAATGTATTTGTGCTGTATTTCTTTTGAATGGATGGATCAATTCATCCCTTCGTGTGTTTCCTCTACTTCCGCGTCCGCGTCTGTTATTATTTCTTTCACTAGAAGAATTAGTTCCCGGCATTTCTACTCTATCCGTTGCCAATATTTCACTAACGTTCCGTTCTAGTTTTGCTACTACACACCCTCTGTATAATTTAATTTCTCTACCTGTGTTGTTAATCACCATAACTGGAAAGGTTAAGTGTTTATCTAACGCTATTATTCCATCCGGAACTTCCAAACCAGGCTCATCAATTATTTCCTCTTGTAATTCAGTGATTCTGACTGTGTTTCCTTCCACATAATATGGGTTTTTCTTCAGCTTCACTTGTATCAAATTAACCGACTGTGGTTTTAACGTCGTTGTCATTTTAACTCTAACTAGTGCTGATATATGCATGTCTTCTTGCATATCTATATAGACGTCCCTGAATTTTAATTTGTGTAAATCATATAAAAGTCTTACTCCATTTTTTATTAAAAAATCTCTTCCTATTAACATGTTTCTATTTAAACCCTTCACTACATGAAAAAGGTGTCTTATGTTGATCCCTCCTAACTTAAAATTTATCATTGTTTGTCCCACTACTTGTAAATTCTGTCCCGTAACAGAGTGTAAATTATTATGACTCTTAAATACTCTACAATTTCTTACTATTTTGTATAGAAAACTTTCTTTTATTACACTAACCTGAGCTCCCGAATCAATTAACGTACGAACTCTATACTTTCCTATTTCTAATATACAGGAGCTATAATCTGTTTTATCTTCTATAAATTTCTTGACTTCATCTAGTTGAAAATATTCTCTGTTCGACCTATTATACCTGTTATTAACATATTCTCTAACCCTTGGGACCTTATTATTTACCCTCCTATCATAGGTCCTGTTTAATAGGTAGGGCGCCGATTTTCCTGTGTTCTTGTACCTGTAAAATTCCTGTATCCATCTGCAACATTCCTACTCACCCTATTATTGTCATGTCTACCCTGTGTATTCGACTGGACACGCCTGTTATTACAAAACCGAGAAACATGTCCCCGTTGACCACAATTCCAACAGACAATATTTGTACTATTTGTGTTACCTACTGTTTCTCTTGTAGGGTATCTCATATTTCTTCTTTCCTCATTATCATATCTATTTCTACCTTGTAACGTCTGTATACCTCCTCTCCTATTCCATCCGAATCTTGTTTGTCCTATTTCCATAGGTTCCTCAACTCTGTCATCTCGATTACTTCCCACTTCTCGTCCTGTTCTTAATCTAAACCTACGTCTCAAATTTTCTTCTTGTACCGCGATATCCACCGCTTGTGATAACCTCTCAGGGTTTTCCCTCATTAATTTAAGTTTCAAACCATCAGACTTTATGCCATCCACAAAGATCCCTACTAACATCCTTTCCACCTCCTCTCCTCGTACATTCTGTCCTAAGAATGCTTCTTCAGCCAGATTAATCAATCTATCGCTAAACAATTGTACCGTCTCTCCGTTATTTTGTTTAGCCTGCCTCAACACCGAAAATGCATGTTGTGGATCCGTTATTTCAGCATATTTCCTTGCTAGGTCTTCTTTGAATTGTTCCCACGTCTCATCTACTCTAGCTTCTAGCTTTCTTCTTATATGATCCGAGACCGGTTCCGTTGCCGTCTGATAAGCCAGTCTCATTTTTTCTTCATCTGTTGCTGAGATTAAATAGGCATATTTTTCTATGGAGGTGACCCATTTTTTATATTCTCTGGCCTGTCCACCAAATTTCACAATTTCTGTTGCCATCCCTTGTTGTTTAATCACCATATTAAGCCGGCCCACTGCTGTTCCCACGCCTGTCAAAACCTGTGCCAAGGTGTCCTGTTCCGCCATGCTGAAATAATACTGAAACAAGGCAAGCAAAGAAACACACAATTTCAACCTCTAAATTTAAAGAATACACTCACTTATTATAGCAATGCGCAGTTATTTTCTGGGTCTAAGTATCACACAAATTTACTTCTAAATTTAAATAATGCACTCACTTATTATATAGCAATGCGCAGTTATTTTCTGGGTCTAAGTATCACACAATTGCAATTTCTTAATTTTTAAAGAGCACAATTCACTTGTTTTGTAAAACTGTTCAGTCAACTACTATGTTCATGTAATACAGAAATTTACCCTGACTCTGTTTCCTTGTTCAAGCAACTACTTTCTTCGACTCGCCGTCAAATTAAGTTCGAACACCAGGTGCCTGCATCAGCTGACCATCAGTCGTGGAATTTAGGTAGCGGAGTCTAGGTAGCCTATCTCTTCCCCTCAGGTCACTTCTCATGGGATGCCTGGATAATCTTCAACCCCTGGTCGGGTCACATCTGATACTAGTCTTTGCTTTCACCCCGGGTGGGGTTCATCTTCGCCGTCTTGATAGGGTCTTAGTAATAACGAGGCCCCAACAAAAGTATCAGGATCAGCCGAGGCCCAGTGATATTTGACTGTTTCAACAATCTATGGCCCGATCAACGAAAGAAACGAGGTTCTTGTTCTGACCGACTAAATGTTCTGGCTGAATTGCTGGTTTGCCCAAACTCTCAGGACATGATCACTCCGGTTCGTCCCCGGCTTTAATGGCTCTTGAAACGCAACAATTCAGGCACCGTCCATGTTAAGCCTGTTGCTGACAATCAAACTGCAGAACGGCGGCTATAATAAAGTTATATCAAGGCTCTTGGCGCTACTTTATTTGTTATCTTAAGTCTTGAAAAAGACTTACAGAGGACCACTCCTGGGTGAGCTTTTGGCCTCTGTATTCACAGATAACTAAGATTTACAAACTTACTGGCCATCTTTTGGTGCGCCTGTTATTGAACTTCTCCGCGACGTTATTCGGCTTGACTTCGCATTGTATTTTTCTCAGGTGATTATATCAGGTTCTAATCCTGGGTCTTAGGCACCATAATTAATCCTGTAACAGTGTGTACAGAGATTAACAAGCCAGAGGTTAAGTTAAAATAGTTTATTGCTTCATGATGACAACTTGCTTCTTTCCCTCTCAAGGGTGTGATGTTAACTGCCCTTGCCAACCCAATACGTCACGATTGAGCATCTCCCATCCTTTCACTCTCAATGCTCAATCGTGCTGTATCTGTTTCCCACTAGATCCTAATAATACCCCAGTACTCTATTACTGTTACACTACGTCTCATTCCAAGCCTCCTGAGTCGCCTCTTACGACATGCATGGAAAGCAACAGTGTTACTATTCTTTTCTTCTCTTATGGGCCCCGGCAACATAGATAAAATAAAGTATTGGAAAGATCGGGCGGAATGACGGTTTGTTTCATGCTCAGTCTTTGTATAGGATAGGACACATTGGGAGGATGGACTATGGTAGAATACCAAAGGACATCTTGTTTGGTGAATTACAGATGGGTTAAAGGTCTTGGGGTCGGCCTCTACAAAGATGTGTGTCAGCGGGACGTGATTGATACAGGCATCGATATCGCACCTTGGGAAGAAATCGCCTTTGATCGTGTTGCACGGATTGCAAAGATCAGAAATGGAATAAAGACAACGGATAAAATGATTGTAGACAGGTCAGAAATGGAGCTTGTGAGACGTCAGATGGTGCGTGATGGTGGAAATGACCGTGAGTATACATGCATTGTAGACGAACATTTACCGCGCGAACTCGTCTGCTCAGTCACATGGGTTGTAGTTATGTTTGTTTTGAAGCATGTTGTAAAAACTATCATCTATCAAGACGGCAACGTGCCAGTAGTAGCAACTAATACGGTGTTTGCTTCCTGTCTCCTGTCTACGGTATTTTCAACATTCTTCTCAAAAACTACATCTGCGCTGCCTCGAGCTGCTTCACCACGTCAATGCAGTGTCCATTGTTCACATTCCCTAGTCACATTTTGGTTTAATTGTGGAATGGCTCACCTCGCGTCAGAGGTCATAGATTGTGAGAATTGTATGGATGTTATGCCCTTGTCATGCGGGAGTGCGGGGGTTGGGGAAATGAACAGGCTAATAGGCTGGCAGGGGATGCACCTCTTGGTGATAGAGAGATGGTCGTGCGTCTGTGGGACCAGGTGGAGAAGGTGGGGGGAGGGGAACAGACTGAGAACCCGTATCTGGAAAGAATGAGATTGCAGGGGATTGGCAGTTGTTCTGGAAGAATCTCAAAACAGAGGGAAGACCAAGAGAACTTTCAATCAGATAGCGGTGGGAACGATTAGTAGTATGACTTTTCGCTGGCTGTTGAACGAGGGGACGGAGCGCGCATTGGAATGTCCTGAGTGCAGTGTAATCGGTTCTTAGCTCAGCTCAGCTCAACTAAACTCAACAACTCAACTTTGGTTTAATTTATATTTTGTTTGCAGTTGTACAAACATCAGACATCCCTACCTAGTGAAATCATCTTGTTGAGACAATATTACAGTTAAAGGATCTTTCAGGGATCTTGATATATTTGTTTCAACGTTTCACTACAAGAAGATGTACAAGCACACCTGGGTTTGCTGTGTGGCCACCTGCCTCTTTAGCATTCGTAAGTATCTGTGAATAAGGGTGAGTGAGACAGTCAGTTCCATGTCCTAAACAAGACATAGCAACCAACCCCGTCATGCTTTCGCTGTTTGTAATTTACTAGGCAAGTTTTCATTCAGTAGTATTTCATTGTGTCATTGCTTTCCGAACCAATGACGCTCTGTCATTGTCAGTGAATGAATTAACAAATAGCGAGAAGTAGATCACGAGCTTTACTAGAACTAGCTCAAATCTGCTTCTAGTTTTATGGCGATTCATTCATTGCCTGTTTAAGCTTTACTACAGTTCCACTAATTCTTGTTTATCATTGTCAATGGTATGCTTCCAAGTCGCCTGCAGCTGTTTACGAACGAGATGTGCGGGGTTGCAAATCAAGTTAGCTACTCTTACGTTACAGACGGCGAAATAGGGCTCGCTAGGCAACAACAAGTTGCAAATCAAAGACACACCAGGACACGAGTATGACGCCCCAGATGTCGATCTCGCTGAAGTAACAAGTGTACCTGAACGCCCGACCTACTAGACACACGTGAGACGATTGATTCAATACCAAACAAAAAGTGCGGGGCATCTTGCTTATGACCAAGAAGTTTTCTGGAAGATTGTTATGGGAGCAAGGATCTGCAAAAGGCATGATACTGAATGAATGAAACTAAAAGTAGGTATGTACCAAATATGGTTGTACGGGGTGTCAGGCATTGGTAGCACCTTTGGTAAGGATGGCTCTCATGTCCTTTCAGGACCCATCCCCCACTGGTCCAAGTCTGACACCCAGCTCGTGCCTGTGGCTCCTAGTAGCTGACAGCATGCGACAGCGGCCACCCCCCGGGCAACAGCTGTGAGAGGCTGGCTAAACCAGGCATGGGTATCCGATTTGGTGTCAAACCAAGAGGTAAACTAGGGTATGCCTACCCAGCATGTGAAGACAGGATTCGGCAGACTGCGCGGAAGAAATCATTCCTGATTCAACGGGCAAGACGGCGTTTACCTGCAAAGCGTTGTGGAACGTAATGAGCACGGCAAGGCACGTAGAGCGCCCTGGTCATCCACTGCACCTGTATTCGTCTCCAATCGTCTCGACTTGTCTTGCCACTGGACTCAGATGGACTCAGGCGAGAGAGTGAGGTCGACGAATTGCGCAACTCTTCCTCACTTTAATCCAAGTCATCGCGCAAGTCATTCTTCATCCAACGTCACATATTACACGATTTACAACACTGCTATGGAAATCCTGGGTCCAGCCCCCCGAAAGCATAAAGACTGGTTTGATGAAAATTCCGAAGACATCAACCAATTGCTGGCCGAGAAACATCTTCTCCTCAAGGCACATTTGAATGACCCAAAGTCAACATCAAAAAAAGATGCTTTCAAGAACATTCAGAGAGTAGTGCAGCAGAAACTTCGGCACATGCGGGACTCCTGGCTGAGCAGCAAAGCTGATGAAATTCAGGGCTTTGCTGACAGACACGATATGAAAAACTTCTACGACTCACTGAAAGCGGTCTATGGTCCTTCATCACCAGGCATAGTTCCCATCCTCAGTGCAGACGGGGGAACATTGGTCACCGATAAGAAAGAAATCCTCCAACGCTGGGCAGAGCATTTCAGCAAAATCTTAAATGCAACTTCCTTCTTCGATGATGAAACCATCAATTGCCTTCCTCAAGTTCCCACCAATGAGACTCTTGATGACCTGCCAACCATAGTGGAAATAAACAAAGCCATCCAGCAACTCTCCAGCGGCAAGGCACCTGGTCCTGACTCCATCCCAGCAGAGATATACAAGGCAGGTGGGTCGGTCCTAACAGAGCAGCTTCACCGAGTCTTCACAAACATATGGATGAACGAGACCATGCCACAAGATTTTAAGGACGCGTCAATAGTCCACCTTTACAAACGTAAAGGAAACCGCCAATCCTGTGACAACCACCGAGGCATCTCCTTGCTTTCAATTGCAGGGAAGATACTCGCCAGAATTCTTCTCAATCGCCTCACAGCCCATCTCGATCAAGGTCTTCTTCTTGAGAGTCAATGTGGCTTCAGAAAAGAACGTGGAACTGTTGACATGATTTTCGCTGCAAGGCAGCTGCAAGAGAAATGTCAGGAACAGAACTGCGAAATGTTCTCCACTTTCATTGACCTTACCAAGGCTTTTGATACAGTCAGCAGAGAAGGACTGTGGAAGATTATGGCAAAATATGGTTGTCCACGAAAGTTTGTCCAAATAGTGCGGCTATTTCATGACGGCATGCAGGCAAGAGTACAGGAAAATGGTGAGCTGTCTGAACCCTTTCCTGTCACCAATGGAGTGAAGCAAGGATGTGTCCTGGCACCAACACTGTTCAGCCTCATGTTTTCAGCCATGTTGATGAATGCCTTCGAGAACGACGACATTGGAATAGACATCAACTACCGTATGGATGGAAAGTTATTCAATCTCAGAAGGCTGAAAGCTAAAACCAAAATTGACAGTGGCACAGTCAGAGAGCTCCTGTTTGCTGATGATTGCGCTCTATACGCCAACTCAGAGGCGGACATGCAACATAATGTTTCAGCTTTCTCACATGCCTGTGCCAACTTTGGGCTCAATATCAACTTGGAGAAGACTGTAGTTATGTACCAGCCAGCTCCAGGGAATAATCACACTGTGCTGAATATCAAAGTGAATGATCATAGACTAAGTGTTGTGGACAAATTTACCTATCTTGGCAGCACCGTGTCACAAGCTGCCACAATCGATGACGAAGTGAATGCAAGAATCTCCAAGGCCAGTGCAGCCTTTGGCAGACTGTACAAGAATGTATGGGACAGAACTGGAATAAGCCTGCAAACAAAGCTAAAAGTCTACAAAGCAGTTGTATTATCCACACTGCTATATGCTTGTGAAACCTGGACTGTTTATCAGCGACACGCTAGGAAATTAAACCACTTCCACACAGTCTGCCTAAGGAAGCTACTGAAGATTAAATGGCAAGACAAGATTCCAGACACTGAAGTCCTAGAAAGAGCATCCATACCCAGTATCCACACTCTACTGATGAAGAATCAGATTCGCTGGGCTGGTCACTTGACTCGCATGCCAGATCACAGGCTCCCTAAACGAATTTTTTACAGCGAACTGCGTTGTGGTAAACGCTCCCAAGGTGGCCAGAGGAAACGTTTTAAAGACACTGAAAATTTCACTGAATGCTTTTGGAATTCATCATGACACCTGGGAGGCTGCAGCCAGAGACCGAAATTCGTGGCGTGCATCATTGCGCAAAGGTGCAGTTATATGTGAGGCAACCAGGACTGCAAGAGCTGTGAAGAAAAGGCAGGACAGAAAAACCACTGCAGGAAATCCTCCTCCAGAGACGTCAAGCATTCTTTGTCCACATTGTCAAAGAACATTTCGAGCCAAAATAGGCCTTATCAGCCATCTTAGAACCCACGGCTCCACACCTTCAACCCCACTGGATGAAATGAATGGTCATAATCATTCTTGATGGACAAACAACACAACAACACACAGTCAGATGAACAAGTTTTATAATGTGTAGTTCCATTCACCTCCAATTTTTGCTCATTAACATATATTTCTTTCTGCATAGTAGTTTTATCTGTATGCATTATCTTTGGTTTTGCTATGTAAAGATATAAGTGTCCTAGTAATAATGTATTTTCTCTGATTCCAAGTCCATGTTCTTGCTGGGGTCCCGGTTGGAAGCCTGGACTCGAACCCGACAACCACTTCATACTGCAGCTCGGCCGCCCTGAACGGAATGGTGGAAATCGGTTGTTGGGGTTACAAACAGTGTGTCGATGGGGTCCTCGTCATAAATAAATGTCCCGTGGGCCAGTCGTTGGAGAGAGACACAATGACCTGTGTTATGTAAGTATAATGTGTGATTGTGGGTGTGTGTGAATTAAGCGTGTGTGTGTGTGTGATATGCGTTAATGTGCACGCGACTGGCATCTTGCCGTCTTGATAGACGATAGTTTGTGTTGCCCTTACAGCATGATCCCCCTCTCGACCTGCCTAGTTTAAACCAGGGGAAAGGCAGCATCAATACATCTGGATCAAGACCAGCTGCAGAAGCTGCCGGATCAGCAAAGCAATGCTATAACTAACTATCCACCTGTCAGAACTTCGATCCTAGACCAGTTGCCGACTAAGGCTAAGGACCCGGTATGGCCAGCCACAACATTTCATCCTTAGGTTGCATTTCCTCGCACTAGGATAAGACCTGTGCCCTCTAAATTGCGCTGTTCCGCCCGAAGCCATTGACACCATGTGGAGTGTCGGGTTTGGTGAGCGTCGCCCAACATTCGGCGCTAACAGAAAGCAGGTAATACCGTCTACTGTCAAACAGTAGCTCAGTCATATCTGAATGTGCATAACACACACACACGCGCGCGCACGCGCGCCCACGCATGCACACACACACAGGGACGCACGCACGCACGCACACACACACGCTCGCGCGCGCACACACACACGCACACAAACACACACGCACACACACGTACACACACACACACACACACACACACACACACACATCACACAAACCTGTTTTTATATCCTGCACGTGTGTAGATGTAACGATCTTGTGCTGGAACATGCCTTCACTGGTTCTGCTTTCGGTGGAGTTATGAACTGACTGAGCTCTTCTTCGTCTCCACCACGCGATGATGGACTCTCCTGCAGTAGTATGGTTGTTTATCCGTGTTCAGTTACTCTTGAGTTTCACTAAGTGTTGTCAAGGGTTGGCACCTCACTCCTATTTTCACCGTCTGTAGAGCAACATATCCCTCTGGTGCATACGCGCTTTGTCTTTTATTTGCCAGCCTCTCCGTGGTAGAGCAAAAACTCTGTTGCAAATATGTTTGAATGACTGAATTTGCCCTCTGAATTAATCAGTACAATCTCTTGCATCAATTTTATGGCAATAGAGTAAGGGATAATGTGACAGTGTGTTCAATAATTGGGGTTTCACGAATCTTGGATGGTTTTATGATGAAATCGAACAAGTTCAAATTTCCTTATAGCTGTAAATAACATTTTGACGTTTTGCTATCTCGAGTAACAAAATAGTTTATTATACCGTTAGTTTAATAACTGTTTTCACTTCGGTCTGAACTATTATGTTGTTATTTCTAAATACAATTTTTTTAAAACTTAAATTTTAATTATATTGAACTGGTTTACTTAATAATTTCATTGTAATCTAAATTATTATAGATCTCGTTCAGTTAATATTTTCACTACAATCTACATTCCAAAGTATGGTTTATTTATTGCCACTTTAATGTAAATTATTATTAAACAGTTTCAATAAATATATGTAATTCACTCTAAATTATTATAGATATCGTTCAGTGAATATGTTCACTTTAATTTAAATTACTATAGAGCTCTTTAATTAACATTTATTTTTACTTTAATCTACATTTTCATAGAACTGGTTGAACAATATCACCTGGATCTCAATTAATACACAGCTGGTTACATTAATAGTATCATGTCAATGTAAATTATTCCACAGCTGGTTCAATAAATATTGACTTTGTGGCTCGCCCGCTTTTAACTCAAGCCATACACACTACTACTGGTAGCACAGGACTGAATTTTGCATGTAATCACTTTCCCTATTACCAGTGTCCCTGACCATCAGACGAACCCACTCTGACTTCACAGCTACTTGTAATTGATTCCCCCAAGACAAGAACGAGAAGTCAACATTTTAGACCTTGAACCCCTGCCTCGACATTCCATTATATTCAATTGTACCTTAACACCTACACCCTACACCGTTCAACGCAGGAATAGATGTTATATTAGCGTCCATGCCTGGCTCAGTTTAATAATCCTCTGACTGAGTCAGTCAGAATTAGGATATTAATTCGAAGATGACTGTTGTCCAAAGAGCGCAATGGCTTAAAAAATAACCTCGACATCAGTACACTGAATATTTAAGAGCGGGGTTATCCATTCGCTCCATGCTCACGGCCGGTTTGAATATTATTCGTATTTTCATTTAAGCTATTTAGTTAGTTGCATTTCCTTTAAGGACCTTGCAGTCAACACCAGCATTTTTTGCTGTTGTGGTCTCTCGGCAAGTTTATGCTCAGTATTTTGCCATTGCTTTCTGAACGACCGACACCAATACCATTATGTAAAAAAAAAAAAAAAAAAACAACGCAGGGCGATCTGCTGTCAAATCTCCCACAGCTGTATTTCGAACACGTGGGTATACGAGATGACGAACTGCGTTCGTGAACCCTTCGCCACGGAGCGCGACCATTTAAGCTATAGCTCTGTTTTATAGCGATGATGAGCAGCATCTTATTATTTGTAACACATTCTCCCAACATAACTCTAGGAGACTGTGTACGTGGACAAGTCTTAACGAGACGGACATATAATCAGATTTCTACTGGAACTATTAGTGTTGGAAATCTTCGCTGGCTGCTGAGGATGGGGACGGAGCGCTTATGGGAATGCCCAGAATCCTGTGATGTCGGTTCCTAAATCAATCAATCAATCAAGTCTTAGCTTTCCTCGTCACGGCATGGGGTAGGGGAAGCAGGGGCAGACCAAGAGCGAAGATGTTGGACTGCCATCAGATTCGAGTAACCAGTTCTGTTTCTGAGCAAACTTCTTCCAAGCTATCTTTACTGCTCCTTTTCAATCAATCAGGTGCCGTCTTCACAATGAAGATTGGCTGCAATGGATCTCCAACACTGTCTGTCTCTCGCCTTGACTGTACATTCTGTCAGGCTGATGTTCGTCCATCTCTTGATGTTATCTTCCCACTTGTATCGTTGCCTGCCTCTTGCTCGCTTGCCCTCCAGTATGGTTTTTATAAAAGTACTATGTCTTTTAACGTGGCCGAAATATTTCACTTGCCTCTATTTTATTTCTTTCATCAACTCTCTTTTCATTCCCAGAGTTTCTAGAACCTCTGTACTGCCCCTTCTACCCATGTCTAACTAACGTTGTCTGTAATCATCATTGCAGTGCTGGGACGGGAAACACAGACTGCCCTCAGCCCACCTCGTGTATCGGAAAGGATACCGGCATGTATGCAGATTGGGTAAGGAACTCGTGGTTATGGAGACACGCATAAATAGTTTCGTATATAAGCAAAGTTATAGACAAATATAAATGGTGTTTTATGTTAGCAAGTTGCATTTCCTATACAGGACCTCTCATTCAACCATAACATTTTGTGGCTGTTTATGATTTCGTGGCAGGTTTACATTCAGTAGTTTGCCATTGCTTTCTAAACGAATGGCACTCATACCATCGTATGAAAACTAGCGCAAGGCGGTCTGCTTTCAAATCGCCCGAAGCTAATTTCTAACGTAGGATACGGTATTGCGAATTTCGTACGCCACAGACGTCGGCAAGCAAACAATATGGACAAAAATATACATAATAGTGTATATAAGAAAATAATATAGACCAATATAAATAATCTATACCTATAAAAAAGGATGTATGTATGTGTGTATGTATGTGTGTATGTATGTCCGTTCTTTATGCGTTCGCGAACGGTTCATCCGATTGAGATGAAATTTTCTACACGTCTTCTTTTCATTCCTGTGCAACCAACTGTAATAGTTTCTTAGTGTACAATCATCTATTTACTTACTAAAATTTAATTTTGTAATTACATGGCTCAACATAAGAAAAAATAACACAAGGGACATAACTTTTAGTAGCATTGCTATATCTTAAGTTAAGACCCCTGGCTATAGATAGATAGATGGACAGATAGATACATAGATACATAGATAGATACATAGATAGATACATAGATAGATACATAGATAGACAGACAGATCCCCATCAGGGGCTAGGCGAAGCCGGGCCGGGTCAGACAGACAGATAGACACACAGACAGACAGACAGATAGATATATAGATAGATAGATAGATAGTCGGGAACGGGAACTTATATGACTACTTATATGAATTAAATGAGATGCTCCCCATCAGGGGCTGGGTGAAGCCGGGCCGGGTCAGACAAACAGACAGATAGTCGGGAACGGGAACGGGATCTTATATGACTACTTATATGAATTAAATGAGATACTCCCCACCAGGAGCTGGGCGAAGCCGGGCCGGGTCAGACAGACAGACAGACAGACAGACAGACAAGCAGACAGACAGACAGACAGAGAGACAGACAGACAGAGAGACAGACAGACAGACAGACAGACAGACAGATAGATAGATAGATAGATAGATAGATAGATAGATAGATAGATAGATAGATCCCCGCCAGGGCCTGGGCGAAGCCGGGCCGGGTCAGACAGACAGACAGACAGACAGATAGTCGGGAACGGGAGCTTATATGACTACTTATATGAATTAAATGAGATGCTCCCCACCAGGGACTGGGTGAAGCCGGGCTGGGTCAGACAACAGACAGACAGACAGACAGACAGAGAGTCGCGAACGGGAGCTTAAATGACTACTTATATGAATTAAACTTGCTGACCCGGCCCGGCTTCGCCCAGTCCCTGGTGGGGAGCATCTAGTTTAATTCATATAAGTAGTTATATAAGTTCTCGTTCCCGTTCCCGACTATCTGTCTGTCTGTCTGTCTGACTGTCTGTCTGTCTGTCTGTCTGTCTGTTTGTCTGTCTGACCCGGCCCGGCATCGCCCACAACTTGGTGTGGAGCATCTCATTTAATTCATATAAGTAGTCATATAAGCTCCCGTTCCCGACTATCTATCTGTCTGTCTGTCTATCTGTCTGTCTGACCCGGCCCGGTTTCGCCCAGCCCCTGATGGGGAGCATCTCATTTAATTCATATAAGTAGTCATATAAGTTCCCGTTCCCGACTATCTGTCTGTCTGTCTGTCTGTCTGTCTGTCCGTCCGTCCCTTCCTCTCTGTCTGTCTGTCTGTCTGCCTGTCTGTCTAATCATTTATTGGTTGCAGTTAGATAAACGAAGACCAACTTGCAAAAAGCATTAGAAAGAGCACTTGAAAGATCTTTACATCTTCCCCAACAATTAACTTGGGTAAATGGAGCGGCGGCGGCAGCAGCAGCAGAAGAAGAAAAAGGAGGAGTAGGAGGAGGAAGAGGGAGGTGGAGGAGGGAGGAGGAGGGAGGAGGAAGAGATAGGCGGAGAGAGGAGGAGGAGGGAGGAGGAGGAGTAGGGAGGAATAGGAGGGAGGAGGAGGGATTAGGAGGAGGAGGGAGGAGGAAAGAAGATGCGGGAGGAGGAGGAGAGAGGAGGAGGAAGGAGGAGGAGGAAGATGGAGGAGGAGGGAGAAAGAGGAGGAGGGGGGAGAAGGAGGGAGGAGGAGAACGCAGGAGGAGGAGGGGGAGGAGGAGGAGGGAGGAGGAGGGAGGAGGAGTGAGAGGGAGGAGGAGGGAGGAGGAGGAGGGGAGGGGGGAGGAGGCGGAGGGAGAAGGAGGAGGGAGAATTAGGAGGGAGAAGGAGGAGGGAGGAGGAGGGAGGAGGAGGAGGAGCGATGTGGAGGGAGGAGGAGAAGAGAGGAGGAGGGGAGAAGGGAGGAGGAGGAGGAGGGAGGAAGAGGGAGGAGAAGGAGGAGGAGGGATGAGGGGGAGGAGGGAGGAGGAGGGAAGAGGAGTAGGAGGGAGGAGGAGGAGAAGAGAGGAGGAAGGAAGAGGAGTGATTAGGAGGAGGGAGGAGGGCGAGGAGGTAAGAGGAGGAGGAAGAGGGAGGAGGAGGAGGAAGGAGGAGGAAGAGGGAGGAGGAGGAAGGAGGAGGAAGAGGGACGAGGAGGGAGGAGGAGGAAGAGGGAGGAGGAGGGAGAGAGAGGAGGAGGGAGAGGGAGGATGGGAAGAGGAATAGGAAGGAATAGGAGGGAGGAGGAGGGATGAGAAGGAGGAGGGAGGAGTAGGAGGGAGGAGGAGGGAGGAGGAAGAGGGAGGAGGAGGAAGAGGGAGGAGGAGGGAGGAGGAAGAGGGAGGAGGAGGGAGAAGGAGGAGGAGGGAGAAGGAGGGAGGAGGAGAACGCAGGAGGAGGAGGGGAGGAGGAGGAGGGGGAGAGGGAGGAGGGGGAGAGGGAGGAGGGAGGAGGCGGAGGGAGAAGGAGGACGGAGGAAGAGGGAGAAGGAGGTGGGAGGAGAAGGAGGGGGAGGAGGAGGAGGGAGGTGGGAGGATGAGGAGGGAGGAGGAGGGATGTGGAGGGAGGAGGTAGAGGAAGGAGGAGGAGGGAGGAGGAGAGAGGAGGAGGAGGAGGGAGGAGGAGGAAGGAGGAGGAGGGAGGAGGAGGAGGAAGGAGGAGGAGGAAGGAGGAGGAAGAGGGAGGAGGAGGGAGGAGGAGGATGGAGGAGGGAGAGGGAGGAAGGAGAGGGGAAGATGAAGAGGGTAGGAGGAGGAGGAGGGGAGAGGAGGAGGAGGATTATAACGCATATGCCTGTAGATAACTGCAGCGAAAAGGTGGGTCTGTCTATCTATCTAACCCGGCGTGGCTTTTCCCAGCTCCTGACAGGGAGCGTCTCATTAAATTCATACAACAAAAAAAGTTACTTAAAAGAATGTCCTTCCACACACCATCCATTATTTTTAATGAAAACTGTTTTTAATCACCTGCATGACTGTAGATAACTTCTTTAAGCATAAAAAGATGAGTTACAATGTTATGCATTATGCACTATTTTTATGAAAACTTTGAAAATGCCTTAAAGATTATATCATTATTTATTATAACTCATATGCCGGTAAATAACTATAGATAAAGAGTTTATAAATCTTTGAAAACCATGCAACAATATGACTATAAGGTATATAGCAATGTTATTAAAAGTTATGCCCCTTGAAATAACTTTTCTAGAGTTAAGTCCCCTCGCTATATAGAAATTATAATGAAAAAGGAAATATTAAATAATATTAAGTAAGTAGCCGATTTCACACAAAAAACATATGACAGTTGGCTGCGCGGGAATGAGAGGATGACGTGTAGAAAATTTCATCTCAATCGGATGGACCGTTCGCGAACGCATAAAGGACATACATACAGACGGAGATTGCCTTTTATATATAAGACTAGCTGACCCGGCCCGGCTTCGCCCAGACCCTGGTGGGGAGCATCTCATTTAATTCATATAAGTAGTCATATAAGTTCCCGTTCCCGACTGTCTGTCTGTCTGTCTGTCTGTCTGTCTGTCTGTCTGTCTGTCTGTCTGTCTATCTATCTGTCTGTCTGTCTGTCTGTCTGACCCGG
>OY992876.1:397821824-397824324 GCA_963921405.1 Cepaea hortensis
AGGAGGGATTATAAGGAGGAGGGAGGAGTAGGAGGGAGGAGGAGGGAGGAGGAAGAGGGAGGAGGAGGAAGAGGGAGGAGGAGGGAGGAGGGGGGAGGAGGAGGGAGGAGGAAGAGGGAGGAGGAGGGAGAAGGAGGAGGAGGGAGAAGGAGGGAGGAGGAGAACGCAGGAGGAGGAGGGGAGGAGGAGGAGGGGGATAGGGAGGAGGGAGGAGGCGGAGGGAGAAGGAGGACGGAGGAAGAGGGAGAAGGAGGTGGGAGGAGAAGGAGGGGGAGGAGGAGGAGGGAGGTGGGAGGATGAGGAGGGAGGAGGAGGGATGTGGAGGGAGGAGGTAGAGGAAGGAGGAGGAGGGAGGAGGAGAGAGGAGGAGGAAGGAGGAGGAGGGAGGAGGAGGAGGAAGGAGGAGGAGGAAGGAGGAGGAAGAAGGAGGAGGAGGGAGGAGGAGGATGGAGGAGGGAGAGGGAGGAAGGGGAGGGGAAGATGAAGAGGGTAGGAGGAGGAGGAGGGGAGAGGAGGAGGAGGATTATAACGCATATGCCTGTAGATAACTGCAGCGAAAAGGTGGGTCTGTCTATCTATCTGACCCGGCGTGGCTTTTCCCAGCTCCTGGCAGGGAGCGTCTCATTAAATTCATACAACAAAAAAAGTTACTTAAAAGAATGTCCTTCCACACACCATCCATTATTTTTAATGAAAACTGTTTTTAATCACCTGCATGACTGTAGATAACTTCTTTAAGCATAAAAAGATGAGTTACAATGTTATGCATTATGCACTATTTTTATTGAAAACTTTGAAAATGCCTTAAAGATTATATCATTATTTATTATAACTCATATGCCGGTAAATAACTATAGATAAAGAGTTTATAAATCTTTGAAAACCATGCAACAATATGACTATAAGGTATATAGCAATGTTATTAAAAGTTATGCCCCTTGAAATAACTTTTCTAGAGTTAAGTCCCCTCGCTATATAGAAATTATAATGAAAAAGGAAATATTAAATAATATTAAGTAAGTAGCCGATTTCACACAAAAATCATATGACAGTTGGCTGCGCGGGGAATGAGAGGATGACGTTTAGAAAATTTCATCTCAATCGGATGGACCGTTCGCGAACGCATAAAGGACATACATACAGACGGAGATTGCCTTTTATATATAAGATGAGATGCTCCCTACCAGGGACTGGGTGAAGCCGGGCCGGGTCAGACAGACAGACAGACAGACAGACAGACAGATAGATAGATAGATCCCCGCCAGGGGCTGGGCGAAGCCGGGCTGGGTCAGCTAGTATTTAATATAAGCGAACAATATAGACAACTACAAATAATATTTTATATAAGCAAGCAATATAAATCATATTTTATGCAACCAAATAACAGACAAATATAAATAAAATATGTGACCAAATAACAGACAAATATAAATCATATTTTATGCAACCAAATAACAGTCAAATATAAATAAAATATGTGACCAAATAACAGACAAATATAAATAATATTTTTTGGAAGCAAACAATATAGACAAACATAAATAATATTGTACGTAAGCATTCAATATAGACAACAAACATAAATAATATTTTATGTACAAATCAATTAGAGAAATATAAATATTTAATGTAAACAAAAAGAGTGTAGATAAATTATAGTTTATGAAAAGCAAGCAATATAGATAAACAAATAATATTTTCTGTTTAAGAAACAATGCAGACACATATAAATAATAGTTTATATAAGCAAACAATATAGAAAAATACAAACAATATTTTATATGAGCAAACAATATAGACAAATATATATATAATATTTTATTTAAGCAAACAGTAGACAAATATATGAGCAAGCGAACAAATTAATACCGACTCAATCATTAAGCTAATAATGAGTAATTTAAAATTCCATCTGTTAATTTCTTAGTCATCCAGACTTCCACATACAGATTTGTTAATTTCATAAATTAACGGTAGCCGCTGTGGCGCAGTGGCCAGACACTCATCTACCGGGCCGCTAGTCATAGGTTCAAGTGACCATAGGCGGGGGAGGGATTATAAAACTGACACCATGGATCCCAGGTGGACACAGCAACGGCAGTAGCAGCAATAACCACTGCATCATCTTTATCAGAGCTGCCAGAGCCACAATTATTAACGACAACAACAGAGACGACAACAACGATATCTACAACATCGATATCAATAATAACGACAGCAGCAGTAACAGCAGCAGTAACAGCAGCATAACCACCACCATCATCATCACCATCACCACCACTACCATTATCACCATCACCATCATCACAAACATCACCACTATCACCACCACCATCATCACCACCACCATCATCACCACCACCACCATCACTACCACCACTACCACCACCACCACCACCATCATCGCCAACATCATCATCATCATCATCATCATCACCAACATCACCACCACCATCACTACCTCCATCATCAACACCACCATCATCATCACCATCACCAC
>OY992876.1:397831824-397861824 GCA_963921405.1 Cepaea hortensis
GAAGATTGGCCATCTATTCCTCCGTGAATTCAGGCCTACAACGTGGTTGAAAATTTCCTACTTAAACTGTTCAAGTAAAGCCTTTGTGCGAGCAGCAGTGTGGGGCCGCGCGTTGTCGTGCAGGTTAATGCAAATGTATGATGGCAGTCTACAGATAAGTTACATCATTTCTCCCTTTAGAATACGCCCGTCTACATATAAGTTACATCGTTTCTCCCTATAGAAAACTGTTGAGGACAGATAGAAAGTTATATAATTTCTCCCTTTAGAAAATTGTTGTGGGCAGATAGAAAGTTACAGCATTTCCCCCTTTAGAAACATACAGAAAATTACATCATTTCCCTCTTTAAAAAACTTCTGTGGACAAGTTGAATATTAACGCAATTATCCTTTTGGCAGACGGCTACACGTACCAGTAACTCAGTAACGGCTGTGAACAAAACAAGTTACTTCATGTCCTCCATGACCAATGACTTAATCCTGTTCCCGGTGTTTCCAGGGGCTAACAAATACATCTTTCTTTATTTCAGATCTGATCTTTAACGAGACTCTGCAGAGCTGTGATTATGCCTACAACGTGGCGCCACCATGTGGGACTAAAGTAGTACTTGGATAGTCGCATGTGACAAGATGACGTTGTTGTGTATCTTGTGGGGATACTCATATATGGAACAACACACAACCACGAAACAACCCCCATACATTTGTGCGAGCACGCACTTACGAGTGGTTATATTTTTAACTGTTGTACATAACTGAACATTTAAAGATGCGTTCGGATTGCTAAAGCAAACATCTTCATAGAAACGAATCAAACTATTCATAACCACAGACATACGTATGTTGTAAATAAGTAATTATGTATGCTAGTAGACAAGACCTCTCGATTAGACACACGATCGAACTAAGGCACATACAATTAATCACTTACAGACCTCTCGATTAGACACACGATCAAACTAAGGCACGCACACGCGAGCACATGCGCGCACGCGCACACAGAGAGAGAGAGAGAGAGAGAGAGAGAGAGAGAGAGAGAGACCTCTCGATTAGACACACAAGCAAACTAAGGCACATACAGTTAACCACATGCAGACCTCTCGATTAGACACACGAGCAAAATAAGGCATATACAGACAGACACATATATACCTCTCGATTAGACACACGAGCAAGCTAAGGCACATACAGATAGACACATACAGGCCTCTCGATTAGACACACGAGTAAACTAAGGCACATACAGTTAATCACTTACAGACCTCTCGATTAGACACATGAGCAAACTAAGGCACATACGGACAGACACATACAGACCTCTCGATTAGACACGCGAGCAAACAACGGCATAAACAGCCAAGCACATACAGCTAGGCACATACAGACATTACCGATTAAATACACCTTAAAATCACAGTCTCGTTTATGACTGGCTATACTTTGTCTGTACAAATCAATGTCCGGTGTGATTGGTTGTTCTTCGTTTGAACATATTAATATAAAATAAATGTCTTATGTATGATTGGTTATTCTTAGTGTATACAAATAAATGCTTCATTTATGATTGGCCATTCTTCATGCATCCATCATGTGCCATGCCGATAAGCGTGGGCGCAATGGCAATTCTTGTTCTAATCTCTTCAAGGCATCTCCAATCAGATGTTATTGTAGTAGTGTCAAATGAAGTAACAAGACTTGATCTGTACTAAAACTTTATACTTTATTCTCAAGATGACAAGCCGTGTCTTCTCAGCTGGACTATCGGATGTTGACTGCCTTCACAACAACAATACGTCACGATTGAGCATCTCTCTCCGCTTTCACTCATAATGCTCAATCGTGCTGTATCTCTAATTCCCCACTAGATCCTAATTATAACCCAAACTACACATACTGTTACACCTCCCCATGTTTATTAAAGAATTTTCCTTATAAAGGAAAAATCTTTACTCCTAATCCCCTTACTCTATTCCCTCTTTTTCCTCTAATCTTCCATAGTTCTTCTAATCCTCCCCAAACCAACTCCAATTTAATTAAACATTCTATTTCTTTAACTCTTTCCCCAGCTATATAATCAACCCACTTCTTCTTCCATTTTACCTCTATACCTCGTACCATGTACTGTAACCCTTTTTTAACTTACCATTTCTACTCTTCTTTCATTTCCCCAAACTATATAGCAATCCACTATATATTCCTTGGCTCCTCAAGTTCCTATATAAAATATGCATATTATAAACAAAATGGCTCGTAAAATCGTATTTGTACAACTGGCATTAGGAAATCACTCGCATTTCTCAATACAAGACAACCCGAACAACGAGAACAACATATTTAGAAGAAGTAAAGAAGGGGTGCACCAAGTAAAAGGAATAAATAGTCAAGATAAGCACAAAGAAACGCATATTCCACATACCCACATTTACCTCCTTTGCCAATAAAAAAAATTTGTACAATCAAATTTTTTCTTATAAATACGTCATACAAAAATAGATCTTTGTTTTCTATAAACCAAGTTGATATAATGTTTTACAAGCTTTATATATACAACCCTATATGAAATAGAACTTTTTACGTAAGTTTCAAGCCTTATATCTTCAACATTTAAAATTTCCAACCACAATCTTGTCCAAATTGCGTTATCTCACCTTTTAGCATGAGATCCTGTTCAATTTTTATGAACACCTTTAATATAATTAAAGCTGGTTTTTCACAGCACCTATTTCTTGCCCCCTTCATGTCCCATGATCTGCCCTTTATCCCCCTATGTATTTCTTCTATATGCTGCTATTCACAGTTTTTCCCTTAAACTTCTATCTAGTTATACTCTACTTATATATTCGAAGCTTTTCAAGCAACCTAACCTTCCCAACAGCCTATGTCTCCATACCCTCCCTCAATAATTTTATAATTCCTTTCTGAACGAAAGCCCCCTGTATTTGAAAAGTTAACTAATATTCTAACCAAACTTAAAACCAATTCATTAACCACATCACTTAATCTATCAATCCAACTGTTTACGCAAAACTAAATCAAAACAAGGCGTCACAATTATCCAATTAAAACACATTTTCAAAATTAATATGGCATGCATTTTATCAACCCAAAAGCAAATATTATATCATTATTAGACACTTTTACGGTCCAATAGTGTTTTACTCAAAGCACTATAAACTCAACGATCCTAACTTACTTAAACTAACTTTTTATAAAACCAAACCAAGCATGAAATAAAACATAATACATATACATATAGCATTGAAACATAGTCTCAATAAAATAATCAATTAACCACCATCATTGCCCAGTTACACGAAAATAAAACTCCAAGTGAATAAACAAAGATTTTCCAAGTAAACTTTCTTAAAATTATTACGTATAGTGGCCCCAACAACCATACTAATAATGTACTAGATCTCTATTTATTCAGGCCATTCCATTTATATATTTCCTAACTCCATTCTCATTTTCCTACCTCATCATAGCCAATTGCTAACCAGAGACATACTTCCCAGTATATCAATAATACCAAAAACTCCCCACCAAATTCTCTATAAAACTTCCTACAACTCTCTGTAAGCGAACCGCTTTTAAATTTAAATTGTTCATTAAAATTATGATTGACAAAACTGAAGATATTTCCCTTATCCCCTATTTCACATTCTCACAGAAAAGATATGTTAGATTGAGTTAGTGCGCACTTAGGAAAATAAGAAAAAGAAAGGAAAAAGTAAGAAGCAATCACACTTCTCTTTCCATACATACTTTATGAATAAAGTTTCAAAATTTATCTTCAGTTTCCGTCAATAATAATTGTTATTATCAAAAAAAAATATTGATTCAACACTACTAGCTTTTCTTTTTTTTTTTTTTTTCTTCCAAGTAAACCCATCAATTCAATGCTACATATGTGTATCTGTTACTTACAGACCAATATCCAAATCTTATAAGCATATCTGCCGATATCAATGATAACAAATAGTACAAACATCAATTCCTCCTTTTTCTAGCCTAACTCCAAACACATCATACTACCCGGAAAATCCTCTTAATTAATCACTGTAAACTACAGTACAAGTCCTCTTATCTATACTAATGTAGTATTCACCATCCACTCACCTATTTACTTGTGGCCCTACCTGCCAATTATTTCCCTTCAATTTGTCCAAGCTACTAAAAAAATCAACCATCAATTCCACCCCATAGAGAAATAACCAAATATATACATATACTTCATTCAAAACTACCTCCATATTGATTATAAAAATACCAAGAGTCATCTTCTTCATTTTCGAATTTTAACACTTATAAATTGCTATCTGCAATATTCTCTACTTATCTACTTCCTACGGTTCCACTTCTTCAATAACTCCAAATTTCTTTGAACCAATGCTAATTCTACATCAATGTCTTCTTCTTCGTACAATCCATTTGTTTCCTCCATACTACTACTACTTGACTCTGACTTTTCATCCATTTCTTCTTCTTCGTCTGTATGTCTCTCTTTAGCTGCCGCTAATCTCTTTTGTTCAATATCCCATCTAATTTGTCGATCACTATTCCTCAAGGATCTTTCTAGTAACGGCATATCCTCCCCGCTCGTTGAATAATCCCTAATTCTCCTCTGTCTTTTCACTTCTCTATCTCTTTGTCTATCCATTCTCCTTTTCGTTGCCTGTCTAGTGTTCCTAAACGGAGCACTTATTTCCTCTTCCATACTATCATAATGAGTCTCATTCAACTTTTCTTCTTCTATTGTTTTCGGTATCGTCTGTTCTTGAGTATCATCAAAGCCTGGAGTTGCTAATAAGCGATTTTGTGCTGGATCTCTTCTAACGCCTGGGGTTACTGTAGCACCTCTAACGAGTTGTTCATCTAAAAACCTTGTGTCTGAATAATAATAATTATTATTATTATATTCTATCTCTTCTTCATCTCTCCTTAAGTGTTCCACGTGTGCCCTTGCTACATGTCCAAGTCACGGGACTGGTTCTTAATACTATATGACAGTGGGCCGATATAACTCTCATCGAACCTGAATTATTCCAAGCTCAGTTACAAAATATTCAAGCCTGCACGTATTAGTTATTTCCATATAACCATGGTCTTACTGATTTCATGAGACCTCTAGCTTTTTTCAGCGACTCTTCAGCTGTTTGCTGTTTTTGTGTTCCACAAACATCTTTCTCTCTCTCTCTTGGTATTCGTCTCTTGACCTTCCCTACTTTCCTGTCATATAAACTGGTATCTAGTTCCAAAGAGTCACTAACTAAACATTTGCCTGCTTGTCCACCAGCAACCATACCGCCCGTTCCTAATCATTCTTTTTAAATCTCTGTCTGGTGTACATTCTATATCAGAATCTGTGAGGTCCGAAAATTCCGATTCATAAGATTCTTCGGTTCCACATCCATGATTATACCTGAGCAAAGTTTTTCCATTTCTAGCCCTAACATTCTTTCTAATTTTCTTTCTGCTGTCTTCTGTCTTGGGTTGTCTAACTTCTGTACCTGTGTCTCTCTTTAATGCAACAGTGTTTCTCTTCCCTACTGTATCAACTTGTGTCTGTGTGTTCCGTTCTATTACTTCAATCATCTGCGTCTGTGTCTCTCTTTCCTGTCGATCATCAGCTAAGGTTCTATTAGTCTGATGCTGATTTTCTCCTTTGTTTGACTTTGCGAGTGCATATTTCAATCTTCTGATTTCAAACCATTGATTTTGTAATGTTTTCTGCTCTTCACTATTAGATGGCCAATTCCAGTTCCATCTTTTCTTATAAAAATTCTGTCTCTGCCAACTATTTTCTTCTGGCTTGCCATGTTGTCCCTCTTCATACCTTCGTGTTCTCGTCACGTCGTTTACATTCCATCTGTGACAGTTTCTGTCGTTCTTATAAAGTGGTTGTTTTCTAAAGCAGGTTGAGCTTTGACGTGGCCTTGGCGTAATGGTATCATACTGGCCATTCGATTGGACACCTCTACCACGTTGTCTTCTATCATTTTTTTCCAGTGTCATAATTTCTGCGCTAGTTTGATTAACTCCACGTCTTCTTTGCATTTCTCGAAAATTTCTACTATGCACACTTCTATTCTGTGTATTAAACTGAGCACCTCTGTTACTACAAAATCCAAAAACGTGTCCCCTTTGACCACAGCTCCGACAAACCATATTTGTTTTATTTGTATTACTTACCGTTTCTCTTACAGACTTTCTCCTTTTTTCTAGTGAATATATTTGGGCTGTATTTCTTCTGGATGAATGGATCAATTCATTCATTCTCAGGTTCTCTTTTCTTCCGCGTCCGCGTTTGTTAACAATTCTTTCCTGCGTTCTCGTACCTGTAAAATTCCTACGTCTATCTTCAACATTCCTACTCACCTTGTTAATGTCATGTCTACCCTGTGTATTCGACTGGACACGCCTGTTATTACAAAACCGAAAAACATGTCCCCGTTGACCACAATTCCAACAGACAATATTTGTACTATTTGTGTTACCTACTGTTTCTCTTGTAGGGTATCTCATATTTCTTCTTTCCTCATTATCATGCCTATTTCTACCTTGTAACGTCTGTATACCTCCTCTCCTATTCCATCCGAATCTTGTTTGTCCTATTTCCATAGGTTCCTCAACTCTGTCATCTCGACTACTTCCCACTTCTCGTCCTGTTCTTAATCTAAACCTACGTCTCAAATTTTCTTCTTGTACCGCGATATCCACCGCTTGTGATAACCTCTCAGGGTTTTCCCTCATTAATTTAAGTTTCAAACCATCAGACTTTATGCCATCCACAAAGATCCCTACCAACATCCTTTCCACCTCCTCTCCTCGTACATTCTGTCCTAAGAATGCCTCTTCAGCCAGATTAATTAATCTATCGCTAAACAATTGTACCGTCTCTCCGTTATTTTGTTTAGCCTGCCTCAACACCGAAAATGCATGTTGTGGATCCGTTATTTCTGCATATTTCCTTGCTAGGTCTTCCTTGAATTGTTCCCATGTCTCATCTACTCTAGCTTCTAGCTTTCTTCTTATATGATCCGAGACCGGTTCCGTTGCCGTCTGATAAGCCAGTCTCATTTTTTCTTCATCTGTTGCTGAGATCAAATAGGCATATTTTTCTATAGAGGTGACCCATTTCTTATAGTCTCTGGCCTGTCCATTAAACTTTACAATTTCTGTTGCCATGCCTTGTTGTTTAATCACCATATTAAGTCGGCCTACTGCTGTACCCACGCCTGTCAAAACCTGGGCCAAGTTATCCGGTTCCGCCATGCTGAAAAATACTGAAACAAAGCAAGCAACCAATCACACAATTACAATTTCCCAAATCCCAAACAGCACAATTCAGTTGGTTATAATATTGTAAGATATTACATTAATCAGAGGAAGCATCAACAATATCCTGTCTGAGCATAGGAAGAATGAACCCTGTCCTCAATAAAAAACTCAAATTTGTGGCAATCAGAAGGTTCCTTGTAGATATTTGTTTCTTAAACCACCATAATGTCCTGTACTCCACTCTAATTAATAAATTCGGAAGCTCACGGGAGACCTCGAAATACACAACTTTTACTCCGAGTCTATTTCCTTAATTAATCCGTCATCTTCTTTTACCAACTTACGGATTCAGTTCAACCAACCAGAGCCCGCATCAAGTGAAAGTCTCGGAATTCAGGTGGTGGAGTTCAGATATCACTTCTCTTCCCTCAGGTAATTTCGTCCTTCTCGTGGGCTGCCAGAAAATTTTCAACCCCTGGTTGGGTCACATCTCATGGGCTGCCAGACAATCTTCGACCCCCTGGTTGGGTCCCTTCCTTGATCTCAAGTGGGTACTTCGTCGTCGTATGGAATGGGTCATAGGAATATAACGAGGCCCAAGGATTAGGAGTGTTTGGGTCATAGGAATGACAAGGCCCAAGGATTAGGTGTGTTTGGGTCATAGGAATAACAAGGCCCAAGGATTAGGTGTGTTTGGGTCATAAAACTGTTAAGGCCCAAAACTGGATTAGTATCAATCAGCCAACGGCTAGTGATGAGCTGACCTTGAACGAGTTCTGACTTCCGATAAAATCTTGAAAGTGGCAAGGTTCAGGCAACGGCCAGGTTAGGCCCCTTATAAATGATACGATTCAAATGTTCAGCCACGGCTCCAGGAAACCCTTCTTGTCCTGGCAGTTTTGTCTGGATTCTTTAGTACTTCGCGTGGTAGGCCATTATCTTCATAATTTGTCTTACAGCATGCCGCCAGTGGATAGTTGTTGTTGGCCGGCCTAGATCAACCTCAGATCCTGGTCACGGCACCATTTATTACTTCTGTAGTAGTGTCAAATGAAGTAACAAGACTTGATCTGTACTAAAACTTTATACTTTATTCTCAAGATGACAAGCCGTGTCTTCTCAGCTGGACTATCGGATGTTGACTGCCTTCACAACAACAATACGTCACGATTGAGCATCTCTCTCCGCTTTCACTCATAATGCTCAATCGTGCTGTATCTCTAATTCCCCACTAGATCCTAATTATAACCCAAACTACACATACTGTTACATTATGACTGTTCCGAGATAGCTGTACCGATTCACTTGTTTAAGAATATACACATTTACTTATATATTACATTGAGGTATTTCTTCCTTCCTAGTGACGACCATAATTTGTGTCTTCTTACAATTCAATTCTAACCCTAGTTGTTCACTGTGTGCAACAACCACATCTACTAAATGTTACAGGCCCTGTTCATTGTCTGCAATCAAGACTGTATCATCTGCATATCTAATGTTATTAATGTATCGTCCCCCAGTGTTGATTCCTTCCTTATTTTCTATATTTCTGAAAATATTTTCACTGTACAGGGAAAACAGATATGGAGTCATTACACATCCCTGTCTCATACCTTTCTTAATAGGCTGATATTGACCTACCTCATTATCAATTTGTATGACAGCTTGTTGTTTCCAATATATGTTTTTTACAAGTCTAAGGTCTTTTCCATCAATTTGTAAATCTTCAAGCATCCTTATCATGTCGACATGTCTCACTTTATCGAAAGCCCTTGTGTAGTCAATAAAGCAGAAGGGTAGATCTTTGTGTACTTCTATTGAACGTTCAATTACTGTTCTCAGTATATACACAGCATTCACTATACCCTTGCCTTCTACAAACCCACATTGTTCCTTTCCTATTTCAGGCTGTATTGTCTTCCTAACTCTTTGCATGATAATTCTCAGCAAAATCTTCGTGATGTGACTCATTATACTAATTGTTCGATGTTGATCACATTCCAAGGCTCCTGATTCCTTTGTGATTGCAATAAATACAGAATTGCATAATTCATGAGATATGTCTCCAGTATCGTATATTGTATTCAGGAGTCTGGTAACTTTATCTATTCCGTAATATGCTAAAGCATTAATCATTTCTATTGTGATGCTGTCTGAACCGGGGGTCTTGCCACTTTTCATGTATACAAATACATGTCTAATGTGTAATTGGATGTTCTTCAGAAAGAATTCTTGAGTGAATCCGCCCCTTTCGTTGACATGTACGTGGTTAGTGAGTACGTCTGAATAGTGTCTCCGCATTATAATGATATAAACACAGAAGAAACACAATATGTTGCACGATTTATTGCCTGGCATCGCTACATCTCGTCAGGTGCATACCACAGAGTAATATATCATCTGAAATGTATAAATGATTAATACTTTAGCTCAAACAATTAAAACACAGTCAAAGGTATTGTTCGAATGTGGAACATCTGTTATTCCCAAGGTAGGTTCAAATTTACAGTGACAGAAGTATTATTTATTTTATTCACTTCAGATGGTATATAAATCTGCGGTATGCACCTGACTAGATGCAGAGAAATATGCCAGGCAATAAATCGTGCAACAAATTGTTTGTGGCTTCTGTGTTTAAATTCACTAAGGGAATACTTTGTATAAAGGCATGGCACATGATAGGTTGAACGATGAGGCTACCACACAACGACTGATCTACTCACTGGAGGTGTGAAAGAGTTCGTGTATATTTGATGTACCGCCAGTCAGCAGGGGAATGTACATGAATCACATGCAAGCTTCACTATTGTATTGTATCCTCAGCCAATTGTAGTGCAACAGCAGTATTGTCTTAGACGTTTAGGCCAAATAAACATTCTGCAGCCGAATACTTGTGTCGTTTAATTACTTGATATGGTAATTTGTGGTCATGTCTGTCGCGGTAATGAGTTTGTCATGTCTGTTATGAAAATTTGCCGATAATTGAGAGTTATATTTACGCCTATACATTCAGTTGTTTTCAGTTTATTGATGTTTACAGGAGGTTCACTGCAAGGGGATCGGTTTCACTGCACCGGGTTTCATTCCATATGGGTTGGTCTCTACACTCTGTGGCTAGGAACTCGCCGCAAGCGTCGCACAGAGCACACAGTCCGTAGATTCAGGGACGACCCCTAGGGATCTCCGGTACAACTGCACTTGTGGCATGAAAGGCATCCCCAAAACGAACCCGCGACCTTCAAATCAGACGTATTCATCGCTTCACCACGGAGACGACCCCCCCCTCCCCCGGGATATGTGCGTATGTGTTTGTGTTTAAGTAAAGGTGTTAGAAAAGCATAGCCAGGTCAGTATGGATCATATGTTTCAAAAATCAAATCGCGACCCACGATGTAAGTGGAAAGTGGGAAAGTGACGTAGTGAGCAAAGTGTCAGCTATGCAAAATAAATGGCGTCTTTGGAAGGAAGGGCAATCTTTACTGAAATAGAAGAAAGACAAGACGGAACGAACAAGTCATCGCCATCGAACAATAGACTGATGGGTCGTCTGATGGGTCGTCTGATGGGTCGTCTGATGGGTCGACTGATGGGTCGTCTGATGGGTCGTCTGATGGGTCGACTGATGGGTCGTCTGATGGCTCCAAATACCCACATGTATGAACTGGTTTTGGTCCGAGATCACCTTCAGAACACGAGCATCTCAATAAGAGCTTCAGGCTCCTCCTGTAGCTCATACAAGGAGAATCTCAACTCAGTAAAAGAACTCGGTAGCATCGACACGGTTCGAAACTCGTGTATATCAGAATCTGATACGCTATAAATATTTCACATGAGGGTAGCGTTTCTAATATTTGAAATGTTTCTTCTATAGTCACAATTCGACCTGTTCTAATGTTTGAAATGTTGCATCTATAGTCACTATTCGACCTGTTCTAATGTTTGAAATGTTGACTCTATAGTGACTATTCGACGTGTTCTAATGTTTGAAATATTGCCTCTACATCGACTATTCGATCTTTTCTAATGTTTGAGAGAGAGAGAGAGAGAGAGAGAGAGAGAGAGAGAGAATGAGAGAGAAATAGAGAGAGAGAGAGAGAGGGCGAGATGGAGAGAAAGGGAGAGAGAGAGGCCTGCGGAAAAAGAGTGAACTAAATGGGATAAAACCCAATGCAAGGAAGAAGATCCTCTCGCCTGTAAACGCCTTTAGATGGATTCGGTCAGTTGGACAGTTAGAGCATTGCTTTGCTAATCCGGCAGCGTCTGCAGCTTGTCATGATCCGGATGTATTGGTTTTCCCTTTTCCTCTGGAGTAAACAAGGCAGGCCGAGAGAGGGTTCACGCTACATTGGTAACACGTGGTCTCTATAATTCAGCCCAGGCTGTGTGCTATGGGGAACTATAGCTCCAACCCTGGTCACCGCCATGGGTTGTAGTTATTGCCTGTTTTTTTATAGCACAATGTAACAAAATATCTTCTACCCAGACAGCGAGATACCCGTATAGTATACGGTGCATTTTTAATGACCGTGCAGCGTTTGAAAATATTACCGGTCCAAGTTTGTATTCACCCTCTGTAAAGTTCATGCATCATAAAAGGTAAATACAAAACTTGGACCGGCAATATTTTCAAATACTGCACAATCATTAAAAATACATCCTGTATATGAGAGACATGGAACGAGTTGCAACTGATGGGCAACAGATAGGAGGGACAGACCCCATAGACCACATTAAGAAAGCTTCTTATCTCGAAATAGATATGAGTAGGTCACACAGGGCGTTAAGATTTCGTGATATAAAAATAGAAATTATAGCACTCCGAGCAAACGGATTGATGCGTCGGCTCTTTCAGTAATTCTTATAAAATACAGATGTTGATTGTTCCAGCCACACAATGGTTATAAACACTTATATTTGTTCTTTCACGCGTCGCTCCTTGTTGGAACCACAATTAAATATAGTATCAAGCATCCTTAAATATGTTGTTCCATTTGTTATTGTATTTACAACTAGCATTCTTTTATATATGTGAGCCGGCTGCTCAGAAAGCAATGGCAAACTACTGAGCGTAATCTTGCCAAGAAATCAACATACAGCTGAAAGATGCTGGTGTTGACAGGAATGTCCTGTAAAGGATATGCAAAAAAAAAAAAAATTCTTTTATATTATTTCATCCGTTATTGTTTCTTCAACTTGCAGTAGTTCTTATTATTTCATGTTATTATTGAATAACTAACTCGTTCATGTTCTTTCATCTGTTATTATGTCTTCAACTTGCAGTAGTTCATATTATTTCATCTGTTATTATTGTATCAACTAACAGTAGTTCATGTTGTTTCATCTGTTATTGTATCTTCAACTAGCAGTGTTTCATGTTGTTGCATATGTTATTGTTTCACAAATTAGCAGTCATTCGTGGTTTTTCATCTGGAGGTTGGCTTAGTTGCCATCCCTATAACTGAAATGAGACACATGCAATGTGTGAACTAACTAGAAAGTTGAGTTAGTTGCCACCCCTATAACTGAAATGAGACACACGCAGTGTGTGAACTAACTAGAAAGTTGACTTATTTGCCATCCCTACGACTGAAATGAGACAAATACAGTACGTGAACTAGAAAGTTCACTTAGTTGCCATTCCTACGACTAAAATGCGAGATTTACAGCGTATGAACTAGAAAGTCGTCTTATGTTCCACTCCTATGACAGAAGTGAGACATATACAGTGTGTGAACTAGAAAATTCACTTAGCTCCCCCCCCCCCCCCACTACAAAAATGAGACAATATGCAGGGTGTGACATAGAAGTTAATGTATCCTTGACCCTACAACTACAATGTGACATCCTTCGTGCGAACCAGGAAGCTGAGTTGTTTCCATGTGTCCGGCAATTGGAAGAGAGCGCGACAAGTTGGAGAAAAGGATAGCCACAAGTGGAGGAAAGACACTTATTCATCCCCCAGGTTGTGGTGTTATCTTATCGTCTATTGTGAAAGGTCTCAACACAAGACTCTTAGTTACCCTCAAAATTACAATGTGTCTGAAGATGATCTAACATCCCGAACTTTCAAATGACTGATAAGTAAGTTTAAGAGTGAGGGATCTTAACCATTCTGCCAAGGTGGCCTCCTGTTGGGAGATGAAATTAGAACCTGCGGTTTACAATTCCAATTGTCGATGGATTTTATCCTGTCTGTGTGTGTGTGTCCGTATCCGAGAAAGCTAGGTGAGGATCTATTATCCAGGAATGAGGAGAATATAATCGTGTATGGCTGTTGAACTACTGGAATTATGTTTAAGCACATCAACAAGATGGACTTACATATCAACTGTCATCCATACTGAAACATTTAAATATACAAATGTCCGCAAAACGACAGATAATAAATAGCATATTCACACCAACCCTATGCTACCAATGTCAAACTTGGATATTATCAAAATCACACTTACATGGAATCAGCACCTTTGAGACGAGATGCCTGAGAGGAGCTGCCATTTTAACTATCCGAGGCCGAAAAATCAATAATGTTATCAGACAGACAGTGGTATCAACACCTTGTGCCACATATACTGACAAGCAGAAAATCAAAGGGTTCGGCCATATCGATAGAATGCAACACCATCAACTACCACTAGCCCGCTATGGTTTCCCACAGTTTTCTGCTATGGTGTTCTACAGTTTCCTGCTATGCTTCCTTATGGTTTCCCAGTTTCCCGCTATGGTTTCCCATAGTTTCCCGCTATAATTTCCTACAGTTTCCCGCTATGGTTCCCCATAGTTTCCCGCTATGGTTTCCCACAGTTTCCCGCTATGGTTTCCTACAGTTTCCCGCTATGGTTTCCTACAGTTTCGTGCTTTGTTTCCCTATAGTTTCCTGCTATGGTTTCCTACAGTTTCCTGCTATGGTTTCTTATGGTTTCCGTCAGTTTCGTGCTATGGTTTGCTACAGTTTCCTGCTATGGTTTCTTATGGTTTCCGTCAGTTTCGTGCTATGGTTTTCTATAGTTTCCTGCTATGGTTTCCTATAGTTTCCCACAGTTTCCCTCTATGGTTTCCTACAGTTTCCTGCAATGGTTTTTTATGGTTCCCACAGTTTTGTGCTATGGTTTTCCACAGTTTACTGCTTTGGTTTCCTACAACTCCCTGCTATGGTTTCTTATGGTTTTCCACAGGTTCGTGCTATGGTTTCCCTGTTTTCTGCTATGGTTTCCTACAGTTTCTGGCTATGGTTTCCTACAGTTTCCTGCTATGGTTTCCCATAGGTTCGTGATATGGTTTCCCACAGTTTCCTGCTATTGTTTCCTATAGTTTCCCACAGTTTCCCGCTTTGGTTTCCCGCTATGGTTTCCTACAGTTTCCTGCTATGGTTTCCCATAGGTTCGTGATATGGTTTCCCACAGTTTCCTGCTATTGTTTCCTATAGTTTCCCACAGTTTCCCGCTTTGGTTTCCCGCTATGGTTAGCTACAGTTTCCTGCTATGTTTCCTTATGGTTTCCCGCTATGGTTTCCAATAATTTCCCGCAAGGTTTCTTACAGTTTCCTGCTATACTTCCTTATGGCTTCGCACATTTTTCTGCTATGGTGTTCTACAGTTTCCTGCTATGCTTCCTTATGGTTTCCCAGTTTTCCGCTATGGTTTCCCATAGTTTCCCGCTATGATTTCCTACAGTTTCCCGCTATGGTTTCCCACAGTTTCCCGCTATGGTTTCCTACAGTTTCCCGCTATGGTTCCCTACAGTTTCCCGCTATGGTTTCCTATAGTTTCGTGCTTTGGTTCCCTATAGTTTCCTGCTATGGTTTCCTACAGTTTCTTGCTATGGTTTCTTATGGTTTCCGTCAGTTTCGTGCTATAGATTCCTAGTTTCCTGCTATGGTTTCTTATGGTTTCCCACAGTTTCGTGCTATGGTTTCCTACAGTTTCCTGCTATGGTTTCCACAGTTTCGTGATTTGGTTCCCTACAGTTTCCTGCTATGGTTTTCCACAGTTTCCTGTTATGGTTTCCTACAACTTCCTGCTATGGTTTCTTATGGTTTTTCTACAGGTTCGTTCTATGGTTTCCCTGTTTTCTGCTATGGTTTCCTACAGTTTCTCGCTATGGTTTCCCACACTTTCCTGCTATGGTTTCTTATGGTTTCCCACAGGTTCGTGCTATGGTTTCCCAGTTTTCTGCTATGGTTTCCTTCAGATTCCTGCTATTGTTTCCTATAGTTTTCCACAGTTTCCCGCTTTGGTTTCCTACAGTTTCTTGCTTTGGTTCCCTATAGTTTCCTGCTATGGTTTCCTATAGTTTCCCACAGTTTCCTGCTATGGTTTCTTATGGTTTCCCACAGGTTCGTGCTGTTTTCCCACCGTTTTGTGCTTTGGTTCCCTACAGTTTCCTGCTATAATTTCCTATAGTTTTCTGCTATGGTTTCTTATGGATTCCCGCAGGTTCGTGCTATTGTTGCCTACAGTTTACTGCGATGGTTTCCTACAGTTTACTGCGATGGTTTCCTACAGTTTACTGCGATGGTTTCCTACAGTTTACTGCGATGGTTTCCTACAGTTTACTGCAATGGTTTCCTACAGGTTACTGCGATGGTTTCCTACAGTTTACTACTTTGGTTCCCTATAGTTTCATGCTATGGTTTCCTATAGTTTCCCACAGTTTCCCGCTATGGTTTCTTATGGATTCCCACAGGTTCGTGCTATGGTTTCTTACAGTTTCCTGCTATGGCTTCCTACAGTTTTCTGCTATGGGTTTTTACAGTTTCTTGTTTCCTACAGTTTGCCAACAGCAAGAAACAATAGGTTGCCAATGTTGTCCTCACTTTGGCCAGCGGCGAACCCGAGAGTCGGAGCCTCCCCTCCCACCCCCACGTGCTTATAACATTACGAGCAGAGTACTCTATCAACTCCGCTAGCGCACCCAACTGTTTTTGATTAACTAGACAATTATTCATTAGCTTGCCATTGCTTTCTGAATGGCCGACGTCTCATACCATCGAAATCAGCGCAAAGCGGTCTGCTTCCAAATCGACCCCTCGACTCGACATGTCGAAAACTGCGTGTCCCACTATCACCCAAGCCTTATACGCCGGTTCAGGTAATGACGGAAGGATGTACATGTGCTGGAAATCCCATTTCTGGCATGATGTGCCACAATTCCTGATGATGAACTGTCCAGGGCCTTACTCTAGTCTATGAAGCAAGTAAGGGAGTGTCAGTGCCGAAGTAGTTAAGACGTCAGTCTCGTGCTCCGAAGATTATGGGTTCGATTCCGGACTCCGTCAACCGGTTTACGAGAGCAATTACCTCGGATAAGAGAAGTCACGACTGCAGCAGGATATAACAAAAGGCAATAAAACAGTTAGGTACTTGTAACTCATGCGAAAAAGTGAGAGATAATAAACACAGAGTATATACCTTAACACGAACTCCAATAAGGTAATAAGGTCAATCACAAGAGGAAAAAAATAATTGTGATGCAAAAAAAAAAAAAAAAAATTAAGATACCACAACACAACGAGTCGATGTTTCAATCATAATAATCTTCACCGGGAGTAAAACAAACAGATCTAAAGAAAAACATGAAATTAGAAAATTTAATACAATTAAAACAAACAGAAATATTATAGGTATGAAATGTTGTTAGGCCATTGCACATGCTCCGCTGCCAGGAAGGCTGCACAGAAGTTCAGTTGTGAAAGGTGCCAAACAAGAAAATGTGGCGCCGAAGGTGTGCAAACATTTATATATGGATACATAGAGGGGAGTCAGCAGAGCTAGAAAGTAGCATCTGCAACAGTTTTATACCATATTTCCAATGCCCATAAGTACTCGAAAAGATAATATGGATTGTTTGCACTGACTATGTGGGAGTGAGGGGAAATGAACAGGAAGGCTGTTAGGCTGGCAGGAAATGCACCGCTTGATGGTATATTACCTATGGATAAGGGAGAGATGGTTCAGCGCCTGTGGGGCCAGGTGGAGAACGAAGGGGAACAGACTGAAAACCCGTATATGGAAAAAATGATACTGCGGGGTATCGGAAGGGCTTCTGGAAAAATCTTAAAACTGAGAGGGAATACCAGGAGAACTTTCAATTAGATAGCGGTGGGAATAATTAGTAGTATGCCTCTTCGCTGGCTGTTGAAAGATGGGACGGAGCGCGTATGGGAATGTCCTGAGTGCAATGATGTCGGTTCTTAGCTCAACTCAACTCAACTCCGATGCGCCTATTGGCGATGTCAAAATGTCCTTTGCATACTATCGGTCTAAGTGATTCTCTCTGCTCCAAGACATGTCTTAGCCGTATCAAACAAGGGGGGTGGGACGTCCCGTGTACCCGTTGTGCAACCTTAAAAGTAGGCCACGCATATTGTGACATGACAGGTATAATTAACTCCTACAGTTCGAGTAGATAAGGTTGAGGTAATCGCATAGCGAATGTGACGTGTCAGACCGTCACATCCTAGACCACGTCTTTATAAGGTTGGGTGACTAGTTCCCTTCTTTGCCGATACCTTTCCCAGTTCTTCTTCTTCTTCTTCTTCTTCTTCTTCTTCTTCTTCTTCTTCTTCTTCTTCTTCTTCTTCTTCTTCTTCTTCTTCTTCTTCTTCTTCTTCTTCTTCTTCTTCTTCTTCTTCTTCTTCTTCTTCTTCTTCTTCTTCTTCTTCTTCTTCTTCTTCTTCTTCTTCTTCTTCTTCTTCTTCTTCTTCTTCTTCTTCTTCTTCTTCTTCTTCTTCTTCTTCTTCTTCTTCTTCTTCTTCTTCTTCTTCTTCTTCTTCTTCTTCTTCTTCTTCTTCTTCTTCTTCTTCTTCTTCTTCTTCTTCTTCTTCTTCTTCTTCTTCTTCTTCTTCTTCTTCTTCTTCTTCTTCTTCTTCTTCTTCTTCTTCTTCTTCTTCTTCTTCTTCTTCTTCTTCTTCTTCTTCTTCTTCTTCTTCTTCTTCTTCTTCTTCTTCTTCTTCTTCTTCTTCTTCTGCGTTCATCCGGAGAAGTTTTACGGACGTGATTGCATTGTCCCAGTCATGCGCCGTTAGGCCGAAACATCCGACTTCTGCGGGTGTTTGTTGACCGGGTTAACCTTCCCGGGTATTTCCCAGTTCTAGACAATCCAGAAATCTGCAACCCAGTTTATGAAGCTAGGTCGACGTAAATTCTATACTGATGTGAGAAAAACTAATTTAATGTTTTTCTTTAGATATGTTTGTGTTGTTGAGTCGTATTCGTCCGAGTTCTTCCTCATTCCATCTTGTCAGAAACAGACAGGTTTCTTTCCTTCTTAAATCAAAACGTCGACTCATTGTGTAGCAGTGTTAACATATTTCTGACATTAATATTATTAGTGTTATTTTCCACACTGTGGCGTTTGTTGTAGGGTTCACTGTGTCTGTGTTGATGACACCTTACTGTTTGGCAGACCACACACATACCTAACTGTTGTCACTCTCATCATCATCCAGTGTCTTGCCGGCTGACGTGGGCGATCATGCCTCTCCACAAATTGCGATCTCCGACGTCATGTGTTGACTCCCTTCCGTGCCATGACACAAGACTGTCAAGAATCTTCTCTCGCTGTATTCCTCTGTTTCTCTTTCCGCAAATCTTTCCGGTTGTCACAACGTGTTCCAGTGTTTGTCTTCTCCTAACGTGGCCAAAAACGATGACTTTTCTTTCTGACGTGTGTGATTAGTTGCATATGGGACTCAACTTTCCTTAAATCGTCATGATTGCTCATTCTGGCTGTCCAATTCTTCTATAAAACCACATCTCCAAGGCTTTCAAGGATGTCTTCATCTGTTTACTAATTGCCCAGGATTCGCGGCCGTATGTTAAAACTGGTTCTATGGAACATGCTAGAACTCTATTTCACTTTACATCGTTATATCTCGCTGCAGCCGTGGATTCTCTTGTCTATAATAAAGTCTGACAAGCCAAATACTTCCAAACATTCCTTGAAGGGAGATAGTCTTCATGGTCAATATAGCATTAATGGTCGATGCAGTCTTTATGGTCTTTATGGACTCTCTGTGGCGAAGTGGTCAAGCCGTTTGACTCGTGCTCCGAAGGTTGTGGGTTCGATTCCGGGCCGTGTCCTTCGGTTTACGAGTTAAATGTTTCGGAGACTCCTGTGGTCGTCGCTAAAAGCTACGGAGTTCGTGCTTTGTGCGACGCTTTCCGCGCTGCGGAAAGAGACCGAGCCATATGGGATAAAACCCGGTGCAATGAAGTCGACCCTGTCGACTTTTAAGCGACTTTTTAAGACTTTATGGTCTATATACACTCGTAGTACTGATGGTCAATATACCCTTCATGTTCAATATAATTGTTGATGGTCAATATATTCATGGTCACTATATTCATGGTCAATATAGTAATTGATCGTTAAATATACCCTTCATGGTCAATATAGTAATTGATGGTCAATATAGTCTTTAGGGTCAATATAGTATTGATAGTCAATATACCATTGATGGTCAATATTGTATTAATGGTCAATATAGCATTCATGGTCAATATAGCATTGCTAGTCAATATTTTCTTCGTGGTCAATATAGTCTTCATCGTTATAGCATTCATGGTCAATATATTTATGGTAAGTATAGTTTTCATGGTCAATATAACATTCATGGTCAATATATTTATAGTCAGTATAGTATTCGTGGTCAATATAGCATTCATGGTTAATATATTTATGGTCAGTATAGTATAGTATAGTATACTATAGTATAGTATAGTATAATATAGTATAGTATAGTATAGTATAGTATAGTATAGTATAGTATAGTATAGTATAGTATAGTATAGTATAGTATAGTATAGTAGAAGGCAAGGGCACAGTAAATGCTGTGTATATACTGAGAACAGTAATTGAGCGTTCTATAGAAGTAAACTAAGATCTATATCTTTGCTTATTGACTACACAAATGCTTACGATAAAATGAGACATATCCACATGATAAGTATGCTTGAAGATCTACAAATTGATGGAAAAGAGCTTAGACTTGTAAAAAACATATATTGGAAACAACAAGCTGCCATCAGAATTGATAACGACGTAGGTCAATTTCAGCCTATTAAAAGAGTGTGAGACAGGGATGTGTATTGTCTCCAGATCTGTTTTCCCTGTACAGTGAAAATATTTTCAGAAATATAGAAGAAATGGAAGGAATCAACATTGGGGGACGATACATCAACAACATTAGATATGCAGATGATACAGTCTTGATTGCAGACAATGAACCGGATCTGCAAAATTTAGTAGATGCGGTTGTTGCACACAGTTAACTACTAGGGTTAGAACTGAATTGTAAGAAGACACAGATTATGGTTGTCACTGGGAAGAAGGAAATACCACAATGGAATATACGAGTAAATGGGCATATTCTTAAGCAAGTGAATCGATACAGTTATCTCGGCGCAGTCATAACATCTGATTGGAGATGCCTTGAAGATATTAGAACAAGAATTGCCATGGCGAAGGTAGCCTTTTGCAAGATGAAAAACATACTGACCAATAAAAAGATATCAATTGAAACGAGAAAGACGGTGTTGAAGTGCTACATAGAACCTGTACTTTTGTATGGATGTGAAGTGTGGACAATAAGCAGTCAAGCTGAAAAATAGCTGATGACTGTGAAATGTGGTTTCTGAGGAAAATGCAAAGAATACCATGAACAGACAGAAAAACGAATGAACAAGTCCTTCAAGAAACAAATGAAGATCGTAAACTGATTAAAGACATTAGACGCAGACAGTCAAAATTTATTGGGCATGTTATGAGAAGAAATGGCTTGGAGAACTTGGTGACAACTGGTAAGATCGAAGGGAAGAGACCAAGGGGAAGATCGAGAAATAAATACCTGGATGGCTTGGCCACGTGGCATGGTCGAGACAGGAACACGGAGCTGATCCACCACTCTGGCGATCGAGTGAGATGGCAGAACATGACAACCCACGCTTATCGACATGGCACATGATGGATGGATAGTATTCATGGTCAATATAGTATTCATGGTAAGCATAGTATTCATGGTCAATATAGTATTCATGGTAAGCATAGTATTCATGGTCAATATAGTATTCATGGTCAATATAGTATTCATGGTCAATATAGTATTCATGGTCAATATAGTATTCATGGTCAATATAGTATTCATGGTCAATATAGTATTAATAGTCAATATAGTATTCATGGTAAGTATAGTATTCATGGTCAATATAGCATTCATGGTCAATATATTTATGGTCAGTATAGTATTCATGGTCAATATATTATTCATGGTCAATCTAGTATTGATGATCCATAATTTCTTCCCGCTTCTTCTTTCGCTTTGGTCTGAAAAATACGGGTATGTATAACCAATACGCTTCAAGGTATGGTGACGGATCATTTACTAATTGAGGAGGGGGGGGGGCGGGGGTATACGTTCGAGTTCTTGGCCCCTTCCGTCTTATCAGAACAAACAGGTTTTAAGTTTTGTTGGGTTTTACTTTTTTTTTTTTTTTTTTTTTTTTGTAAATCCCTTTATCCTCTTCCTAAAAGGCACTGTGGCAAAGGGGTTACGGATGCAATTCTTAATCCCGCACACCGCATTCGGAACACAAATGCTGGCGATGTGGCAGCAGACCGCCCTGCGTTGGTTTTTATACAAAGGTATACGTGCCGGTCGTTCAGAAAGCAATGGCAAACTGCGGAACTTAAACTTGCCAAGAAATCACAGCCAGCCAAAAGGGGGCTGACTGCAACGTCCTGTAAAGGTTATGCAATTAACTGTTATCCCAACCGGGCATCGGCCCTCAACCAATTCACCTCAAGTCCTATCTCTATCTTGTTGCGGCCTTGTGGGAGCACGTGCACACCTCGGAGGAGCAAATGGATTACCATAGTCTGGCAAGAATGAGACAACGAGGAGTGACGAAGGGATCTGGCCGACGCTCAACGCTCAGAGGAAAGGCGAGACGGACTTATAATCAGATTGCTACTGGTACTATTAGTGTTGGAACTCTTCGCTGGCTGCTGAGGATGGGGACGGAGCACTTATGGGAATGCCCCGAATGCTGTGATGTCGATTCCAAATCAATCAATCAATCAATCAATCAATCAATCAATCAATCAATCAATCAATTAATCTCTATCTATCCCACGTAGCTCCGTGCATGCCTTATCCATATTATTCATTTCTGTCTCAATTTTTCTTCTCCGTGTGTTTGTGGGTCTTACTCTGTGTGTGTATTATTTTTCATTGTGGGCTGCAGACAAAGGCCGCTTGAATATAAATTGTATATATATTGATATAAAATGAATATAAATTGAATATAAATTGTCTATAAATTGAATATAAATTGTATGTAAATTGAATATAAATTGAATATACATTTTACACAAGAATATTAACAATTCATTGGACAGAAAGGAGAACAAGCAGATCTATGCCACAAGAAAATAATATTGACGGAGATTGTGTCCAAAGACAATTTAATAAAAGGAAAATAAAATAATTTAGAAGTTTAGCCAATCGACGCCAAACAAACAAGTAAATTTGGACCAAACGTGGTACACCCTCAAATGAATAAGTAGGTTTGCACCAAACATGGTTAACTGTCAAATGAACAAGTAATATAGTGTGAATGCCTATTAACTGAGCATTAACATCGCGGAAGATACCGCGAAATGACATATATAATACGATGACACTGGTAAGATGATATATCATCCTTCTGTTCAAATGGAAGGGCACATTTTGTGATAATCAGTTAAAAGACACGAAAGTCTAGAAAATGTAAGAAAAGGTGTGCCAGGGAAAAGAAGAAAGCCACATCAATAATGGATTCAAGATGTGATAGTTGACGACATAGATGGATACGAGATGTGATGAATCACGGCATAGATGGATACACGATGTGATGACATGGATGGATACACGATGTGATGTATCATGATATAGATGGATTCAAGGTGTAATGGATGAGGACATAGATGGATACTAGATGTGATGGATAACAACATAGATGGATACGAGATGTGATGGATCACGACATAGGTGGATACAAGATGTGATGGATGACGACATAGATGGATACAAGAAATGATGGTTGACGACATAGATGGATATAAGAAGTGATGGATAACGACATAGATGGATACAAGAAGTGATGGATGACGACATAGATGGATATAAGATGTGATGGATGACGACATAGATGGATATAAGAAGTGATGGATGACGACATAGATCGATATAAGAAGTGATGGATGACGACATAGATGGATATAAGAAGTGATGGATGACGACATAGATGGATACAGGAAGTGATGGGTGACGACATAGATGAATACAAGAAGTGATGGATAACGACATAGATGGATACGAGATGTAATGGATGAAGATGAAAAATAGATAAAATAATAAATAAAAAAATAAATAAATAAAAAATAAAAAATAAATAAAATAAAAGAAAATAGATGGATTCAAGATGTGATGGATAAGTCACACATGACAGCAACAAAGGGTAGGACATGTGGCTTGTGATAGAGACCCTTGGAGGACTGTTACAGGAAAAAGGCCTGCGCATTACAAGCTACTAGATGATATTTACCTTTTATCGTTTCTTTACTTATTCAGTCAGGAAGGATGGAAGATGTGCTCGCAATAGACAAGCAATATCTCCTGCGGTAGCTCTGGCGGGCCTATTCTCGCTGGTCGCGGGATCCGCCAAAGTCATGTGGAGAGTCTGACGATAGTGCACGCTTTATACAGGTACGGACACTTGTGTTTGACAGTTGTTAAGCTTGTCTTAAAGCTGAAAATTAAAGAAATTGACGGTAGGGCCGTTTGCATGAGGCTCTCCAGAGCCAATATATAAAGGGATAACTGGCCGTGGCAGCCTAACGTCCACTGCATCTGTGTCCGTCTCCAGCCGTCTTGCCATGCTCGCCACTGGAACCAGATGGACGCAGACGAGAGAGCGAGGTCGATGGAGTTGCGCGACCACTACGTTGCTAAAATAAAAACTAAAGCGCAAGTCATTCGTTCTTCATCAAAAGATGCAATGAATGAATGGTCCTCGTCATTCGTGATGGACGAACAACACTAGATGATATTCACAAGGTGTTTCAACCACGTCAACTCGGAGTTAAATTCAGTTTTAAATGGTGTGATTACAAACCGGATCCCGTCGAGATTATCAAGTATAGGAGGCAACAGATAACGGACGCAGCAGACGCGTATATAAGATTTGTGCAGACGATTTGCAGCACCGCTTTTTCCATATCTTCAGCACAATGAAGAGTCTCTGTTTATGCTTGGTTTGTTTGCTTGCAATAGGGTCAGGTAAGTTTGGTCGTTTTAGGGATTTAGTTTTACCCGGTTAGTGTAATCTACGAATGTGTCGTAATGTTTCTACTGTTATCTCCGAACCAAGGAGATGGTGATGATGATATTGATACTGCTGCTTCTCCTTTCTCTTCTTTCTTCTTCTTCTTCTTTTGTCCGATTGAAATTGCCGTTAAGCGCCACAGAGAGGAGATAGATATAATTTTGTTTTTCGCTGTCTTGGACTATATAATAATGTCATATTTGATTTCTTCAATGACTCTTTTACTCCATCTAGCTAGCTCTTCGTGGGGGTAGTCATAAATGTTGGAAACAAGTAGGAAATGTGGTGGTTTATGTGGCGGCCGCCCCATACATTCCTATGTTTGTTATCCCGCCCCTATATCGACTTTGCGAAAACGGACCGCCATTGACCTTCAAATCTCACTCTCTGGTACTTCCCGGCGAACCGGGCACGTCGTGTCGAAATCGAACCCCCTCGATGCGGAGATCGAACCTCAACCATGCAGAGATCCAAGTCAATTTGACAGATTAGTGGAAAATGATATTGGCCATCACTCAGGTAAACCGAGTAGTCCGAAATTGGACTTTTGAATAATTATAATTCATCACGGCTCAGAATGATAGTCCGCGACTAGTTAACCACCACAGCAGCCGACCCTCACAGTATTATCATTTCGCCAGGGATATATGTCCATATAGGTTATCCATGTTTCAACTTTAGGAAATAAGCAAAAATCTGATAATTAAATACCAGCGAAGGAATAGATTAACATAAATAAATTAAATCTAATAACATGCACAATTGTTATATTTCTAGTAGGCATAACCTAGATTATTAATCTGAAAATAAAAATATTCATTTGAAACAATATAATTAATAACATTTTGCAATAATCTTTGAAATATAAGAAAAATAATAACAATGCGAGTTATGTAACTTGCAAACAAAAAACTAATATTCTTCCCTGAATGTCTTTAGTAGATAGCGCCCGCGCTAACTAAACTGCGTGCCTGACCTGAATAGGTAACACGACCTCAGCGCCTGCATCCAAATAAATGTGAACGAAAAATTCCAGCCTGCCCACCAACAACGTAAAATCACAACAGCGAGACTAGCGCGTTGTCAGAAATGACAAGTTAATTAAACTGACCGTTGGCGCTCTCTTGGTAATCAGTATCACACGATACAAAAAGAAAGAGAGGCAGGTGGAATATCATTATGTGAAAGGGTCAGAAGAAACCGCAATTCATAATTCTTAGCTCTCTCTCTCTCTCTCTCTCTCTCTCTCTCTCTCTCTCTCTCTGCCTGTCTCTCTCTCTGTCTCTCTGTCTCTCTCTCGCTCTCTCTCGCGCTCTCTCTCGCTCTCTCTCTCCCTCTCTCTTTCTCTCTCGCTCGCTCTTTCTCTCTCTCTCTTTCTCTCTCTCACTCTCTCTCTTTCTCTCATAGCGATGTGGTAGAGACACCAGACTCGTCCTTGGGTTGTATGATGGTGTACAACCAGTCACAGGGGCACGTATTTAAGGAATACATTCGATCAAACGGGGTTAATCTCTCTCTGTCTCTCTCTCGCTCTCTTTCTAGCTTTCTCTTTCTCCCTTTCTCTCTCTTTTTCTCTCTCGCGCTCTCTCTCTTTCTCTCTCTCTTTCTGTCTCTCTTTCTGTCTCGCTCTCTCTTTCTCTTTCTCTCTCTTTCTCTCTCGCTTTCTCTCTCTTTCTCTCTCGCTATCTCTCTCTTTCTCTCTCTCTTTCTCTCTCGCTCTCTCTCTTTCTCTCATGGCGAAGTGGTAGAGACACAAGACTCGTCCTTGGGATGTGTGATGGTACACAAGCAGTCACAGGGGCACGTATCTAAGGAATACATCCGATCACACGTGGTTAATGACAAAACCAGACCACGTGCTCACTGGCTACGAGTGGGCAAAGATCGTGTCGCATACTGTCACATGTGGTAATGGATAAAACCAGACCACGTGCTCACGGGCTAAAGCCGATCAAATATGGCGCTGCATCCTATCACACGTGGTTAATGGCAAAACAAGACCACGTCCTCGCTGGCTAAAGCCAGTCAAAGATGGCGCTGCACCCGATCACACGTGGGTAATAATCACATCCGATTAAATATGGCACTGCGTCCAGTCGCAAGTGTAATGACTACAACCAGACCACGTGCTCACTGGCTAAAGCCGATTAAAGATGGTGTCGCATCCGATCACACGTGGGTAATGCTACGACCGGGTCACGTGGGGCGCTGCTTTCGGTCGCATGTGTAATAACTACAACCAGACCACATGCTCACTGGCTAAAGCCGATCAAAGATGGTATCGCATCCGATCACACGTGGGTAATGCTACGACCGGGCCACGTGGGGCGCTGCTTCCGGTCATATGTGTGAGGTACATCCGAGACACGTGGTTAAGAGGGATACTATAGAAAAAAATTGTCCCATCGGTTGTCGAGCCAGGGGACCTAACTCATGATGATCACCCTATATGGGAGTGATTCCACTAAATCTTTAATAGTGCATCTGAAGGGTAAAATGATCGCCCTTCTCTCTCTCTTTTCTATATCCGTGTAGTCTTAGTACCACCGAGTAACATAAAAGGGCACCCTGGCATCAATACAACATAAACCGGTCTCGAAAGCACCATACGCGCGTGCAAACAAGTCATCACAGTGTCCGACTAAGCCATTCTCATACCCATACTGCAGAGATGTGATCACCGATGGTAGTCGGGAAAGTCGTATCTGTACGTAACAGCTATTGGGTCATACAACGACGAGTGGCTGGTGCATGTTAACAGATGTATAATATTATACACGAACACAAAAACTGTCCCGACTCAACCTTAGACAATGCATGTAACATGACAAGTCACGTGTCCGCTGTCATAACCAGCGATGTTAAAACGTAGCAAATTAGACATCTACACTTTCATTACCTCTCTATATGTCCATACGGGTCTTTACATCTTTCTCCAGAAACCCATTTCCAAGACTAATATATGTTTTTCAGTGTGCCTGCTCAGGGCCACACTTCACAGCCAGACAAGAGTACAGCTTCTATGTACCACTTTAACAGTCAAATAAGAAAATATGTTTGACAAAGTATTTACAATATTGGTCAAATACATAAATATCTGGTCCAAACTTATAAAAAGTAGGAACATTTGTTAACCTATTGGGAAAAATGTCAACCAAGTAGGAACATTTGTTAGTCCAATGGGAAAAATATTGACCACGTAACGAAATATCTTGTCCAAACTTATGAAAAGTAGGAACATGTGTTACCCAAATGGGAAAACATATTGACCAAGTAAAGAAACACATCGTTAAAACTTATGAAAAGTAGGAAGCTTTGTTAACCAAATTGGAAAAATATGGTACACTTAACGAAATATCTGAGCCACACTTATGAAAACTAGGAAAATTTGTTAGCCAAATAGAAAAAAATTTGTCAAGTAAGAAAATGTATTAGCCAAATGGGAAAAAATATTGACCAAGCAACGAATTACATAGACCAAACTTATCAAAAGTAAGAAACTATATTGACCAAGTAAAGAAACACATCGTTCAAACTGATGAAAAGTTGTAAACTTTGTTAACCAAATGTGAAAAACATATCGGCCAAAGAGAGAAATATTTCAACTAAACTTATAAGAAATAGGAAAATTTGTCTGCCAAATGGGAAAAAGGTCGACCAAACACAAAAATAGCGTAACCAAATTTATAAAAATTAGGAAAATTTGCTAGCCAAATAGGGGGAAATATTGACTAAGTAACGAAACACATCGTTCAAACTTATGAAAAGTAGGAACATTTGTTAACAAAATGTGAAAAACAAAATATAGCCAAAGAGAGATATATTTCAACTAAACTTGTAAAAAGTAGGAAAATTTGTCAGCCAAGTGGGAAAAAGGTCGACCAAACACAAAAATAGATCAACCAAATTTATAAAAAGTAGGAAAATTAGCTAGCAAAATGGGAAAATATTGACCAAGTAACGAAACACATCATTCAAACTAGAGAAAAGTAGGAAACTTTTGTTAACCAAAAGTGAAAAAAAAATATATCGCAAAAGAGAGAAATATGTCAACTAAACTTATAAAAAGTGGGAACATTTGTCAGCCAAATGGGAAAAAGGTCTGCCAAACACAAAAATAGCTCAACCAAACTTATAAAAAATAGGAAACTTTGTTAAACCAAGCGAAAATTTGACATTTCATTCAAACTTATAAAAATGTAGGAAAATTTGTTAATCAAATGTGAAAATTTTGGATAAAGTTCAACCAAACGTATAAATATCTCAACCACACTTATGAAAAGTAGGAACATTTGTTAACCAAATGGGAAAAATCTTGATCAAGTAACGAAATATATTGGCCAAATTTATGAAAAGTCGGAAACTTTGTTAACCAAAGGTGGAAAATACATCGGCCAAATTAATGAAAAGTAGGAAAATGTGTAAAACAAATGTGAAAATTTGGCTAAAGTTCAACCAAACGTATAAATGTCTCAACCAAACTTAAGAAAGTAGGAACATTTGTTAACCAAATGGGAAAAATCTTGACCAAGTAACGAAATACATCAGCCAAATTTATGAAAAGTCGGAAACTTTGTTAACCAAAGGTGAAAAAAAATATCGGCCAGAGAGAGAAATAGCTCAACGAAACTTATAAAAAAAATAGGAGCATTTGTTAACCTATTGGGAAAAATATCAACCAAGCAGGAACATTTGTTAGTCAAATAGGAAAAATATTGACCACGTAACGAAATATCTTGTCCAAACTTATGAAAAGTAGGAAAATGTGTTACCCAAATGGGAAAAATATTGACTAAGTAATGAAATATACAAATTAATCTATTCCTTCGCTAGTATTTAGTATTCCTTTGCTGGGGTGATTGAACCATCTATCAGTTTCTTTGTGGTTTTGTAAATGTTTATATTGTCTTCGGGTTCCTGACTATAGTTAAGAATTCTGTAAAGTTTGCATCTTTACTAATGCTGTTCTAGCCGTCCAGATCCATCGCGTTGCGAATATTTATATCTAGGGTCTCATTATCATCACGTCCCATGCCGATAAGCATGGGTGGTCATGTTTCGCCACCTCACACGATCACCAGAGTCGTGAATCAGCTCAGTGTTCATGTCTCGACCATGCCACGTGGAAAAACCATCCATATGTTGACTTCTTTGCCTTCCCTTTTTTCTTTCCTCCTTAATATTGCCAGCTGTCATCAAGTTCTCCAGTTTATTTCTTCTCATAACATCTCCAAAAACTTTTACTCTCTATGTCTAATTTATCTAATCAGTTCAGTTTTCATCTGCTTCTTGTAGGACTTGCTCATTGGTTTATTTGTCTGTCTATGGTAGTTTACATCACTGTAAACCA
>OY992876.1:397864324-397869324 GCA_963921405.1 Cepaea hortensis
CAGGTCTTCGACGACCGGGTAAAGCCATATTGTTGCAAGAGAAAAAACCATCGCCAAAATTGATGCAGCAGTACAGATGAACCGTTGTCGAATGCATAAGCTAGCTAGCGAAAGAATTTGATGTGTCAATTTAGACAATTCAAAAGGTCGTTTGTAAGAAACTGCAATATTGGAAAGTTACTCCGGTAACAGAGTCTGGTTTCTTGAAGAGGAGAATAATAGAGACAGACCACATTCTGTTCATAGTTCAGAGCTACATAAATGTAACGGCCTCGATTACAGAGCGCCGCATCGCTCTCGGTCGGGTATGTTAATTCAACCACCGGTTACGCACAATCGCTTTGGGTCGGACATGCAACATAACGGTCGGTCGAACAGGCGTAATAACCAGTCGGTTGGCTAGACATACGTACGATTGGACACGCATGGTCACTAAAGCGGACGGGCATGTAAACAAGCAGTGACATCAGGCATAAATACTTTCTATCAACCGCTATCCAGTAAATATAAAACATTTCTGCCTATGTTGAATAGCACTGGCATCTTCACACAGCAAGTACTTACCTGCACATCCCAATGAAATAACACCACCTTGTTTCCCGGAATAATAACCACCACTGATATAAGACATAAGTTACAAACCTATTCTAGCTATGCAAATGACACATCACTATCAATTGATTCTAACATCACAATGTAACGAATGTCAAAATTCCTTACAGCCCTGAGTATGTAATCACTAACCCAGATAGTTAACACATCTGTTACACAGTTGGTATATTACCCGAACATACTTACACATAGCAGTGAAAATATCAACGTACATGTCCTTAACAATGCATATAATTTGTACTCTAACAGTAAATTCTATCAGATCTACTAACATCGGATTTACACAACTAATCAGATGTAACACACGTACACAGGCCTAATGTTTATACACGCTCACAACAGTTGGCGTTACCGGACGCGTCTGACAAACATTACCTAACCGATCAATAACAGCTAATTAAAATTGCAGACAGGCGACGGTCAATTTATGCGCTCCGCGGATATAATTATTTCGGTCGGCGTTTAAACGTCCTTTGACTGACGGCGTTATATTTACGGACAACGGCTAATACATAAAGTAATTCAACATTACCTGTGATCTATGAATCACATCACTCCACTGCAGGTGTCCGCTCTGACAGAGTTAAACGACATTTCTTCTAGCAGTGAGTTACTGTGGCCTTCCCTGACGAAATTCTGCTGGCGACTAATAGGGACCAGCTAAGTGCGCAGTCACAATTACCTCGTCGGGCCTCGAGAGTCCTAAGGATCATGGAGAAATCCAAAACTCCGTGAGTCCCGAGCAATTGTGAGTCCAACGTGACAACAAACCACGTACGCACTGGGCTGGGGACATTCTCGCATCTTCCAGAAGTTACCAGAATTGTGACGTCACGGACTATTTTCACCGGGGAATTCCCTAGTTATAGTCACCCTATCAAGAGAGACTAACCCAGCTTATTCCGACCAAAGGAAAATAATACCGAGTACAGACTGTATCTAGTCCCGTTTCGTCATACGCATGTCGCAAAGATTGTGCAAGAAGCATTAAATAAATAAATTGTGTTGCGTATCCCTTACGGGACGTTGCAGTCAACACCAGCAATTTTTCAGCTGCTGTTGATGTACTAGGCAAGTGTTACGTTCAGTAGTTTGCCATTGCTTTCTGAACGACCGACCCCTATACCTTTTTCGAAAAAACCAGCACCGCCGTGTTTCGAACCCGGGTATACGGGCTCACAAACCGCGTATAGTTAAATAATAAAATTGTAAAAAATATGTATCAAGGGTCATTGAAAAACAATTGTATATTAATGAAGTAAGATATAATTCTGCAAACGGACAGTATACAAGTGTTGAAGTTCCACTTCATACCTTTCATTTATTAAACTACAGTTCCATTGGTAGTTAGTTAGTTAGTTATCAGTTGGGGTATCTTCGTTGCACCCCGGACATGTCCATAGGTGCTCAGATCCTCCCCCCAGCATATGCATCAGCGTCCGGTAGCTAATAGTGCCAGTTCTGTGTTGGTTGACGAGGCGCTTTGTTTTCCCGATGTACCTCTCGCGTCTGGCTGTGCCGATTCTTACTCCCAGGTCTTTCATCCTGGAAAGCGATGTGGAATCACTGGCGTCAAAATCCTCTGTTCTCGCCATATCTTTAAGGGCGTTAATAACATCGGCACGATCCATGGGCTGGCCATCTACAGGGGGTGCAGAGCCAGCCAATTTATCAGCTCGTTCATTTCCCTCGACTCCCGCATGTCCCGGGACAAAGATGAAGGTGACTTTGCGGACAACGGACTTCCGCAGCGACTCAGTCCACTGTCTACGTACAGATCCAGCTTCGACCTTCTGAATCATGCTCATTGAATCACTTAGTACACACACGTTGGTATAATGCTGTGATTCCAGCCATATGAAAGCCTGTGTAACTGCCATCACCTCCATCGTCATGCTGCTCGTGGTCATAGAGTGGGCACCACTGGATTCTTGAACGGTTCGGCCCGCTGAACGGGCTGTAAATGCCCACGCACTTCTCTGCTGCTTTACAACAGATCCATCTGTATAGATGAGCACTTCGTGGCTATCTGAGTGATCATAGATGAGCGCGTTAACCTCTGCATTGACAGCGGCAGGGATCTGCTCTCTGCACCGTCTGTCGAGTGTGATAATGCAGGAGAAGGTACACTTAAAAGCTGGAGGCACCGGCACCCATTCCTTGCCGGGGTTGATACTGGTAAGACTGCAGACCTGTCCGACGACATCTTCCGCCCGACCCATCCATGATTTGCCCCTCTTTAGCCTGTCACCCTTTTCTCTGAATACAGCGTCATGCAGAGGGTGCTGCTCATCTGCACTTATTTTTAAGTATGCACGAGCTCTCCAGATCTTGATCCTGTGTTCCATTGTCGGGAAGTCAAGGAGGTTTCTCATTGCTACACAGCTGGTGTCTCTCGTGCAGCCCAAAATGATGCGCATGGCTTCGTTTTGTACCTTTTCAAGTCTTCCAATCTGTGTAGGGCTGACAGTGAGGATGGCCAGGGCATACTCGATGCGTGAAAGCACAAGTCCTTGGAACAGAAGTAATAGCAGTCTTTGCTCGATATTGGCAGTCGCCATGACTCTCATTGCTGCCAAACCTTTTCGAGCCTTCGTTATGACATAATCGACATGATCTCTGAAGGACAGGCTACGATCAAGCCTCACGCCAAGATATGTCATTGACTGGGTTCTACTCAGAATGCTCCCATCCATTCTTACTGCCGGCAGGTCTGTTTTCACAATATGGTTGTTTAGTGAGAACCATGTAACCGTTGCCTTTGCCAGGGTTGACAAGGGCATCGGCATCAGCACACCATGTGGAAATTCGATCTAGTTCGCCCTGCATATAGTTGGCAACCGCCTGTCTATCTCGACCCTGTCGATACACGAGGATGTCGTCAACGAATGATAGAGTCCTACCCCTCCCATCCAACTGTTGTTCAGTGATCGGCACCGTATACACGTTGAATAGTACTGGTGACAATGGTGAACCCTGCGGCAATCCTGGACATATCGTTATCGGCTCAGAAGACCAACTCCCGCATCTTAGCACCACCTTTCTTTGGAGTAGAACTGCAGCTATCCATCGTACAAGGTGAGGGTGCACTTTCAGTCTGAGGAGGGTTTGCATCAAGTGCTCGAAAGATACTCTGTTATATGCGTCCTCTAAGTCTATGGCGGCCGCACATGTCTCTTCTCTGACCTGAAATCCTTCGTAAACATCTTGAGCAAAGACCGCCGCATTCAGCCATGACTCTTTGTTGCGTCTGTATCCTCCAAGTGTGGGCGGGAAGCAGCCGAGCTGTTCCAAGTCCCAAGCAAGTCTGTGTGCTACAATTTTCTCCAGTAGCTTGCCAACAGTATTCTGCATCGTAATGATTCTGTAGCCGCTTATCTTGGAGTGGTCTTTGTTCGGTTTTGGCAGCGGCAGCAAGTAGCTGTGTAGCCATTCTTCTTTGACCTGACCCCTCTGGATACTGGTGTTGAATTCTCTGGCCAGTTCTTCCATGTCATCATCTGATATCACCATTAGGTCACCATATCGGATGCCGTCTGGGCCTGGGGCGGTGTTAGGTGATTTCTTGAGCATCGCACGCAATATCTCAACTGTGATTGTCCATTCTTCGTCTGTCCCGACCCCCTCGCACAACTGAGAGAGTGTTGTTGTGGTCCTCTGTCTGACGGGCTCGTCTTTCTGGTCAGTCTGTTCTATGTAGCGTGCAAGAAGGGCCTTACCTTTATCCGCATCCGACTTTTTCCATGCGAGGTCTGTGCCTTGAAAGTCTGGAATACCCCTACGTTGTGCAGCACCGTTCATGCTCTTGTGGAGGCGCCAGAATGTCGTAAGAGATTGCTCGGAGCACACTTTCCTGCAGAACTCGTCCCATTTGTCGGCCTTGGCCTGTTTGGCGCAGGATTTGAATAAAGTCGTCGTCCTAACGACCTCAGTCTTCAGGTTCGCCAACTCAACCTGTGGCATATTAGCCTTTCTGGCCTTTTGCCAGTCTTTGACAGCCTGCCTCTTTCCCAGCCACACCTTCTCGACCTCTCCATTCCACCATGGTGGCTGCAGCCATCTTTCTTGTCTCCTACGGGAGGAAGTTAGTTTCCTTCTTCTGATCTTGCTTATGGCGTCTTGACCAGTGGTGTCGTACGAGAAGGCATTGGTCTTGTTTCTTTGACTCATGGCCCCGTCTTTCTTGATCAGGATGACACAAGGGTAGTGGTCACTATCGTGGTATCCCAGTGTGCCCCACCGGCACCTTGGTGCGATGGTGGGCGACACCAGAGCCAAGTCAATGATGCTGTCAGAGTCGCCTGGTCGAGTGGCCATTCTAGTGACCTTCCCATCATTCAGACAGATTAGGGCAGCAGATGCCAGGGCGTCCTCCAAATCTTCTCCCT
>OY992876.1:397874324-397876824 GCA_963921405.1 Cepaea hortensis
GGAGGGACGGACAGACAGACAGACAGACAGACAGACAGACAGACAGATAGTCGGTAACGGGAACGGGAACTTATATGACTACTTATATGAATTAAATGAGATGCTCCCCACCAAGGACTGGGCGATGCCGGGTCAGACAGACAGACAGACAGACAGACAGACAGACAGACAGACAGACAGACAGACAGATAGTCGGTAACGGGAACGGGAGCTTATATGACTAATTATATGAATTAAATGAGATGCTCCCCACCAAGGACTGGGCGAAGCCGGGCCGGGTCAGCTAGTATATATATAAAACAAAGTGTATGTAAATATGTATGTCCTTTATTTTTTCGCTAACGGCCCATCCGATTGAGATGAAATTTTCTACACGTCTTCCTTTTATTCCAGAGCTGCCAACTGTAATATTTTTTTAGTGTGAAATCGCCTGCTTACTCAGTATTATTTCATTTTTCATTTTTCATTAAAATTTATATATAGCGAAGGGACTTAACTCTAGAAAAAGTTATTTCAAGGGGCATAACTTTTAATAACATTGTTGTATAACTTATAGTCATATTGTTGTATCGTTTTCAAAGATTTATAAACTCTTTGTCTATAGTTATTTACCGGCATATGAATTATAATAAATAATGATACAATCTTTAAGGCATTTTCAAAGTTTACATAAAAATAATGCATAATGCATAACATTGTAACTCATCTTTCTATACTTAAGAAGTTATCTAAAAGATGAACAATATCATCGCATCTTTAGTGTTTTCCGCCATCATATCGACACGATTCGCTTGACAGCACTTCTCAGCGCTATCAAGCCAAGACGCCTTACACATTTCAAGCAGCCTGATACGGGGGGAAAATGGCACGTCGTAATAGCACAAAGAAACAAGCAGCTTCCAAGATGCATAGTGAGAAAACCGACCAGACTAGCAGCCTGATACGGGGGGAAAATGGCACGTCGTAATAGCACAAAGAAAGAAGCAGCTTCCAAGATGCATAGTGAGAAAACCGACCAGACTATCAAGAAGACGAACCTGCCTTTGGAGAGTCTGCATGCAAGCTGTAATAAAGTATCTGAACCTACAGTCAATGAAACTACCAATAAGAAGAGCGACGACTACCCACAGACGAACACAAAAACTTGTGAGAGGAAGGAGGACCAAGACACCAGAATCAGAAACACTGATTCAAACACAGTCAGATGGGTGGTCAAGCGGCTAAAAATGGAGCTTACTGATCAACAAATACAGAAGCAGCTGCAGGAAGAAAATCTTCACGTCAACATTTTGAAGGCAGAGCGGATTCTTACCTACTCAGAATTAAATGAGATGCTCCACACCAGGGACTGGGCGAACCCGGGCCGGGTCAGACAGACAGACAGACAGACAGACAGACAGACAGACAGACAGACAGACAGACAGACAGACAGACAGACAGACAGACAGACAGACAGACAGACAGACAGACAGACAGACAGACAGACAGACAGACAGACAGACAGACAGACAGACAGACAGACAGACAGACAGACAGACAGACAGACAGACAGACAGACAGACAGACAGACAGACAGACAGACAGACAGACAGACAGACAGACAGACAGACAGACAGACAGACAGACAGACAGACAGACAGACAGACAGACAGACAGACAGACAGACAGACAGACAGACAGACAGACAGACAGACAGACAGACAGACAGACAGACAGACAGACAGACAGACAGACAGACAGACAGACAGACAGACAGACAGACAGACAGACAGACAGACAGACAGACAGACAGACAGACAGACAGACAGACAGACAGACAGACAGACAGACAGACAGACAGACAGACAGACAGACAGACAGACAGACAGACAGACAGACAGACAGACAGACAGACAGACAGACAGACAGACAGACAGACAGACAGACAGACAGACAGACAGACAGACAGACAGACAGACAGACAGACAGACAGACAGACAGACAGACAGACAGACAGACAGACAGACAGACAGACAGACAGACAGACAGACAGACAGACAGACAGACAGACAGACAGATAGACAGATAGATAGATAGATAGATAGACAAACAGACAGACAGGGAGGGATGGAGGGAGGGATAGACGGAGGGAAAGACAGAGGGATGGGTCTATTAGACAGACAGACAGACAGACAGACAGACAGACAGAGATAGATAGACAAACAGACAGACAGACAGACACACACACACACAGACAGACAGACAGACAGACAGACAGACAGACAGACAGACAGATAGTCGGTAACGGGAACGAGAACTTATATGACTACTTATATGAATTAAATGAGATGCTCCCCACCAGGGACTGGGCGAAGCCGGGCCGGGTCAGCTAGTATATATATATATATATATTATAATGTGCCATGCCGTTAAGCGTGGGCGGTCATGTTTTGCCATCTCACTCGATCACCAGAGTCGTGGATCAGCTCTGTGTTTCTGTCTTGACGATACCCTGTGGCCA
>OY992876.1:397881824-398064324 GCA_963921405.1 Cepaea hortensis
GTGTACTTTTGCGGTATTAAATGTGGTGCGACAACCACGTCCACCCCTATATAACCTATGTGACGCTAGCAATTATCTACTCTTTGCGCGCGAGATTTGAAAAATGTGATGGGGTTATATAACGTTGCTGACGTCACATGGGTTATATAAAAAAACGGCGATGCCGCACGACATGTAATACTGAATAGGTACATGTATTACTACTGATATACGACAGGCATTCTGACAGACATACGACATGTAGACTGACAACTGGCATACAGGCAACATGCAGACAGACTAAAGGCAGTCAGACAACAGGCAGGCAGGCAGGCAGACGATAGACACAGGCATTGAACAGGCAGACAGACAGGCGACAAGCAGGCGGACGACTGATAGACATGTCAGATGACAGTCAGATAAACGATAGTGAGACAGACGACAAACAGACAGATGACAAGCAGACAGATGGCAGGCAAACGATAGGCAGACAGACAAAATGCAGCCATACAGACCACAGACAGACACAACAGAAAAAGAGACAGAAAACAGACATACATACATACGATAGTCGGAAACATACATACGACAGTCAAAGACACGACATGCAGTCATACAACAGGCAGGCGACAGGCAGACTGACGACTGACAGACGGACGACAGACAGGCATACATACGATATACAGATAGAAGAAGTAATTCATTTACCTTTGCGATGTTAAATGTGGTTCGGCACCACCGTTTTCTCCCCCTATATAACCCTTGTGACTTTAGCAATTATTTGCCTATTGGCCTCGAGATTTAAAAAAACGTGGTTGGGTTTTATAACGTAGCGTTGCAGATGTCACATGGGTTATATGGAGAAAAAAACAACAACAACAGGTGGTGCCGCACCACATTTAATACCACAAATGTACATGTATTACTACTGATTTACGACAGGCAGGTTGACAGACATACGACAGGCAGCATACGACAGGCAGACATACAAAAGACAGACAGACATACGACAGGCTGACAGACAGATATACGACAGGTTGACAGACAGACAAACAACAAGCAGACAGACAGACATACAAGAAGCAAATTATAAATCTTTTACCGTACTGTGAAGGAGTAATATGAAAATGAAAAAAAAAATGCGTCATTAAAGCTGCTCATATTTGCACTATTAGTATACATTTTGCACCTGTCTCTTAAATGGTTTCCCTGTTATGGAGCAAGACGCAACATACCACATAAACAGGATCGAATGCTCCAACTATTTTTCAGAATAATGGAGAAGACAAAGGCCGGGTTTGTGATACAATTCCAGATATGACAGAGCAAAGAAAACGCACCTACTGAATTACACAGGGATGTGGAGCCATTGTTTCATGATTCTCGGCCCTTCATGTGCGATGTCTTGAAACAAAGGAAGATCTTCACTATATGATAATAGTGGTGTAAATAGTTTAAATGTCAGTTCATGTGCGATGTCTTGAAACAAAGGAAGATCTTCACTAAATGATAATAGTGGTGTAAATAGTTTAAATGTCAGTTCATGTGCGATGTCTTGAAACAAAGGAAGATCTTCACTAAATGATAATAGTGGTGTAAATAGTTTAAATGTCAGTTCATGTGCGATGTCTTGAAACAAAGGAAGATCTTCAATAAATGATAATAGTGGTGTAAATAGTTTAAATGTCAGTGCTCAAATATTACCGATCTGTCAAAATCTGGGAGAGCATCCTCAGAGTGCAACAACGGAAATGCAGCAACAGTGACGAAAATAGTTGACCAGGATAGAAGAATGACATCTGCATTAAAACTGAGTGAAAGAACAGTTAATAAAACATTACACAATAGACTGGACATTAAGAAATTGCCCATTCGTTAAATTATGTGCTATTAACACATGAACAGAAACAATCTTGAAGGAACTATTGTTGACTGTTGCTCACAAAGTGCCAATCAGACATCTGGTAGACTACGATGATATTATGTGAGACGTGGTTCACTTTTGAACATTACAATTAAAAACTGTCCGCGTATAATGGAGAACACATGGCTTCCCAATAGCAACAAAGTCGAAGGCGCATAAATCTCCAGGAACAGTTATGCCTACCCCAAAGCTGACCAAATGAAAGATTGCCTCTGGCAACACGGCTAAGTGTAGCAATATGTAGATATCCTTATTAAACAATAATGATTGTGTCCAGACAACGAAGGATAGCATGCACCCAACCGTTTCTCTTCCTTCAAGGCAATGCACCCTCTCAGAAAACATGACTTGTGCAGATAGCAGAAACGAATTTGAATATTGAGATTCTTCTACACCCACACGATTCTCCACATCTGATTCCATCAGATATTTGTTTTATTTTCGCACATCTGAAAAAAAATCTGAAATGAAATCTACAGACGGCGACGACGAAATCATACTGGCATGTGATAATTGATTTAGTAAGAAAAACAAGACTGTCTACACCCAAGGCCTTTGCAAGGCCAAGCAGAGATGGCACACGTGTGTCATTTCAATTGGTGCTACACTAAAAATACAAAAAGAATAAAATAGAATATTCATGCATACACAATTTAAATTTTCTATAAATGTCCGCCATTTTTTGTAATAAAGACATGATTTGAACATGTAATTATATCAACGCAGTCGACATCGCTGAAAGGATAAGAACGCTCGCTCATAAACTCCCAGTGCGTTGAAGGCTAGGTATGACGGTATGTCCCTGTTCGGCATTAAGTTGGGCATGAGCGTACTTCTCGTTCGGAAAGCAATGGTAAACTCATTGTCATCATGTGCCATGCCGATAAGAGTGGGTGGTCATGTTTCGCCATCTTACTCGATCACAGAGTCGTGGATCAGCTCAGTGTTCTTGTCTCGACCATGCCACGTGGCCAAGCCATCCAGGTATTTACTTCTCTGCCTTCCCCCTGTTCTATTCTCTCACATCCCCCCACCCCCACGATCTTGCTAGTTGGTGAACTACTGAAGACTATAAACCAATATACCTAGAAAATCAATGGACATGCATTCATGAAGAAAAAATATATCAGTTCCAGTCTAAAAAATGGACCATATTTTCACCGTTCTGACATTGCTAGAAATTATGTATATAAGAGCTCTTTCATCATAAATAACCTTTACGCGTTTTATAGAATTTAACATGTTGCAGAAAAGGGGCAAGCAAAAGCTGCTATCAAGAAAATGAAAAGTATTTTATGCAATAAGTCACTATAATTGAATGTAAGAAAGAGAGAGCTGAAATGCTATATAGAATCTGGTTTGCTGTATGGTAGTAACGTTAGGAACGTAAATGAACAAATTTGGAAGAGCTTTGAAGCAAGAGAGATGTGTCTAACGAAACAAATGCCGTGAATTCTTGGACTGCTAGAGTAACTGTTTACGATTGCTTGAAAGAGGCTAATGAAATTATAACATTATATACAACAATAAGAAAGAGACAAACAGCTTTCTTTAGTCATGTGACGAAAAGAGAGGCATTGGAGAACATAGAGGCAACAGGAAAGATCAATAATAAAAGAGGCAGAGGCAGACCAAGGGAAATTATGCTGGATGGACCGAGACGGTGGCATGGGGGAATTTCATCAACAGAGTTGATCCAAAACACCACTGATCGCGACCAGTGAAGAGAATTGAACACCTACTCCGGCTGGCAGGGCACATACTGATGATGAGTTTGCCACTCCCCTTGACGTCGTTTAAGGTGACACGATTTGAAAAAAAAAAATTAGGTGCCAGGCATCTGAAAAGAAGAACACATCTCACGTCTGCACAGACTTTGTTTTACACATTTCGTCTCATCGTTTGCTGGAAGATAGCTAACATTTCCTGTCTCATCTTCAACCGGAAAGTTACAGAACGTCTTAACGAACTTCCGCATTTTAGACTGTTTAAGACATATCAGACATTTTTAAGAACGTTCATTAATTTGACATTGCTTTCTGAATAACCAACTCTCATACCATCTAAATCAACGCAAAGCGGCATAGTTCCAAATCTGATCTGAACCTGCTACTCGTTTGCCGGGAATTTAAAAAGCGTTCACTGTCTCTAAGCCCCAGTGCCAGAAATTAACTGTAAGATTTCCCATCTCATGGTTTGTTAAGCGAATTAACTGTAAGATTTCCCATCTCATGGTCTGTTCAGCGAATTAACTGTAAGATTTCCCATCTCATGCTTTGTTCAGCGAATTAACTGTACATTTTGTATTTATTCATACACAGCGTTACAATTGCAAGGCCTATTACCGGTGCTACGGAGCTATAAACATCGGCCAGTTTTACTGCAATGGAAGTAAGCTATTGGTATAGGTTTATCATAGCAGTACATACATACGCAGACAGACAGACAGACAGACAGACAAAGACACAGACAGACAAACAGACAGACAGACAGACAGACAGATACAGACATATAAACAGTGTCATCAAGCGATGCTACAGGCATTATGGGATAAACTTCTCTCGCACCACACAAAAAGATTTGTCAGTCGTACGAGAGGAATTGATTACACATTTTATTGCCACTGGCTCTTTACATTACATAAATGCACAAAACTGTCTCTAATGCATCACACATGAATACACAGAATTTCCTATCACTAGTCGCCCCTAGCCCTACTGCTAAATCTATCTACTCATCTAAAGAAATACGCATCGACGCTAAGCGATGTGTTCCCTACGAAGTCTGTCCCCAGTCTAACCATTCTCCGCGTGCTGATTACACAGTACGCGGAAGGACCTCGTGCGTACTTCGGCTTTTGCGTGCTACATCGTTCAACACGCTTAGAGTAGTAGTCTACTCTTGAGTTCTATTCTAGTGCTTCGTGTCTATCACCTTGGCGTGATTATACCGTGACCAGAGTGCTTACTCTCTGGTTGACACTTCCGTGTCTCATGAGAGAACTGTTTACAGTTCCCCTCCCTATCTACTTCCTACACCTACCCTGCCCTCATGTTGGGGCACTGGGTTACCTCTAATCTACTTGAGGTAGACCACTCATTCAGGGTGGTCTTCCCTCCTATCTATTTCAGTCTTTGACAAACAGACATACAGACACAGCCATACAGACAAAGACAGACAGACGCAGACATAGAGACACATGCATACACACGATGTTCGTCCCTCATGAATGACGAGGACCATTCATTACACTGCATCTTTTGATGAGGAACGAATGACTTGCGCTTTAGTTTTATATAGCGAGGTAGTGGTCGCGCAACTCCGTCGTCCCCGCTCTCTCGTCTGTGTCCATCTGGCTCCAGTGGCGAGCATGGCAAGACGACTGGAAGACGGACACAGATGCAGTGGACGTTAGGCTGCCACGGCCAGTTATCCCTGTATATATTGGCTCTCGAGAGCCTCATGCAAACGGCCCTTCCGTCAATTCCTTTAATTTTCAGTTTTAAGACAAGCATAGCGACAAGCGAATGAGCGTATGATTACTGATAGGATCCACACGATTTCCTTCGCCGAAGACGGACTGACCGCCAGAACAGACCACAAGCATATGAGGCGAGAAGCTGCCCACAGAAGATATTGCTCGTCTAGGTTGCGAACAGATCTCTCGATTTACGGTTGAGCCTCGCCAGCGCACAAATGCACATGGCGACTGTCAGGACAGACGTTCACGCACACGCAAGCCAAACATACAAACAGACAGCCACAGACATACATACACAGACAGACAGACACAGACAGACATACACAGACACACAGACACAGACAGACAGACGTACACAGCCATACAAACACAAACAGAGATAAACGTGTAGACAGCCATAAACATACAGACAGACCCAGACATACAGACAGACACAGACATACACACAAACACAGATATGCAGACAGATACAGACATACATAGACACAAAGGCATACAGACAGACACAGACATACAGATAGACACAGACATACAGACAAACACAGACATACAGACAGACACAGATAGACACAGAGAATCAGACACATACAGACAAACGCAGATATACAGACAAACAAAGATATATAGACAAACACAGACATACAGTCAGACACAGACATAAAAACAGACACTGATTGACACCGAGAGACAGGCACATACAGACAGAATACCAGAGACAGACAGAGACAGACAGACACAGTCAGACAGACAGACAGACAGACAGACAGACAACCGGAGACAGACAGCCAGCGACATACATCCAGAGACACACAGAAAGAGATAGAGACAGACAGCCAGAGACAGACAACAAGAGATAGACAGCTAGAGATAGACAGCTAGAGATAGACAGCCAGAGACAGGCAGACAGAGACTTTCAGACAGCCAGAAACAGACAGCCACAGACAGACATATAGACAAACAGATAAACAGACACATACAGACAGACAGCAACCGACAGACAAAGACAGACAGACATCGATAGACACAGACACTGACAGACACCGCAGATACAGCCGACACACACTGACAAACACAGACCGATAAACACAGACAGACAAACAGACACCAACAGGAACAGAGATTGACACCGACAGACACCGACATACACCGACAGACATCGACAGACACAGACTGACAGATAGAAATAGACACATACTGACATACATGCCCACAGACAGACACCGACAGACAAAGACAGACATACGTCGACAGACAGACAGATACCGACAAACACCGACAGACATACACTGACAGACACCAACAGACACTAACAGACAGACAGCCGTCGACAGACACAGACAGTCACCGACAGACACAGACAAACACTGCCAGACACAGACAAACACTGACTGCGACCGACAGACCCCGACAGACACAGACAGACAGCTACCCAACCACCAAGCCACACATGCACGCAGAGACAGACAGATAGACAAAGACAGACAGAAATAGAAAAAGACAGAGACAGACAGAGACACAGTCACAGACACACAGACACACACACACACGCACAGCCACCCAGCCACACACACATAGACACACAGACAGAGACAGACAGACAGAGACAGACATAGAGACAGAGACAGACAGAGACAAACAGAGACAAACAGACAGATACATACAGACAGATACAGACAGAGACAGAAAAACAGACCGAGATAGAGACAGACAAAGACAGACAGACGAAGACAGAAACAGACAGAGACAGACAAATATAGATAGACAGACATAGACACCAGAGACACATACAGAGAAAGACAAAGACACAGACACACAGACAGACAGAGACACAGACACAAACAGACAGAGACACAGAGACAGACAAACAGCGACACAGACACATAATAATAATAATAATAATAATAATAATAATAATAATAATAATAATAATAATAATAATAATAATAATAATAAGTCTTTATTTTCAAAGGGTTAAGAATTGGGCACGCAGGCCCGTCTGACATTCTGCCCTTCTTCTCTATTTCCTCTCATACATTCTTTCATTCAACATCACTTATGAAGCAACTTTTGACAACAAAAGAACATTAAAACGCATGAAAAATAATCAATAACAAATGACTCACTGAGGCAGTGTTTAACATGGGCATTATAAATACCTAAGGAGGGTGTAACGTGCCATACATAAGGGAATGTTTTTTGGCTAGTTGTCGTTTGAGATAAGTTACCATTATTGTCTTTTTTGTGTTGTTTGTTATGGGGGCATGTAGTCTGTACTAAGGTAGTGTTCAAACAGGTTGCGAATGTATGTATCATGATTGGTGGTGTCTTTGATTTCTTGTGGAAGATTGTTCCACAACTGAGCGGCAGAGTATGCTAAGCTTGTTTTATATAAGTCTATCCTAGGTTTAGGGACATGAAGTATATTTAGTCGTTCGCTATGTCTAGCGTTATATTTAAACAATGGCCAAAGGTAGCTTGGAGCATTTTGAAATAGGATTTTGTGAATTAGTTTGGTCTTATTAAAAAGCAGGCGCTTGTGGAGTGGCAGTAACCGGAGACGTTTATATAGGTTAGAATTGTCGGTAAGCTTTTCACCATTAATTAAACGCACTGCCCTTTTCTGTAGTGAATATAGGCGTTTTGTTATTGATTTGGAGCATCCATCCCAGACTGTGGAGCAGTAATCAATATGTGTTTGTATATGAGAAGTATAGAATATCTTTCTTGTGTTTTCGTCAAGGAAATTTTTAATTTTGGCAAGTTGGTATACTTTTTTGGCTATTTGTTTAACTAGAGCTTGAACATGTGAGTTAAAAGTTAGATTTTGATCTATGATAACACCCAGTGTCTTGTGCTCGGTGACACTTTCTACAGGCGTGCTTCCAATGTGCAGCTGAAGAGTTCTCTGCGAGTTTAGAGTGTGAAGTCTTTGCCTGGTTCCTATTAACATAGACTTTGTTTTAGTAATGTTAAACATAGACAGATATAGAGGCAGACAGAGACACAGAGACAAACAGACAGACACAGAGACATACAGACAGGTAGAGACACAGTCACAGAGACAGACACACACAAACATACACAGCTACCCAGCCCCAAACACACACAGAAACACACAGACAGAGACAGAGACAGACAAGAGAGACAGGCAAACAGACATAAACAGACAGACATATATAGACAGACATATATAGACAGATACGGACAGACCGAGACAGAGACAGACAATGACAGACAGACGAAGACAGAAACATACAGAGTCATACAGACATAGATAGACAGACATAGACAGAGAGAGACAGAAAAAGACAAAGACAAAGATATATAGACAGACAGACAGACAGAGACATAGACACAGGCACAAACAGACACAAACAGACACAGAGACAGACAGACAGCGACACAGACACAGAGACAGAGATACAGGGACAGAGTTACAGAGACCGAGATACACTAGACAGACAGAGACACACATAGACACAGAGCCAGAGACATACACAGAGACATAGAGACAGCGACACACAGGCAAAGAGACAGAGACACACATAGACACAGAGACAGAGACACACACACAGACACGGACATAGAGACAGGGACACACAGACACACAGACAAGGACACACATAGACACAGAGACAGAGACACACAAAAACACAGACATAGAGACAGGGACACACAGACAAAGAGTCAGAAAGGGACAGAGAGACAGACAGAGAGAGACAGAGGCATAGAGAGAAAGACAGTGATAGAGACAAATGTTTAGAGACAGAGAGAGACAGAGAGAGAGAGACAGAGAGAGAGTCAGGGAGAGAGGCAGAGAGAGACAAAGAGGGAGACAGAGAGAGAAAGACAGAGAGAGAGAGAGAGAGGCAGAGAAACAGAGAGAGAGAGACAGACAGACAGACATGTACAAATATCTTACTATTTGTTATCTATACACACACTCACGCGCCTCCAACTACCCCCACCCACCCACATCCCGACGCCCCATTAATGTCGTCCTTCCTCCAACAGATCTGGTGTTCAACGAGGAAATCCAGGTGTGTGACTTCCGGTCTGACGTCCTCCCACCTTGTGGCACCAAACGTCCTGAAACCACAGCCACCGTGACGTAATGCGGGCACCCACCATGGGCAGACAGGACCGGGGACAGACAGTGAAGGACAGCAGGCGAGAACCTGACGACTACAGACGAATGTTGATGCTTCTGATAGCTGTGTATCTCATAATATACCATGATTTATCTCAAGTGGTTCAAAATACAAACCCGATTTACCAGCAGTTCTTCAGCTGTGTGTCCATGACCTCGTGTTTGTTTTATTCGTTTTGTGGAAACATTCGCTTTGTCTGTGTGTGTTTTTCCTTTCGTCGAGCTCCATTTATATTTTGTGCTATAGCATCAACACAGCAACAGACATCCACTTTTAAAAAATCAATCTAACTACGTAGATAAAAGCTTCAGTCTTGATCCATTTAATTCTTGACTATTAAATGTTTTAAATTGTGACGAATAAAAGTAGCATTACATTGATACATGCTTTGGTGCTTTTTAAAGATATATATATATATATATATATATATATATATATATATATATATATATATATATATATATATATATATATATGTTGTTTGTCCATCAAGAATGATGATGACCATTCATTTCATCCAGTGGGGTTGAAAGTATGGAGCCGTGAGTTCTAAGATGGCTGATAAGGCCTATTTTCGCTTGAAATGTTCTTTGACAATGTGGACTAAGAATGCTTGACGTTTCTGGAGGAGGATTTTCTGCAGTGGTTTTTCTGTCCTGCCTTTTCTTCAGCTCTTGCAGTCCTGGTTGCCTCACATATGACTGCACCTTTGCGTAATGATGCACGCCACGAATTTTCGTCTCTGGCTGCAATCTCCCAGTTGTCATGATGAATTCCAAAAGCATTCAGTGAGATTTTCAGTGTCTTTAAAGCATTTCCTCTGGCTGCCTTGGGAGCGTTCACCACAACGCAACTCGCCGTAAAAAATTCGTTTAGGGAGCCTATGATCTGGCATGCGAGTCAAGTGACCAGCCCAGCGAATCTGATTCTTCATTAGTACAGTGTGGATACTGGGCATGGACGCTCCTTCTAGGACTTCAGTGTCTGGGACCTTGTCTTGCCATTTAATCTTCAGTAACTTCCTAAGGCAGACTGTGTTGAAGTGGTTTAATTTCCTAGCGCGTCGCTGGTAAACAGTCCAGGTTTCACAAGCATATAGCAGTGTGGATAATACAACTGCTTTGTAGACTTTCAGCTTTGTTGGCAGACTTATTCCATTTCTGTCCCATACATTCTTGTACAGTCTGCCAAAGGCCGAGCTTGCCTTGGAGATTCTTGCATTCACTTCACCATCAATTGTGGCAGCTTGTGACACAGTGCTGCCAAGATAGGTGAATTTGTCCACAACACTTAGACTATGACCATTCACTTTTATATTCGGCACAGTGTGATTATTCTCTGGAGCTGGCTGGTACATAACTACAGTCTTCTCCAAGTTGATATTGAGCCCAAAGTTGGCACAGGCATGTGAGAAAGCTGAAACATTATGTTGCATGTCCGCCTCTGAGTTGGCGTATAGAGCATCAGCAATAGGAGCTCTCTGACGGTGTCGCTATTAATTTTGGTTTTAGCTTTCAGCCTTCTGAGATTGAATAACTTTCCATCCATACGGTAGTTGATGTCTATTCCAATGTCGTTGTTCTCGAAGGCATTCATCAACATAGCTGAAAACATGAGGCTGAACAGTGTTGGTGCCAGGACACATCCTTGTTTCACTCCATTGGTGACAGGAAAGGGCTCAGACAGTTCACCATTTTCCTGTACTCTTGCCTGCATGCCATCATGAAATAGCCGCACTATTTGGACAAACTTTCGTGGACAGCCATATTTTGCCATAAGCTTCCTTCTCTGCTGACTGTATCAAAAGCCTTGGTAAGGTCAATGAAAGTGGAAAACATTTTGCAGTTCTTTTCTGACATTTCTCTTGCAGCTGCCTTGCAGCGAAAATCATGTCAACAGTTCCACGTTATTTTCTGAAGCCACACTGGCTCTCAGGAAGAAGACCTTGATCGAGATGGGCCGTGAGGCGATTGAGAAGAATTCTGGCGCGTATCTTCCCTGCAATTGAAATCAAGGAGATGCCTCGGTGGTTGTCACAGGATTGGCGGTTTCCTTTACGTTTGTAAAGGTGGACTATTGACGAGTCCTTGAAATCTTGTAGCATGGTCTCGTTCACCCATATGTTTGTAAAGACTTGGTGAAGCTGCTCTGTTAGGACCGGCCCACCTGCCTTGTATATCTCTGCCGGGATGGTGTCCGGACCAGGTGCCTTGCCGCCGGAGAGTTGCTGGATGGCTTTGTTTACTTCCACCATGGTTGGCAGGTCATCAAGTATATCATTGATGGGAACTTGAGGAAGGCAGTTGATGGTTTCATCATCGAAGAAGGAAGTTGCATTTAAGATGTTGCTGAAATGTTCTGCCCAGCACTGAAGGATTTCTTTCTTATCGGTGACCAATGTTCCCCCATCTGCACTGAGGAGGGGAGCTGTGCCTGGTGATGTAGGACCATAGACCGCTTTCAGTGAGTCGTAGAAGTTTTTCATATCATGTCTGTCAGCAAAGCCTTGAATTTCATCAGCTTTGCTGCTCAGCCAGGAGTCCCGCAAGTTCCGAAGTTTCTGCTGCACTACTCTCTGAATGTTCTTGGAGGCATCTTTTTTTTTAATGTTGACTTCGGGTCATTCAAATGTGCCTTGAGGAGAAGGTGTTTCTCGGCCAGCAATTGGTTGATGTCTTCGGAATTTTCATCAAACCAGTCTTTATGCTTTCGGGGGGTTGGACACAGGATTTCCATAGTAGTGTTGTAAATTATGTCCTTTAGGGCTCTCCACTCTGATTCTGTATCCTGTTTAGCTGCAGCATTGGGCTTGAAGCGGTCTTCCAGCGGATGAAGAATGACTTGCGCGATGAATTGGATTAAAGTGAGGAAAAGTTGCGCAATTCGTCGACCTCACTCTCTCGCCTGAGTCCATCTGAGTCCAGTGGCAAGACAAGTCAAGACGTCTGGAGACGAATACAGGTGCAATGGATGACCAAGGCGCTCTACGTGCCTTGTCGTGCTCATTACGTTCCACAACCCTTTGCAGGTAAACGCCGTCTTGCCCGTTGAATCAGAAATGATTTCTTCTACGCAGTCTGCCGAATCCTGTCTTCACATGCTGGGTAGGCATACCCTAGTTCAACGCTTGGCTTGACACCAAATCGGCTACCCGCGCCAAGTTTAGCCAGCCTCTCACAGCTGTTGCTATATATATATATATATATATATATATATATATATATATATATATATATATATATATATATATATATATATATATATATATATATATATATATATATATATTCTTTTTTTTCCACATATCCTTTACAGGACATCGCTGTCAACATCAGCATCTTTCCGCTGATTGTTGACTTCTTGGCAAGATTATGCTTAGTAGTTTGCCATTGCTTTCTTAGCGACCGATAAGTTAACGACGCGGAGAGAACTGCTCTAAAGATTGTCGTGCAACGTGACGTTACTTACGAGAGTAAACGAGATTACGGAGAAAGTCGTGTAACCTCTAGACCAGGGAGCGATATATATATATATATATATATATATATATATATATATATATATATATATATATATATGTGTGTGTGCGTGTGTGCGTGCGTGCGTGCGTGCATGCGTGTGTTTGTGTGTGTGTGTTCTGGTCCGCTATTGCTTGTTGCTGAACAGCCTTGGTGTTGAGAGGACTGAGTTATCATGACTCAAGAGAGTTAACATCGTCAGGGTACATAACTGTTTTCTGAGTGTAGGTGGCCTGAGTCGATTGCTTGTCATCAATGGACTGACTCATCGTGTAATCAAGTAGTTTGTTAAGCCACAATATTACATTAGCACTGCATGTTGGTGTCATTAAGTACACGGCTGTTATATTTGAAGTCTGTTTCACATCTTCCATCTCACGATCACCAGTAACACGACTATAAGTATTTAACAGGACGCCGAACAGTTTATAAAATATATATGATGTCCTTGAATTCACATTTATTCTCGGGTATTAATCTAGTTCTCATTCACGTTTACTGTAAAACACTTATATCCTACGATATTAAAATAAATATAGATGGCTGCGACACCTATGTAACTACTGAACATAACGAGCGAGTCTCTACCGGCTTGTTTTCGACCACGGTCGCCCTATGAGCATTTGGCTTAGGAGTGATCTTTCTTCCCGGCCATCGTCAAAGCGTGCTTCACGCCTTAATGCCTGTATACGCTTCAATGTGATCAGAGCTATAGTCTGTTCAGAAATGAATGCCTTGATTCACAATCAGTTTTTATGAAAACTGTCTGTTGCATCATTATGAAAGTTTTCCTGCCGTCTTATGTGTACCGCCACCCAAGGAACATGTCTTTGATAGGTCCAAAGGCAACTTAAATCATCGAAAGCGGGGAAATTTCTTTGATGTTTAGGCGAAAATGTAGTGAATTCATGCTATCAAACTAGTTTTACGGTAAAGCACGTCACTACAGGTAACGACACAAGTACAAGGCGTAGCCAGATTCGTATGGGAGTGGGTGCAATAAATAAAAATGTCGCTTAAGAGTAGACAGAGTCGGCTGCGTTGCACCAGGTTTTCATCCCATATGGCTCAATCTCTTTCCGCAGCGCGGAAAGCGTCGCACAAAGCACGAACTCCGTAGCTCAAGCGACGACCTCCGGGCGTCTCCGAAAAAATGCGTTCGTGAAATGAAGGACGCGGCCCTAAATCGAACATACAACCTTCGGAGCCCGAGTCAGACGGCTTACCACTTCACCACGGAGACTCCCGAAAGGGCTGCAATGTGTAATATTAGTAAAGCCAGAGAATTTACAGAGGCATGGGGTAAATAATGTGTAAATTGACAGGAAAGTAAAAGGAATATATTTCTTACCTTATTTTTCATTTCCTTCTTGTTTCTTCAGCTGCTGGTTAATAATGTGTACACAATTATTCATGTTACTAGGATGCATTTAGCTTTTTATATTGAGTTCGTGAAACCTTCCAAATAGCCGTGCGTTAATGTGCGTATGGAGTGACCAGAAATGATACCGCAATTTAGTCATTGTCATATATTTTTGAAGGGAGTGGGAGATCACTGTAGTGCATGCCCCATCTCTAACAAAAGATGTAGAGCCCCATCCTCTTCTATCTTCAATAACCCCAGAATATGAACCTTGAGTTATCTGCAGGCCTCGTTCTATTAAGTATTGTCTAGGAGATATAGATTATGGCCCTGGTAAGAATGGTAATTACTAACTGGGAATCTGCCCCTTCTCCAATGGTTCTGATAGCTCTGGAGCCCCCTTTTAGTTGATCAAATCTGAGGAAAGTCTGGAGAATTTTCTCAGCCTGATTTAGATGAAGAAAACATGGATGTTGAGCAGTTGATAGATCTAGAGTCTTTTTATTTCCCCATTCAGTAAGTCATTATGAGTTAATTTATCTTTAAACAATCAAACACATAAACAATCACATCAGATTTTGACAACATGATGTACAAGAAGTTGTTTACACAGATAGGTTTGAACTTGACAAATTAACAGAAGGTCAATTCATGTTAATCATTTATTGACTGGCCTGAGCCTTCTGGTCAGTACATACATCTCTGTTGTGATTTACACAAAGTAATAGAACAGTTGCACATTGGACCATTGTCCCAGACAAGCAATAACAAGCATCAATATATGAGATGTCAACAAGTGTGAAAACATAGTAAACATTTTGATGTTGTACATATTAAGTATGATAGTGTTGTCTCAACCATAAACATATCAGTGTTCCTGTAATTGGGTGTGTTTTCAACCTATGAGAAAAGTAACCTGGTGACTGGAGGATTAGGTAAGCCAGGGTCCATTGACTGATGGATCCACTTCAGGTCTGCCCGTATAGCTCCTCTGAAGGCCTCCCCATGCTCTGCTCATAGCGAAGTCATCCTCCCTCTCACTTGTGGTTCATCTCTTTCTCTCGGCTTCCCTCCCTCAGGTCTGATTTAGGTGGTTAATTTGCTGATGTGTTGGGTGGTTGTTGGTATGTAGCCACCAAGATCACTGATGAATATTCGCATAAATATATACATTCCTACCAATACAATAATAAGAAGTAGGTCGGAAGAAATCTAAATTCCTGAAGTAGGAACTAGTTCCCCTCCCCTCCTTTTCTCTCTGAGCTAGTGTTGGGTTAAGTTGGGGTGGTCAGAGATTATCACACGGTGTACACCTTGTATCAACTTGTTCCTGCTGTATGTAAATTCTCATTTGACCGGGGTCAGTGAACGTGTACAGTAAGACATTGACAAGAGTGAGAATATGTCAAGATGCATGTAAATAAATGACATACATTTAGAACATTTCTTCCACTAAATGGTGTTTACAATGTGTATAAATAATTCTCTGTGTTTTCCCAATTAACTACTTCTTCTTCTTGTGTCTAATAACTCTCTTCCATTACCTGTTGTTGTTGTGATGTTGAGTGTTGGGTGGGGTGGTGATGAGTGGTGTGGAGTGGTGTTGTGTTTTAAGTTATGTTGAGTAATGAGTTAAGTTCACTTCGCGTGATGGTGTTCCGCGAAGCACAACTTTCTCATGTGTTGCAGTTCATGTGTGCCCTTATCTAATTAAATTTGACATAAATATAAATATTTATCTCGCCAAACCCTATTAATTCTATAGATAAAGGAGAAAGGAAAGATTGATTTCACTTTCAGCTTTCTAGATTGTAAATAGGCATAGATAAGTCTGTTTTAGAACAAGGCACTTGTTCTAGTACACGAACTGTCTTTTCAGCTGTAGATAGTGATGCATCTTTAACAATGTTTCTGGTGAAATGCACAAGATTGCTTTCGAATCATCACTTCTCACAGTTGTTTAGAATAGAATATAGTAGTGGAATGCACTTCTTAAAGTTAATAATTATCTCTAAGAATATCAGAGATTGTAGTTTCATCGAAGAGAATATTTCGCCCGGGAATGGCTTTGCGTCGTTAGAATCTACAGTCGAGCATTTTTACATTTCAGAGGTTTTAATTAATAATCATACATTTCAATTGACATCACAAACATGGGTTTACATTACTTGATACATCGGGTTCTTAGTCTAATCAAGGGCCAACAAACGTACCTCGGATCCAGACTTTTGCCTTGCCCATTGAATTTTTGGTCACACACTCTTCTCACATCCGTCCATGGAGCGAGTTCAGACAAAAGTGCGGGCTTATTAACATTTCTGATGAAATAGTAATATATGTTAATTATGCACTGGCGCGAAGGTGGTCATGTGGTTTTCCTATCCAATGGTTTTCTGAGCTTGGTCTGATGAAATCTTTCTAAGAATCCACGTCATTTGTCACTTGTTCAGTTCCAGTTTTGATGTTAAGTTTTAAGTCCCAATCTCCAATTGCGTTTGTGAAGTCAATTTCTTTTAATGTTGTTTCCTCTTTTTGCGGCATGAGTTGGTAATGAATAATGTTGGCTGCGTTATGCCACAGTCATCATGTGTCAATTTTTAAGGATCTGTTCAGCTGTCTGTGTAGTTTGTTCACACGTACACATGGGTGACAGACCCGCTTTGAGTCTTCGTGAAAGATTGTCTACTCTGCTGTTTACCGTTCAGAGACGGAACATGATTACCTGTTTTGCACTATGAAAATAGTTGTCAGTGTTTCTGTAGTGGGCTTTCTTCTTAACGACCATGATGTTGGTCCTCTTTTCATTGAAGTTTATAGATTGATTCGTATGCACGTGTGTTGTCCCCTAATTTGACAACGTGTCTGCTCTCACGTTTCTTGTTATGCTACAATATGTCAGTTTCAACCGCAGTATTACTCTTCTGTTGGTATTCAATGTTTTTCAATACCAGTTGTTTGTCACGGCTGAGGGTTTGTGGAATTGAAAATTCATCCCTGTGGAATACAAACTGTTGCCATTGACATTGTGCTGATGCTGTAATGTTTAGGGCCTGCAATTCGTCTGAATAGTTGGAGCAAAATATCCCAGTAAATGTGAACGTAGATTAAGGTCTTCGATCTGCCCAGACCTTAATCTGTGTCTTCCAGTAGGTTGATGACTGCTCTCGGATGCATAAAATTCAGCCCATCCTTTCTCCAATAGTCCTCTTCCTCTTTCAAAACATGGTCCTCACATTTTTTCAAGTAACTTTTATCAATATTTAATAGCGTGGACTGGGTTAGTATCTTGACGTCAGACAATTTGAATGTAGCTGCCACCCGTCCTTTAATTTTAGCCCACATAAGTTCTATAGTGTTTAAATTAGAATGGTATGGCGGAAGTCTGAAGCATCTACAGCCATTCTCTTCTATCAACTTGTCGATTTGATATGTCTTGCTTTTTCGCGCCTGTTTTACAAGGGAAAACAACTGCAGCTTGAAATATGTTTCTGGAAATGGTATATTCTTATCTTCGGAGCCATATCTTTATTGCCTCCTTTGTGCTCGATGCCGTAGGTATTTTGTCTTCTTGGGCAACAACATTGTGATATGATGCATTGTCCGTGATTGGACAAGACGGTTTATCAAGGGATGGAAGTACTGTATTCTCCGGCCAATCTCTAAATACATTACCATTCATCTCATTATGATAATCCCTATTGTCTGTATGCTTTGATACGAACACGAGTCAAGCATTCTGTAGTAAGCCATTATGAGTACTACCAGCATAGGCTATGACCAAACGCTGTCCTCATGCAATTCGTCTGAACTGAAATTTGCAATCTGAAATTGCAAAGAACCCTATGTACTGGGCACATATCGCTTTATCTTTCCATCCACTGACTGCCATTTCTTTTCACTTGTGTTGTGCGCATTGATCCACGTCTCATCCAAATACACTATGTCATAATTTTCTTTGCGCATTTCCCTCATTTCACGTAGGTATCTGCTTCTCATGGCTCCTAAATACGGTTGCTCGCAAAGAATATTTCTACCTCCCTTGTACTTTCTAAAAGTGAAGCTTAATGTCCTTATAATTTTCCACAAAGTTGTTTTGGATTGCTCTATGTTATTGTTCTTTCTCAACCAAACCCTCAGTTTTCTTACAGTCACTGTTTCTTTGGCATCCATCATTTTTATAATAGCTCGCCTTATGAAATCCTTGTCAAAGCTGTCTACAGTTGCCTTTCTGCCTACCGTTTGCTTATCGCGTGTTGGTTTCATTCCAGATTCTTGCACCCATCGACGAAATGACCATTTACTCAAACCCAATGCGTGCACTGTTCTTTTTTCGGGATTTGTAACAGTATGAAACAGTTTCCTGTGATCAGCTTCTTGACAATAATATGTGTACAACTTCATAGCGATGCTTTGAAGTGTACAGAATGTCACATTCAATCCCATTGAACAATATTCACACATTAAAATATTAGCTATTAATATTATATTAATGGTAAGTTTATTTTTATAATCACGTTTCATGAAAGAACCCACATTGACGACACCTCTGAACACTCCCATGTAACTGCCCGCCGAACGTGTCAAAACGTGAAACACGATAATTTTTTTTTTTTAAAGCGCGGATGTGTCTGGGTGAAGGTGTAATACATTAAAAATTATGGACTTAATCTGTGACCCGTAAATTATGTACCGCATATAAACAAATACTGAAATCTGGTGTACAATCTCCAGAACAAAATTTGTTTTGTTGGGTGGACATAATGATAAGGTTATATGCTAAATTTCATCATTTTTCTAACAGTTGGTTACTGAGATATGGAATTTTATATTGGGGCAGCAAAAGTAAACAGACTATAACATTTCAGTTCATGACAAACATTCTTAGAGCTTGTTATGAGAAGAGGAATGCTGGAGTATTTCGTCACAACGGAAGGGTTGGAGGTGAGGTGAGGCAAGGGGAGACCAGGAGAGAAGATGTTGGACATTAGACATCAAGGCATGTAGGAACATCTGTATCAGAAATAATTCGTATCACAAGAGACAGCAGGCTGCGAACAGACGTGATCACCAACGCCACACGGCATAGACTAGAAGACAGTCTGCATAATCCAATTATCTCTTGACTGTAAAAACAATTACTGAAGAAGAAAAGTAGTAATGAGAGCCGCCGTGGCCGAGTAACTACGCATTGAACCGCTGACCCAAATGGTCGTGAGTTCAAAACTGCATCGGACGAACTGTTAAAAAAAAATAGCCTGGGTCTCCCAGGTGAACCCAGATAAAGTATGTCACAGGAAATGTCTTGGGAAGTTCGCTCGCTTTTAACTCGAACGTAGTTCATACACGTGCTACTATAGGGTGTATGTTTAATGGCTGTGCAGTGTTTGAAAATATTGCCGGTCCAAGTTTTGTATTCACCCTCTGTAAATACCATGCAACATAATAGGTAAATACAAAACTTGGACCGGCAATATTTTCAAACACTGCACACATCCATTAAACATACACCCTGTACTTCTAGTAGTTGCTAATACTAATAAGTGCACCGAACTGACATTTGCGTGTGGGTCAACTTTCCCTATTACCAGTCCCCCTCGCCATCAGGCGAACCCTTTCCGACTTCGGAGGTAATAATCCCCCAAGTCAAGGACGAGAAGTGAGTCCAACTGAATCATTGCACCAGCGAATGCTCCTACCCTTTCAGCCATGCTGACCTCCGTTTTGGGAAGTAGAGGCGGTCGGCGGAACACTGATCACATGACCACCGAGTGCCGATTGATGTATGCAAATGTGGGTCTACACCGTATACCAAATGCGCATTAATACGCGTAGAAGGATCCTGTGCTGCTGTGATGTCAATAATAGCACTACATAGATAAATGCTCCAAGGTCTATATCTGCATATATCCATTTATTTCTGGATTCTATTTCAAATTATAATTACTAAAATAAAATAAAGATTATAAAGTAAAGTACAAGGCTCTTCTACACACTTTGAGGCGTGCTCTTCTACACACTTTGAGGTGTGCTCTTCTACACACTTTGAGGCGTGCTCTTCTACACACTTTGAGGCGTGCTCTTCTACACACTTTGAGGCGTGCTCTTCTACACACTTTGAGGCGTGTTCTTCTACACACTTTGAGTACATGTGTTACTGTCAGATTTTTAAGAGATTGATGGCTCAACCCCAAAGAGATAAAGGATACTAAGTTCCTCTTTCTCAATGTGATCCTGCTCGTTATAATTAATTAAGCTAGCACTGGGTCAAATGCTTGAGTTAGTATATAGAGTTTCGGAGAAACAAGGACTTCCTCCAGGGAACAATGAAAGTTTTCTGAAGGCCCGCACTATCTTGTTGAGGGTTCCTTGCCTCTCTTCTCTCAGCGTAATTACTTAATATCTAAGGGTGTGTCTTATTGAACTACTGACACGACAAGAAAACACTCAAAGTAGGAATTGACCTCTTACATAATTTATTAAAACATAAACATGGATTATGGTCATTCAATACATCACCATCATCATTTTCATTTGGTATTCAGCATTTTTTTTTTTTTTTAGCATATCCTTTACAGGACTTAGCTGTCAACACCAGCATCTTTCAGCTGTATGTTGATCTCTTGGCAAGATTACGCTCAGTAGTTTGCCATTGCTTTCTGAGCGGCCGGCTCAGTATCCCACAAGTCACGAGCGGAGGTCGAACCGCCTCAGCTCTCGCTCCGCTACGAGACTCTGCGTGATAAACGGGATTACAGAGAGAAAGTGTTGTAGCCCCACAGCCAGAGAGACCGGCCATTAATAAGTGATAATGCAAGTACAAGATAATTATTATCCCTGGATGCCTGAAATATACATTTTATGATATACTTTCATTTCATTTGGGATAGACTGTCTGAACCTGATTATAAACAGTTGTACTTCAGGGTGACTGGATCCCTAATGCCACCAATTCCTTGAGTTGTGTTAAGTTCTCCTAATGAGTGATAATTATCTTCCTGGGTATCGGATATAATTTGAGTTTTCCTACACTCCAGCTAAGTTACCTCTAGTTCTGGGCTAAGAAACTGCTTGCAGGTGAGTTCTGTTCGGGATACTGTTCTGCATCACTTTTTCCAGATACTTCACTCACAATAGAAAGTCAGGCCTGGGTCTCGATTCAGTTACGCTGCCACCTTCACCAAGTCCTGCATTAAACCGAGTGGTTCATTCACTCTAGTCAGGTCTGGGTCTATAGGGTTAGAACTGCTAGAATGTGTCTTAATAAATTCAAATATAACTCAGCAACGATACATGGTCCAGGGTGTGACACGAACTCCAACAAATACTTGAAGCATGCAAAATGAACGGCAATGAAAGACTTGAAGGCCGGCAATCATATCGTTGAAGGCATAATTTATTTGCCCAACGGTTAAGGCAGTCGCATCTCAACAAGATCAATGAAAAAAAAATGATAATTTATGTTTACCGTGTCTGTTATGGCCAGACGGGACGGTAATTACAATATTAAATGTAGATAATATATAGTTGACTATGCTAGACCCTTGTGATTATCAAATCCATGTCCCGGTCCTTCTGTCATTCCTAATCTGGATAGGTTTCACCTTGCCATGACGTTTTAAGTCCCGTTCTGATATTTCTGATATATTCACGTCGGTCCACCATTCTCGGGCTGATATATATCGTTCATGAATATTCTCGTTATCCTCTGCAATATGTGTTGGCCATGATAACGTTGTCCTGCCAGTAAATATCTTCTCACGTTCCAGAAAATCTAAACGTGCAGCCTTCTTGTTCGAACTCTAAGATCTGACTGTTTGTTGTTGATGACAATTTTTCTGACGTATTTTACGTCAGCCTCTTAGTTTCTATCACTATTTGGTTCGCGACTTTTCTCACTCAGTTTCTTTTGCGTCATATCATCTGCGCTACTACTTGGCAAGAACCACTACCTGAAAATTCAGCAATCACACACATCTAATCATATCCTCAATATGACATTAGAAATGAATTGCTGTCAACTCCTAAGAACTCAACAAGTGAAATCAATAAAAGGAATTTTGTTCCTAGAGAAAATAAACAGTGGAGGGTACAGAGGTTTTGTGTTCTCAAATAGTTATCCACACATAAAGGTTATTCAACATTCAATCTATGGTGTTCAATGTTTTGACTAGCAGATGTGCAGTTTCATCTATGCCGCTCCTCATGGTTCCAGGTTAAGTAATACCTTGATTGATTGGGAATTGACAACTATGTTTACAATCCTCTCCTGAACCTAGTTATTTTCTCTCCATCTTCTTCTATTCAAGAAAAAGGGTCTCATACATTACTGGGTTTTAAAATCATTTCCCACTGTAATGAGTAGTTTCTTATGAACAATATATGTACATCATGGAATCAATTCTTGTATAGCATTCAGATGCATTCTTCTTCATTAAATGCTTCAAGTATAAAGTTATCTTCCATTCTCATGGATGTAATATTTATCATCATCAATCAATCATCATCCATCATCCATCATCCATCATCCATCACCCATCATCCATCACCCATCATCCATCACCCATCATCCATCACCCATCATCCATCCTCATCATTATCCTCATCATCATACTCATCATCATCATCATCATCATCATCATCATCATCATCATCATCATCATCATCATCATCATCATCATCATCATCATCATCATCCTCCTCCTCACCATCCCCATCCCCATCCCCACCACCACCACCACCGCCACCACCGCCGCCGCCGCCACCAACGCCACCACCGCCGCCACCACCACCACCACCACCACCACCACCACCACCACCACCACCACCACCACCACCACCACCACCATTATCATCATCATCATCATCATCATCATCATCATCATCATCATCATCATCATCATCATCATCATCATCATCATCATCATCATCATCATTATCATCATCATCATCATCATGGTTTCATTATCATTGTCATTACAATCATTATCATTATATTATTATCATCATCATGACAGAAATGTTTTAACATGAAATACAAAGAGGGATCTTGCTTAAGATCCAAAACCAGATGCTTGTAGTATGAGTCGTGTACGATATGGTTTGTGTCGTGCTTAGCGCACAAAACCAGATGATTGTAACATGAATTATATTTCATACAAAGTGTTAAAAGGGTTAAAAGTTCGTTGGATGGCCTTCAAAAGACGTCGCGATCAACCAAAGCATATTTTGCCTGTTTGTGATTTACTAGACAATTTTTTTTAACGCTCTGTAGTTTGCCATTGCTTTCAGAACGACCAACACAAACTACCGTAGGAAAGCAATGCAACGCCGATTTATAAACGACCAACACAAACTACTGTAGAAAAACAAGGCAAAGAGTCTGCTTTCATATCTCCAGATATCTGGGTAAAGCTGGGGCGACCATCCCCAACCCAGCGCGGTCCTCTGGTGGCGGATCGTGGAACGGCCTCTTGATATAGAGGTTAGCTGCGAATACCCTTTAAGCAGCCGCGGACAACTGGCAGTGGGCACAGAGGGCGAGGAGGGATCTTAGAGTGGGACTTGAGTTCCTTAGAAAATACCGCATATGCTCGGAGACGTGCCTGCCTAGTGAGCCAGGAGTGCTCTAACCCCTCCCCCGGGTAGGTGGAACCCGTTAGCTTGGGACAGCAGTCCATTTAGGAGACGGAAAACTCCAAATATAAACCCCTGAGTTCAAGGTGGACCAACGTGCTGAGGAACTGGATGACCATGAGTAAATTGGTCGTGAACGTTGGACGTCTGGCAGGCGTGCGGGGCGGCACCAGGCGTATGGACTCCTGCGGGACATCCCCTGCCTCTTCCCTAGCAAGCAGGCAATGCAAGGGCGACCGGTTATTTCCTGCAATATCCAAACTTTGCTTATGGAATTAATTCAACACAGGAATCGTCGCCGGAGCTACGGAGCACGTGCTCTGCGCTGACACATCTTTCAGAGGCTAGCGAAGAGAGAGTGAGGAGGAGAAGACGAGGAAATGGTGTGAGAAGAAGTCATAGAAATAGGAGGCCAAGCGCCAGGAGAACAAGACGAAAAGTGGAGAGACTAGGCTTCAACCATGTAAGAGTGGGATACTGGAATTGTCGTAGTACCAGGCAGAGAGGTCCTGTATTAGAGAGGCTAATATATGATTTTGATGTCCTCATGCTCCAGGAGCTAAATACAGACAAATACCATTGCACTGGTACGCCAGTTATATAAACCCTACTGGGCAGAAGAGACCTTGCCTATGTCAGCTGATGAAGGAAGGAGTGAAGCATGTGGTACTTGACTTGAGCCAGTGGAATCACAGTGCAAGAGAGGTTCAGGGTATACAAATGGAGATTGGTGGCTTAAGTTGGAACATCATAAATGTATATGCCACAGTGGACTGTTTTGTCAGAAAGGAACACTGGGACTGGCTTAAGGAATTGGAGGAATTACCAGGTGATAGGTTACTCATATGTGGAGACTTCAATGTGAGGAGCAGAGATTGGGACAGTAGTGGAGAAAACCGACAGGGAATTGCCCTTGCGGATGCCATGGTGGACTCCGATGTGGTCTGCATAAATGATGCTAGGCCGACTAGAATGGCAATGAGGCCTGGCGATGCAGACACAGCTATTGACTTGGCACCTGTCTCCCAGTCATCAGTCCTTGATGTAAAGTGGACCGCTTTGAATGACCACGGGAGTGATCACATGCAATGCTCAGTCCTGATCTCTAAATCCAGGAAAGTTAAGGCTGGGAGAGCGTGCAAGACCTTCCGGTATGACCGGACTGATAGCCTTCTTGGACGCCTCAGACAGGGGGCTTGCAACAGGACTGTTAAAACTCCTTTTTTGCATCCCTCATGGTGGACCCCAGAAGTAGACCATGCTTGTAAATCAAAGATAGCTGCAGTGAAGCAGCTAAGGAAAGTGCGACAGACACCCCGAAGCTCACGAGAGGAAGTGGACACAGCGGAAAATGTCAAGAAAGACAAGGTGGAAGTTTACAAGCGCTGTGCTGCAGAGGCCAAAAACGCAAAATGGGAATGTTTCATGAAGGAGATTGGAGGTGATAAAACACTGCGGAAATTCTGGAAACTGCACAGACAAATGCAAAGAAAAGATCGGCCTATGACAGTGGGAACAATTTATAGAGATGATGGTGTGCGCGTGACAACAGACAAAGAGAGAGGAGAGTCGTTTCTCCAGTGATTTTTAGAGCAGACCAATCATAATGATTCGGACACCAGGGATGCAGTTAGAGAGGAATTATCTGGCACCATGAAGAATATGCATTATGAAGACACCATACGGGTTGAAGATGTTAAACATATTTTGAAAAAGGCAAAACACACGGCACCAGGGCCCGATGCTGTTAGGTATGGCCACATGAAGGCTTTGAGCGATGCAGACCTGAAGGAGATGACCGACTGCTTTAACCAGAGCATTAGGACAGCATCGGTACCGCAGGATTGGGTGCACAGCTATCTAATCCCTCTCCCAAAACCATTCAAGGATCATTCAAAGCTTAGCGGCTTTAGGATCATCACCCTTCAAAATACATTTGGGAAGGTTCTAGAGAAGATAGTCGCTGTCAAGCTGCAAGAGTTTTTGGAAAGGGGGAAGCTTTTTCCAAGGGGCTTGTGGAGCTACAGGCCAGGAAAAGATACCTGGTCAAATGCAGCCACTTTTGCATTTGATGTTTATGAGGGGTTCCAGAGTAGACAGGAAACGATGGCGGCAGCGCTATACATACAATAGTGTTCGATATGATATTTTGATGACCGCACTGATGGAGAAGGGGGTCAATCCCTGGTTGGTGAACTGGATAGCAGCCGTCCTGCATTCTCGTCGGGTTGCTCTCCGTCTGGGTGCATGGACCTCAGAGCCACATATTTTAACCCCGGGACTGCCACAGGGATCTTCAATTTCACTGGTGCCCTTTAACGTGTATACGAGCAAGATTGCAAACCTAGAAGCACCAGGGGTTGGACGGATACTAACATTTGCAGATGATATTCTTGCATACAGGCAGGGGAGAGATAGGGAGCAAACAGCCCAGGAGCTACAGGCGACAGTAGACGAAGTGATTGACTGGTGCACTGAAATGAGTGCTGTCATCCACCTGGAAAAGGCAGCTGTTTTGTGGTGCTCTCTGGACAACAGGATTGTAAGAGCTGATGTCCTAAGCCTCGCAATAGATGGTAGAAGCGTCAACAGAGAGAACAAACTGAAGTGTATGGGAATCACATTTGGCAGGAGCCTGTCCTTCAAGGACCATGTGGAGACGGTTGTGACAAGGTCTCAAAAGGGACTCAATGCACTTAAAACTATGGACACAGAGTAGAAAATGCTTTTCACACTATACGAGCACTTGATCCTCTCAGTGATTGATTATGGACTAGGACTGCTCACAGTCTCAAAGAGTTAGCTGGTGAAATTAGAGCGAATACAGAACGAAGCTATGCGAGTCATTCTGGGATGCACCAGAGACACGCCAGTAGTGTGTATGCGTTACATCCTTGGTCTGCCGACTGTTGCTGGCAGGCTCAAGGTGATGCAGGCGAAGGCATACCTCAGAGTAGCTGCAGACACAGATCACCCGTTGCATGAGGCGCTGGACGCCGTTAAGGGTCAGCGACTGATAAGAGGGAAATCATGGATGGCTCAGGCGGAGGATACTAACAGACAGTTGTGCCCCTTGGAGAAGATTAGGCGAGGGGAGCAGTGGGGCAGAGTGCCTGCGGAGCAGTCAGACTTGTGCAGAGTTATAATCACATTGAGCCGGGAGTGCAGGGAGTGGCCAGCGGGGGCCACGGAAGTGGAAATTCAGCAACTAATTCAGGAATACTCGCCCGGGTGATGTGATTATCTACACAGATATGTCGGTGTTGAGAGGTAGGAGAAGTACCTGGGGGTTCTTAGCAAAAGCTAATGGTCGACGATTGGTGCAGGAGAGCCTGGCATATGATACCACAACATCTAGCATAAGAATGGAGGTGGAGGCGGTCAGTGCAGCTTTCCGCTGGATGGAGAGTACGATACACACACACACACACACACACACACACATCGTTATTGTAACTGACTCAGAAAGCATGATGAGGAAGGCGAGGACAGGCAAGCTTCGGGCTGAGTGGCTTGCTTCGCTTCGGAGGTCACGGGTGGCAAGCATCGCCTGAATCTTTTCTCCGGGGCATGCCGGTGTGCTGGGGAATGAACAGGCGGACAGATTGGCGGGCTCTGCAAAACTTGGTGGAGTATTGATGCATGACAAGGCAGACGTGGCTGCGGCCTTGTGGGAACACGTGTACACCTCGGAGGAGCAAATGGATCACCATGGTCTGGCAGGAATGAGACAACGAGGAGTGACGAGTGCCATAAGGCAGATACTCGCGGTTGACGTAATTAATAATAGGTAGAGAATCCTGAAGCTCAAAAGCTTACAGATATCTAGGAGACTAGTGATAAACGGTGAATCGTCACTCTGACGTAGAGAGACGCTGAGACTTGGGGATACGGACAAGATGTGTTTCTGAAGGCTCGAGGTGAAGGTGACACCTGGATGCCGTGATTTCGGGATGAGACAGCAGGGAGTCTGGTAAGGAATTAATTGAGGACGACACAACAGTGAAAAGGACCGGGAATGGAAAATCCACCTAGACTGATTTTATTATCCAAGCGTTTGAGCTGAAGAATGGATAGGAAGGCTTCAAGGGCAACGAGCTGGACTGGGAGCTCAGGGGTGGATGTATTTGAGTAGGTGCCGATCCTGTGGTTAGGGATCAGCCTGCTTTTCTGCCAGAGTTTTAATCCTTGTACCGGTGGCGGAAATAAACGTCTGGAAAATCGTTCGCTTCACTTGAGTATGCTGTTCTGAATCGTGTTTCACTTTATGTTTTGAGTTGTGCGCACTATTTTATGCTTGTCGATATTGGTGACAATGTTTATTCGTATCGAAACACATTGCGCAATTATAAATTGTGAAGTAAATTAGACTTTACCTTTATCGGGTCTTCACCATCTTTTTCTCTTTGTGACGTGACGTTTCATGTGTTCTTACTTTCTGTGTAGCACGGTGTGAACTGTGCCGCTGGTGCGTAATCTTTCATGTTCAGCTCTTAGAAACTGGCGGGAATTCTTTGCCGATCAACAAACAGTGTCCAGAAACGACCCCCACGTGTCTTATAGTGCCTGTCCTCTAAACGCAACTGGAGCAAACACAAAAAGCATCATCGAAAAATCGGAACTTGATAACAGAACGATTCAGAACAGCATACTCAAGTGAAGCGAACGATTTTCCAGACGTTTATTTCCGCCACCGGTACAAGGATTAAAACTCTGGCAGAAAAGCAGGCTGATCCCTAACCACAGGATCGGCACCTACTCAAATAACATCCACCCCTGAGCTCCCAGTCCAGCTCGTTGCCCTTGAAGCCTTCCTATCCATTCTTCAGTTCAAACGCTTGGATAATAAAATCAGTCTAGGTGGATTTTCCATTCCCGGTCCTTTTCACGGTTGTGTCGTCCTCAATTAATTCCTTACCAGACTCCCTGCTGTCTCATCCCGAAATCACGGCATCCAGGTGTCACCTTCACCTCGAGCCTTCAGAAACACATCTTGTCCGTATCCCCAAGTCTCAGCGTCTCTCTACGTCAGAGTGACGATTCACCGTTTATCACCAGTCTCCTAGATATCTGTAAGCTTTTGAGCTTCAGGATTCTCTACCTATTATTAATGACGTCAACCGCGAGTATCTGCCTATGGCAACGAGGGAATCTGGCCGACGCTCGACGCTCAGAGGAAAGGCGAGACGGACATATAATCAGATTGCTACTGGTACTATTGGTGTTGGAACTCTTCCCTGGCTGCTGAGGATGGGGACGGAGCGCTTATGAGAATGCCCCGAATGCTGTGATGTCGGTTCCTAAATCAATCAATAAATCCCCAGAAGCCAATTTCTAAACGACCAACACAAACTACCGTATAAAAACAACGCAAAGCAGTCTGCTTTCAAATCCCCAGAAGTTGACTTGGATGTCGGGGAATTGTGAAACGCAGTCACCGCACCTAAGACACAGCGTCGGGCATGTCCTGGTTACACATTTTAAATATCCCAGTAAGTCCGGAGGGAAGGAAGAGACGATGATGCTGGATAGGACACTTCAGTTCAGTTCAGTTATAAGTTGGGGTATCTTCGTTGCACTCCGGACATGTCCATAGGTGCTCAGATCCCCCCCCCCCCCCCATCATATTCATCAGCGTCCGGTGGCTAATAGTGGATAGGACACACGCTGAGGAAATCTGAGGATAGTTTAGCTTTGACACTCCCTTGTTGGGAACCACATTTCTGCTACTATAAAAGCACCAAAAATGAAATCACATATTGACTTGTTTCCAATTGATTCTATTTACATATAAGAAGTGTTTACAAAGCCTCTATTGTCCGCTATTCATACTAAGAGCTGTGTCTTTTCTCATTCATAATTTCAGTAGCATGTCATTTGCAGAACCTCGCTCCCATAACAACCTTTCGGAAAACTTCTCGATCATTAGTAAGATGTCCCGAGTCCGATACACTATATACCAATCTGGAGATCATCCGCCACATCTTGCACCCATCTTCTCTTTGGCCTTCCTCTCTTCCCAGGCATATACCCCTCCATTATTGTTCTCACCAAACTTTCATGACGTTTCAAGTGACCAAAATATTTCAATTTTCTTTGTTTTATCGACTTTAATAGCCTTCAATATTCAGATCTCGAATTATGGATGCATTTGTTCTTTTGTTTTATCCAAGAGTTATTTTACCTCAGAGTTAATTGGCCCTTTTAAGTGTTGTGATTACAGACCCGACCATATCGAGATATGAAGTCCAGGGTACAGCAGACAACCTACGTAGCTGAAGTGTATATAAGAGTTCTGCACAAGACTAGAGAAAAAGAACTGTTCATATCTTCAACATAATGAAACGTCTCTGCTGGTTTTTTGTTTGCTTGCTTGCAGTAGACTCAGGTAAGTTCAGTCATTTTAGTGATTTAGTTTTACCTGGTCATTGTAACACACGAATGTGACATGAAATATTTGTACTGTTTTCATCCTCCGAACTGTGAGATGTATCAAGTATTAGGTAACCTTCAGGGTATTGTGGTAACATGAACAATTTAATATGCACGTATTGAACGGCACTCATTAGATATGGACATAAGTAGTGATTAGAGGGCACACCAAGCAATATAAACATTGACTCTATAGTGATTACAGTGGGATTCGAACCTGTTGTCTCCAAATGACAAAGCGCCTCTCTGTAGGAGTAAGCGTACTTCAACGTACGGCCAGGAAGAACACTCCCAAGAAGGTGTCTTCACTAGCCAGACCTGGTAGGCACCGAAGTTGAGTTGAGTTGAATCAAGATCCAACATAATAGCACTCTGTATAATCCCATACGTTTAGATTAGTTTAGTCGATGGATCAACATCACGGCACATGGGTGCAATCCATAAGTGCTCCGTTCTCCTCCTAACTCAAACCTGAGTCTGGAGAAACTCATCTCAGTGCACGAACTCCGTAGCACCGGCGAGGATCTTGAAATACTTTGGGTAGATTTTTAACTCGAAATTTTGCCCGGGCAGCGCCGTTAGGCTACTCTTTTTCGATTTTCAACTTCCAAGGCATTTTTTACGTGCGCAACAATATACACGGGCGTCCGATCTCACTACCCAGAGACCAGGGGACATTTTTATTACTAGAAGTCCACGAGAAAAAATACCGGTCATTACTGGGGCTTAAACCCGGGACCTCCAGCACTCGAGGCGGACACCATACCTCGAGACAACGCAGCCCCCTTATATTCCCATACGTGCTCCGTTCTAATCTTCAACAGCCATCGAAGAGTCCCAATTATAATGGTACCAGTGGCAGTCTGAACATGTGTCCGGTCAGTCTGGTCTTTCCTCCGAGTCCGGAGTTTCAGCCAGATCCTCTGGTCACTCCCTGCAACACAATTGTCTTCAGGCCGTGATGCTCTATATATTCTACCGCACTATAGACACGATTCCAAAGAGCCCCGACAACACCTACCTTATCATGAACCAATACCCCACCTGTCTGTCAGGTCTTAGTCAGATATGACTGAGCTACCGTATAACAGTAGACGGTACTACCTGCTTTCTGTTAGCGTCGAACGTTGGGCGGCGCTTACCAAACCCGACACGCCACATTGTGCCAACGGCTTCGGGCGGAAGAGCGCAAATGGGAGGGTACAAGCCTTACCCTGGTGCGAGGAAATGCAAGCTAAAGACAAAATGTCATGGCATGGCAGACCAGGCCCTAAACCTTGGTTGGCGGCTGGTCTAGGATCGAAGCTCCGACAGGCGGACAGTTAGAGCATTGCTTTGCTGATCCGACAGCTTCTGCAGCTTGTCTTGTTCCAGATGTAGGGGTGTTACCTTTCCTCTGGAGTGAACTAGGCAGGCCGAGAGAGGGATCATGCTGCATGGGCAACACGTGATCTCTATATTTCAGCCCAGGCTTTGTGCTATGGAGAGGCAATAACTCCATCCCTGGTCTTAACTGGTCTCGGAATCAAAGCGAGAGGCAACTGTTACGGGTTATAAGTCCCTGTCAATTGGCGTAGACATGGGGCGCCACGAGTTGCCTCTGACGGTGGGAGACATCTACAGGTGTCACTGATCAGCTACCACCCGCCTCAAGCTGGGCATCCCCCAGCCAATTGGGTGCTGATCCGCCACAGCCTGCCTGCTTCAATGGGTGCTTGGGCTAGGAAAAATCTGAATCGCGGGCTGTAAAACCAATGCACCAGGTACAAACAAAAATAAAAATAGAAACCTCAAGCTACGGCTTGCAACCTGGAACGTGAGAACCATGCGTCCAGAATTTTCTACTGACTTGACCAATATTGACGATGTGAGAAAAACGGCTGTGATTGATGCCGAACTAAATCGTGATAACATTGATATTGCTGGCCTGCAGGAGACTCGTCTCGCTGAGGAAGGGTCACTCAGGGAAAACAATTATACCTTTTTTTTGGAAGGGTAGAGGGCAGGCAGAAAAAAGGCAACGTGGTGTGGGCTTTGCAGTGAAGAATTCGCTACTGGGAATGATTGAAATTCCAGCAGGAGGAAATGAAAGACTATTATCCCTGCGCTTGGCAACCTCTTGTGGTTTTGCCACCATTATTACTGCATATGCACCGACACTCGATTCCCCTGATGATGTGAAGGATTCGTTCTATGAGGAATTAGACTCTGTTATCAAGGCAGTTCCAAAATCTGACATTTATATGCTCGGTGATTTTAATGCTCGTGTGGGCAAGGACTCGAGTTCATGGCCAATGTGCCTTGGAAAATACAACATCGGTCGCTTGAATGAAAATGGGCAAAGGCTGCTGGAGCATTGCACCAGTAATGACCTATGTATAACAAATTCCTTTTTCAAAACAAAAGAGATGCATAAGGTCACATGGAAACATCCAAGATCCGGCCATTGGCACCAGCTGGACTTCATCATCACACGGAGACAACATCTTAACCATATATCATTGACTCGAAGTTACCACAGTGCTGACTGTGATAAGGATCATTCTTTGGTTGTTGCAAGGGTTAGACTGAGACCAAAGAGAATCTACACAGCTAAACACAAATCTAGCCCCAGGATTAATATTATTAACACTCACGATCCTGAAAAGTGCTTTCAGTTTCAACAGCAACTTGAAGACGCTTTCACTGATACACCAGAAAATTTTACAGTAAATGAAAAGTGGGGTCAAATTAAGGAAACTCTTTATAAAACTGCCGTAGGGGTTTACGGCACTGTGGATCATAAGAGACAGGACTGGTTTGCGGCAAACAGCGAAATTCTGCAGCCCTTGATTGATAAGAAGAAGAAAGCTCTCTTAAGAAACAAGGAAATACCAACGCGTAACACTCTGAGTGAGCTAAGGAAAGCTAGGAAGGATGTGCAAAAGGCTGCCAGGCAGTGTGCAAATGATTATTGGATCAAGTTATGTGAGTCCATTCAAATCGCAAGTGATAAGGGAAACATAAGAAGCATGTATGAAGGAATAAAGAAAGCCTGTGGTCCAGTGATCAAAAGAAGTGCACCATTGAAAACCTTGACTGGAGAAATCATCACTGATAAGAAACAGTAGATGGACAGATGGGTAGAGCACTATTTGGAGCTTTACTCAAGTGAGACCAAACTAGCGGATGATGCCCTCAACGCCATAGAGGCTCTACCAACTCTTGACCACCTGGACACACTTCCCACTATAACAGAAGTTAAGTGTGCTATAAATGAACTTGCATCTGGCAAGGCTCCAGGTAAGGATGGGATTCCAATAGAGGTTATCAGGAGTGGGCTAGACACACTCACTCTACAGATCCACCAGCTAATAGAGCTATGCTGGCGAGAAGGACAAGTCCCACAGGATTTCAAAGATTCAAGAATCATAACACTGTACAAGAACAAGGGCGATCGGAGCGACTGCAACAACTATAGGGGTATCTCACTTCTGTGTATTGTTGGAAAAGTATTTGCCAGAATTGATCTGCGCAGACTTCAAGTCCTAGGAGATGAAGTCTAACCCGAATCACAGTGTGGCTTTCGACAGAACCGGTCTACCATTGATATGATATTCTCATTGCGACAAATGCAAGAAAAATGCCGTGAACAGAATCAACCACTGTTTATTGCCTTCATCGACCTCACAAAGGCATTTGATTTGGTCAGTCGTGAGGGTCTGTTCAAGGCATAAAAGAAGATTGGCTGCCCACGATACAAAGATGTGTGTAAGGGGGACATGATTAGTTAGTTAGTTAGTTAGTTAGTCGCAGTTCCAACTTCACAGCAACGGGTCGTCCCCATTATGCTCCGTTCCTGTGCCAGTGAATATCACACAAAATGCTCCCCACTGCCCAATGTGAAAAGTGGAAAAGACAGGAGTCTCGACAAATAACAGCCCGCACAGATACACTGCATAATGCCGCCACCAGAATGTCAACACAATAGTCCCCCACAAAATACCCAGTTCATTTCTGATGGAATCGGCAGTCATTTTCCCATCTGGATGTTTCTTAGATGTTCACCCACACAGTCCACGAAATACAGTTCATCGTCGATGGTAGTGGCAGTCAACCAGAAGCCCAGCAGCCACGCATTTCTGCATAACGCAAAAACCGGTCAACTTTGGGACATAGCGATCTGCCATCGCTCCGAACATGCAGTCACGTTCCAAAAGACCTCGGGCAGATTCAAAAGCATTTCACACGAAACTCACAGCTCACAGTGTCGCGCCACGCACTCACTCAGTAGCAGGACTACGGAACCATCAAGCCTCCTTAGTCGCCTCTTACGACATGCGTGGTAGGCTGCAGTGTTGCTATTCTTTGCTTCCCTTATGGGCCCCGGCAACACACGGGAGTAACATGATTAGGACATGATTGATACAGGCATTGATAATGCACATTGGGAGCAAGTCGCCGCTGAGCGTGTTGCATGGAGGGCAAACATCAGAAATGGAATAAAGACAAAGGAGAAAATTATTGCAGATAAGTCATACACCGAGCGTTTGAGAGGTAAGATGGTGCATGATGGTGGAAATGACCACGTATTCACATGCACCCACTGTGAACGGACATTTACAGCGCAAATTGGCCTTATCAGTCACATTCGCTACCGCCATAGGTAAAGGCTATTATGCCTTTTTAAAGCACAAACTATCGTCTGTCAAGACGGCAAGGTGCCAATGAACCCCACCAAGTGGTGCAAATCCAGCCAATCTGTCCGCCTACTCGTTTTCACCAGACCAGCATGTCCTGGGTGAAAACATCAATCTTATAATCTCTATTGTTGATTATTTATGAGATCCCAAGACAATCAAGATAATAAAGGCAACATGGTGAGGCATGTGGTTCTTGGAACACTTATTGCATCTGATGGGGGATGCCATTAAGAGATTTAAAACAAGAATCGCGATGGCAAAGGTAGCCTGATGCACGATGGAAAACACCGAGCAATAAAAAGATGTCAAATGCAACGAGAAAAGTGCTACATAGAACCTATACTTTTGTATGGATGTGAGACATGGACAATGAGCAGACACTCTGAAAAAATATATCTAATGACAGTTTAGATGTGATTTCTGAAGAAAACCTAATGAGTACCATGAACAGACAGAAAAACCAATGAGCAAGTCCTAAAGAAGCAAATGGAAACGGTTCACTGATTAGAGAAATTAGATGTAGACAGTCAAAATTGTTGGACACGTTATGAGAAGAAATACATTGGAGAACTTGATGACAACTGGCATGATTGAGGTGGAAAAAAAACGGGGAAGACAGAGAAGCTTGGCCACATAGCATGGTCGAGATAAGAACACAGAGCTGATTAACGACTCTGGTGATCGTTTGAGATAGCGAAACATGTGCACGCTGCTTTTCGGCATGGCACATGATGATGAGTTAAAATACACAAATTGTGAATCAGGAGGCGAAGGCATGACACACGCTGGATATGACGTGATGTGATAAAACCTGAGAATAGTATAACTAGAAAGATGTTTGTGTGGAATCCACTGGGCACATGAACATGAGGAAGGCCTAAAACACGCAGAGGAGATAAAGAGGAGGCAAGTGAATTATATGGGGAGGACATTGATCTGCATGAGTTAGCTAAGGAGTAAATCTAAGCCACCACCCGATGCTTTATGCCGAAGTCAATAAATGGGAACGATCCCACTGCATGCAAACAGGGGCAGTGTGTGTGACTTTCTTTGCAAAAGATGACTGAACCATTTACAAATATAGATTGTTATCCACGCAATGGGAAGAGAAACGTCATATTGTGGTTGGCACACATACCTTGTGTATAGAAACCAATGCAAGACAGTCTGCTTCCAAATCGACCGCAACTAAGTTTCGAACGCGGTACTAATTGCACTCGTTACTCCTACGCCACAGAGTCGGCTAGTTAGATAAGTAAACAGACAATTTCTTGTTAAAATAACTGTATTTATGCCCGCTTCAATGAGACTAGCGCTTCTGTATCCTAGCGTCAGGCGCGATCACAACTCGAGCGCCGGACGAGATCTGCAAAAATGTGGGCACGTTTGGACTCATAGAGATCAACTGCTGGGGCTACAAGGAATGTGTGAATGGTGCTTACATTGAACACAAGTGTCCTGTGGGTCAGTTGCTCGACATGGACTCACGGACATGTCACGCGTAAGCAGAGCAGATTAATAATTCATTGTTACATCTTCTAATGGCTGTATTGTATTTCCATTAAGTCGGGGGAGGGGGGGGGCTCTCACTCACACACAGACTTACACACACACACACACACACACACACACACACACACACACACACACACACACACACACACACACACACACACACACACGTGTTCTTGTACATCGGAAAACTTGCAAGGGAAAACTTGCAAACCCAAAAACTTGCATACCCGAAAACATCTACACCGCAATAACAACAACAAAAGAAAACTTGCACACGCAAACAAAACTTGCTCAAGAAAAAAAAAAAAAATACTGGCCCGCGAGAAAAAAAAAAAAAAAATTGCAGTCACAAAAACTTTTTTGCACATGCTTGCACACGTGAAAAGAACTTGCACACGCGAAAAGAACTTGCACACCCAAAAAGACTTCTACACCCGAATCTACTTGCGCAGCCGAAACAACGGGGGCATCCGAAAAAAAAAAAACGTGCACAATATGTGCCGAATAAATGTGCATACAGAATAAAACTTGCACAGAGCAAAGTTGCACACAGAGAAAGAGGACACATCGAAAAAGACTGCCCATCGCAAAAGATTGCACACGGAATAAACTTGCATACCGAAAATCCTGCACACTAGAAAATCTTGCGCAGCCGCAAAAAACTTGCAGACCGGAAAACTCGCAGGCCCGGAAAATTGCACATCCGGAAATTAAGACACCCGAAAAACTTGCACACGAAAAACTTGCACACTGATAAACACACGCGACAACATGCATACCGAAAACTTGTGTGCGCGCGCGCGCACACACACACACAAATACTTGCACACGAAATATAGAACGTGTACATCCACACACACAGACACACACTCACACACACACACACACACACACACACACACACACACAAATATAGCAAGTCGCAAACTTGCACGCAGAAAACTTGCATGCCTTGCACGTCGCAAATACTTGCACGGCCAACAGTATGCACGCCCAACAGTATGCACGCCCAACAGCTTGAACTACCAACAGCTTGCACACCCAACAGCTTGCACACGCGAAAACATGCACACCCGAGAACTTGCACACCAAAAAACTTGCGCATCGCAAAACTTATTTATATGATGGCATCAAAAACCACACTACAAGAGCTGAACAAGGTGCAAAATCAAGCACTTAGAGTCATCACAGGAGAGATGCGATCAACCTCTATAGTATTAGTAGCATGGAGAAAATGGGGAGGACACAAGCACTGAGAGAACGCAGAGATACAAAAACACTAATACAAGCAGAACAATTCCTCAGCTTTCCAGGCCACCCTATGAAGAAGCGATTTGAAAACTGAGCTATGGGGCGGTTGAAAAGAAGTAGTTTTATCCACCAGGCCAAACGACTCTGCAGAGAACCCACCGATCATCCCACAGTTGGTATCCCCCTGACAACTATTCCAGAGCGAACCCCATGGAACGATGAACATAGACTATTGCTACAAATCCAGACAAAAGTGAGAGGAATATTTGACAAGGAAGAACAGAACAGTGTACAGCACAGAACAGCCACTCTCAGCTTCCTTCATGACGAATACCCACAGGATCTCTGGATCCGAGTCTACACAGATGGGTCAGCACAAAATGCTGTTCGAAATGGTGGAGCGGGAGTGTACATAGAGTGCCCAAATAATACAAGGGACGCGGCCAGAGTTCCAACAGGAAAGTACTGCCATAACTATGATGCTGAAATTGAGGCAATCAAGATAGCCACAGAGAAATTACAAAATACCAGCCATGGTACACAACCTGTGGTGATATTGACAGATGCAAAATCAGTAATAGTGGCACTCCTGACTGGGAAATTGCCAGTTCTAAGGACACTACTTTCTGAACTTAGCAGTCAGCATAAGGTCACCATACAGTGGATACCATCCCACTGTGGAGTACCCGGAAACGACAGAGCTGATCGATTGGCTGAGGAAGGTGCAAAAGAAGAACAACCTGATGTGCCCATTACATACCACCAAAAGAAAAGAATGATCAAATCAGTCATAAGGCCACCAAACCCTACTCAAGACAACTACCACGTTATGGACAGACCTGAACAGGTCATTATTCTGCGCCGCAGAACAGGACACAATAGATTACGCTACCACATGTATACAAAATTCAAGATTGGTGAATCAGCCATGTGCACATGTGGTTTGGCGTCGCAGACAGCAAAGAACATACTCTAGGCCTGCCCAAACTACAATATACCCAGGCGAACCTTCTGGCCTAGAGAGACAACAGTGGAAGATAAACTCTATGGACCGCTGAGTGAACTAACAAAGACTGTTAGATTCATACAAAAGACACAATTGCAGTTATAGTCATATTTCAGGGGAACGAAAGAAGAAGAAGAAAATGGATCTTAGTAAATCAACAAAAACCAGATGTAGAATTGGAAAGCTTTACTAGAAAATAATTATTAGGGACGTTCATTTGAAACCCGTTCCAATGGCTTTATTACAAAAGCATGAAAGAAACATTAACAGGTGTGGTAGAATTAAACAAAGCATTCATTTTGAATGAATTATGCACCACGGATTGGTCAGAAGAAGTTGCCGTAGGCATTCAGGCAATAATCCCATTGCTTAGATAGGCGGTGACTGCCGTCCGCAAAAAAAAAAAAAAAGGATTGTGGTTGCTCACTGTGTTTGCCGCGTTCGTTACGTCTGCATCTGTGTGAAATTGTACCCCTTGAGAGTTTTTTTTAGAGCTCAGAACAAATGAAAATCACATGGTGACAAATCAGGACAATAGGCTGGATGTTTCAGAATTTCTTACTTCTTCCTTGCTAATGCTTCCAGCACAATCTTTGCGACATGCGGACGAGCATTATCGTGCAACAAAATCACACCGCGAGAAAGCATGCCGGGTCGTTTATTCTTGATGACTTTTTGCAGCTTGTCTAGTGTTTGCAAGTAGTGGGTAGAGTTGATGTTGACACCAGGTTCTTTAAAGTCGGCCAACAATAGTCGTTCATCGTAAAAAAAAAATGCGCTCATCATAACCTTACCAGAGGAAACCTGAAACTTCAATTTTTTTGGCTTTTGGCAATCCAGCATGCTTCCGTTGCATGCTCTCTCTTTTGCTGCTCGTTTCAAAGTGGTGACACCATGATTCATCGCCTGCCACTATGCGGAAGAGAACTGCATCACCCTCCACTCTGTAACGCAGCAAGTGTTTCAAACACCATCCCATGCGTTCCTCTTTTTGGTGGTCGGTCAACATCCGTGGTACCCACTGTGAACACACCATCCGATATTGCAGTTTCTTATGAACGACCTTTTAAATTGTCCCAATTGACACATGAAATTCTTTCGCTAGCGAACGTACACTTCGACAACGGTTCATCTGTCAATTTTGGTGATGGTTATTTTACTGTTGCAACAGTATGCTCTTGACCCGGCCGTCGAAGATCTGTCGTGAACCGACCTCCTTTCCAAAACATTCATTCCGTCTGTCACTGTTGTTTTCGACACACATTTTTTACCATACGCTGTCTGCATTCTTCGATGAATGTCCACTGATCGACATCCTTCAAGTGAAAGAAACTGAATCACCGCTCTTTGAGCTTCTTTGGACGGATTTTGGATCAACCCGGCCATTTTCTCAACGGTCAGAAACAGAACATATGCATCATGGAACGATAAGCACGTGCTCTTTTATTCATTGGTCAGTACTTATCACATGACTATGACATGATTATGTTCAACGTACGCAATTACGCGCGGTGTGGCACGAACGGATTTCAAATGAACGCCCCTTATACAAGCGACGTTTAGCATGCACACTAATCTATGTGGAGCACTGTTGGCTCTACTATCCATCCAGTCTCTCTCTCTCTCTCTCTCTCTCTCTCTCTCTCTCTCTCTCTCTCTCTCTCTCTCTCTCTCTCTCTCTCCCTCTCCCTCTCACACACACTCTCTCTCTCTCTTTGTCTCATTCAGTTTTACCTAGGCCACATATGTGTTTACGAGATTAACTGTCTGCATTACATCTTAATAATAATGATAATGTGTTACTTCAGAAGACCGGGCGTATCCTGTGATCCGATTCGTTTCGACTGCACGGGATTGCCAGACGCGTTTTACAGTGATTATGTGAGTATTATTTAGTCTCTCTCTCTCTCTCTCTCTCTCTCTCTCTCTCTCTCTCTCTCTCACACACACACACATATGCATATACATATATACTTACACGCCACATACACACATGCACACAGATATACGCACGCAACCACAAACAAATAGATACACGTATAAACCAACCAACCAACTCACCCACACACAACAAAGCCCACACCTAAGCATCTAAACACACCCAGGCATCGGACAGTCATGCAGGCAGACGGTAATAAGGCGACAGGCAGACAGACAGGCAGATATACGATAGGCAGAAGGCAGACAGGCAGGAAGGCAGGCAGATATACGATAGACAGAAGTCAGACAGGCAGGCAGATATACGATAGACAGAAGGCAGACAGGCAGGCAGGCAGATATACGATAGACAGAAGACAGACAGGCAGGCAGGCAAATATACGATAGACAGAAGGCAGACAGGCAGGCAGGCAGATATACGATAGACAGAAGGCAGACAGGCAGGCATATATACGATAGACAGAAGGCAGACAGGCAGGCAGATATACGATAGACAGAAGGCAGACAGGCAGGAAGGCAGGCAGATATACGATAGACATAAGGCAGACAGGCAGGCAGGCAGATATACGATAGACAGAAGGCAGACATGCAGGCAGATATACGATAGACAGAAGGCAGGCAGGCAGATATACGATAGACAGAAGGCAGACAGGCAGGCAGATATACGATAGACAGAAGGCAGACAGGCAGGAAGGCAGGCAGATATACGATAGACAGAAAACAGACAGGCAGGCAGATATACGATAGACAGAAGGCAGACAGGCAGGCAGGCAGATATACGATATACAGAAGGCAGACAGGCAGGCAGATATACGATAGACAGAAGGCAGGCAGGCAGATATACGATAGACAGAAGGCAGGCAGGCAGATATACGATAGACAGAAGGCAGAGAGGCAGGCAGATATACGATAGACAGAAGGCAGACATACAGGAAGATATACGATAGACAGAAGGCAGACAGGCAGGCAGATATACGACAGACAGAAGGCATAAAGGAAGGCAGATATACGATAGACAGAAGGCATAAAGGCAGGCAGATATACGATAGACAGAAGGCAGACAGGCAGGCAGATATACGATAGACAGAAGGCAGACATGCAGGCAGGCAGGCAGATATACGATAGACAGAAGGCAGACAGGTAGGCAAATATACGATAGACAGAAGGCAGACAGGCAGGCAGATATACGATAGACAGAAGGCAGACAGACAGGTAGGCAGGCAGATATACAATAGACAGAAGGCAGACAGGCAGGCAGATATACGATAGGCAGAGGGCAGACAGGCAGGCAGATATACGATAGAAAGAAGGCATAAAGGCAGGCAGATATACGATAGACAGAAGGCAGACAGGCAGGCAGATATACGATAGACAGAGGACAGACAGGCAGGCAGATATACGATAGAAAGAAGGCATAAAGGCAGGCAGATATACGATAGACAGATAACATACAAGCATGCGATAGGTAGGCTGACAGACGACAGACAGACAGGCAGACGACAGGTAGACATGCAGACGACAGGTAGACACACAGACGATAGGTAGACAGGCAGACAACAGGTAGACAGACAGACGACAGGTAGACAGGCAGACGACAGGTAGATAGACAGACGACAGGTAGACAGACAGACGACAGGCAGGTTGGAATTCAGACAGACGACAGTCAGGAAGATACACACACGGGCGTATGTACGCATGCACACACAAATACATATATGCACTTACCTGTAGTATAGTTTGTTTTCAGTCAAAGATTAACTTCTTTATTGCTCTCGAATATCTCTACAAGTGCTCAGTCTACTACCATATATGACACGGCAATCTTAGCACAGTGCACAAGCTTCTTCGTACCAGAGAGGACCCAAATTCATGCAAGAAGAAAATAATAACGCTTTATGAAGGAGTGACATGAAAAAGTTTAAAATATGCGTCATCAAAACTTCTCATATTTGCACAAACAGTATAAGTATGCATGTGTTTCTTTAAAGGGTTATCTTGCTATGGAGCTAGAAATCAAAAGATGGGAAAATCATAATAGAAAAAGATCAGATTTCACATACATAGTCAGATTATGTGAAAAACCTTTACGATGATACAAGAGAAGAACCATATAATATTCGGAATAATAATGAAGGATCATCAAGTGTGAAGATGGAAGTTCAGAATGCTCTTAACCATATGAAAACTGGCACGACACCGGGACTAGATAACATCACAACAGAGATGATCAATGCCTTAGAACAGGGGTCACCAAACTACGGCCCGCGGGCCGGATCCGGCCCGCCACGTCATTTCATCCGACCCGCTGACGGTACTCAAACTTGCTTGATATAACGTATGGAACACGAGACGATGTGATACAATTTAAATGTAAATATTATGTTTAGAATAATAGGAGATCTTCACACGTGCGGAGACCTCCTGGTTACTATGTGTCTTAAATTTACTATTTTCAGTTATAAATTATTGTATCTAGATTTTCTTGTTTATTGTAATGTTTGCTTATTTCGCGCTATCCCAAGTCCTTCCCCGGCTCGTGGTAGCGCAGCCTGCGCTCTGACGTTACCATGGTTTCCATGGCAACACACACAAACGCGCGCGCGCATCTTTCCCTCCCTCAGATGCGTCCGGCTGTCAACACAGGTCCGTTGCTCCAGAAATATTTACTTCTTTTTGTCAGTCACCCATTTTATAAGTATGTAACACGGATTTCTTTGTTTGAGAGTGATAGGTAAGCGAACTACAAGTGTGAATGGAGGCAATAAAGTAGCAAACAAAGCATAAAAATGCCACAGAAGCCTCGTGTTATTACGAAAATGTTATCCCCAGCTCAGAAGAATTCCCCGGTCAAGATGTTAACCACGTTGGTCTCTAGGCCAGTGTTTTTCAACCTCTCTGCTGGAGCAGATCCTTACTCAAATGTTTACGTTGCTCAAAGAATTCTGTGCGATGGTCCAAGTGTTTGTTCTACTTTATGTAATAAACCAGATGGGCAGAAATGTTGCATTTGTCTGTTTCGGCGGAACCCCTGGCTGCCACTCGCCGAACCCAGGGTGAAAAACTCTGCTCTAGGCTGTTTATTTAGGCCGGCTTATTAATATATTTTGCAAACCTTATTATGAGATATATTCTATTACCAAGGGTACCTATAAACTTTATTTGTACCTTTGGTGAGCGTAGCTTCAAATTATGTTTCTAATTCAATGTCTTTTTCATTTTCAGATCCTGTTTGCTACGCCCTTCATTATGGCCACTAAGAAAAGAAAAGTGGACGCCGAATGTCGCGTTTTCAATGAAGAATGGGGAGTAAAGTACTTCTTTGTGGAAACAAAGGACAAGAAAACCAGTTGCGTAATGTGCAGCGAAAGTGTTGCCGTTTTGAAAGAGCACAATCTTAGGCGTCACTACGAAACAAAACATCTATCAACATATTCAAAGTTTTCTGGAAAGTTACGCTCTGAGAAATATGAGTCCATGAAACGTGGTTTAGAAACATAAAGAAATCTCTTCACGAGAAAGTGTGCTGACAATGAATCTGTCACTCGTGCAATTTACAAAATAGTGCATAAGATGGCAGAACGAGGAAAACCGTTTACTGAGGGCAACTTCATCAACGTGTATGATGGAAGCAGCAAATGACTTGTGTCCTGAGAAAGCCGATTTGTTTGGAACTATCAGCCTTTCGGCAAGTTCAGTTGTGCGGAGAACAGAAGAACACGGAGAGAACATAGTGCTACAGATACGCGAGAAAACTAGGAACTTGTTGTGGTATTCTCTGGCGCTGCATGAGTCTACTGACCTCTCGAGTACGTCACAACTTCTCGTATTCATTCGTGGAGTCAATTTGGACTTGGAGATAACGGAAGAGTTTGCATCCGTTTGCAGCATGTATGGAAGTAAATATCTTTTTGCTAACGTCGCCTTCTTTAACTTTTTTTTGGTAGTAAATGAATATGTTGGTTGTCTATGTTTTTGTTTTTGTGTGCATTGCACGCCACTCACCCATGATTAACTTAGTTTTTCGACTTTTTCCTCAGAGCTTTCATTCTGGCTTGCAAGTATGGTTAAAGTTAGTTGCATATCCTTTACATGACGTTTGCAGTCGAGACCAGCATTTTTTTGCTGTTGTTGATGTCTTGGCAGTTTACGTTCAGTAGTTTGCTTTTACTTTCTGAACGACCGGAGCCCATACCATAGCACAAAAAATCAGCGCAACGCTGTCTGCTGCCAAATCGGGCGCAGCTGTGTTTCGAACGCGGGTATACGGGATTACGAACCGCGTCCGTATTACCTTCGCCGCGGAGGACGGCGCAAGTATTGTACAGAATGAGTATGCGGCCCGCGCTCGTCATTTTGTCAGTTATCCGGCCCGCCTTGAAAAAAGTTTGGTGACCCCTGCCTTAGAAGAATGCGGAATAGACCAGATCACCAGACTGCTGAACACAATATATGATACTGGAGATATACATCCTGAATCATGTAATTCTATATTTACTGCAATCCATCCTGAAGAAATCAGAAGTCTTGGAATGTGAATTAGTGTAATGAGCCACATGAAGATTTTGCTAAGAATTATCGTACAAAGAATTAGGATGAAATACAACCCGAAATAGGAGAAAAACAATGTGGGTTTGTAGAAGACAAAAGTACAGTAAATGCTGATTATATGATGAGAACATTAATTGAACTTTCTACAAAAGTAAACAAAGACCTACATCTTTGCTTTCGATGAAGTAAGACATGAAAGTAATGAAAGAAATCATTATTGAGGGACGTCTCATCTCTCATCTCATCGTGTTCCTCTTGTATCTTGCGGTGTCGAAGTGGAGTATAAACAGCAGGAGAATGCCCGCTTATGGTCTTCATGTATCGATATTCCCATTTTTCATATTTCAGTCAGGTCTTAGTCAGATATGACTGAGCTACCGTATAACAGTAGACCGTACTACCTGGTTTCTGTTAGCGCCGAGCGTTGGGCGGCGCTTACCAAACCCGACACCCCACATTGTGCCAACGGCTTCGGGCGGAAGAGCGCAATTGGGAGGGTACACGCCTTACCCTGGTGCGAGGAAATGCAAGCTAAAGACAAAATTGTCATGGCAGGGCAGACCAGGCCCTAAGCCTTGGTTGGCGACTGGTCTAGGATCGAAGCTCCGACAGGCGGACAGTTAGAGCATTGCTTTGCTGATCTGGCAGCTTCTGCAGCTTGTCTTGTTCCAGATGTAGGGGTGTTACCTTTCCTCTGGAGTGAACTAGGCAGGCCGAGAGAGGGATCATGCTGCATGGGCAACACATGATCTCTATATTTTAGCCCAGGCTTTGTGCTATGGAGAGGCAATAACTCCATCCCTGGTCTTAACTGGTCTCGGAATCAAAGCGAGAGGCAACTGTTACGGGTTATAAGTCCTTGTCAGTTGGCGTAGACATGGGGCGCCACGCGTTGCCTCTGACGGTGGGAGACACCTATAGGTGTCACTGATCAGCTACCGCCCGCCTCAAGCTGGGCAGCCCCCAGCCAATTGGGTGCTGATCCGCCACAGCCTGCCTGCTTCAATGGGTGCTTGGGGCTAGGACAAAATCTGCATAGCAGGCTGTAAAACCAATGCACCAGGTACAAACAAAAATATAAATAGAAACCTCAAGCTACGGCTTGCAACCTGGAACGTGAGAACCATGTGTCCAGGATTTTCCACTGACTTGACCAATATTGACGATGTGAGAAAAACGGCTGTGATTGATGCCGAACTCAATCGTCTTAACATTGATATTGCTGGCCTGCAGGAGACTCGCCTCGCTGAGGAAGGGTCACTCAGGGAAAACAACTACACCTTTTTCTGGAAGGGTAAAGGGCAGGCAGAAAAAAGGCAACACGGTGTGGGCTTTGCAGTGAAGAATTCGCTACTGGGAATGATTGAAATTCCAGCAGGAGGAAATGAAAGACTATTATCCCTGCGCTTGGCAACCTCTTGTGGGTTTGCCACCATTATTACTGCATATGCACCAACACTCGATTCCTCTGATGATGTGAAGGATTTGTTCTATGAGGAGTTAGACTCTGTGATTAAGGCAGTTCCAAAATCCGACTACATTTATATGCTCGGTGATTTCAATGCTCGTGTGGGCAAGGACTCGAGTTCATGGCCAGTGTGCCTTGGAAAATACAACATCGGTCGCATGAATGAAAATGGGCAAAGGCTGCTGGAGCATTGCACCAGTAATGACCTATGTATTACAAACTCTTTTTTTAAAACAAAAGAGATGCATAAGGTCACATGGAATCATCCAAGATCCGGCAATTGGCACCAGCTGGACTTCATCATCACACGGAGACAACATCTGAACCATATATCATTGACTCGTAGTTACCACAGTGCTGACAGTGATACGGATCATTCTTTGGTTGTTGCAAGGGTTAGACTGAGACCAAAGAGAATCTACACAGCTAAACACAAATCTAGCCCCAGGATTAATATTATTAACACTCATGATCCTGAAAAGTGCTTTCAGTTTCAACAGCAACTTGAAGACGCTTTCACTGATACACCAGAAAATTGTACAGTAAATGAAAAGTGGGGTCAAATTAAGGAAACTCTTTGTAAAACTGCCGTAAGGGTTTACGGCACTGTGGATCATAAGAGGCAGGACTGGTTTGCGGCCAACAGCGAGACTCTGCAGCCCTTGATTGATAAGAAGAAGAAAGCTCTCTTAAGAAACAAGGAAAGACCAACGCGTAACACTCTGAGTGAGCTAAGGCAAGCTAGGAAGGATGTGCAAAAGGCTGCCAGGCAGTGTGCAAATGATTATTGGATCAAGTTATGTGAGTCCATTCAAATCGCAAGTGATAAGGGAGACATAAGAAGCATGTATGAAGGAATAAAGAAAGCCTGTGGTCCAGTGATCAAAAGAAGTGCACCATTGAAAACCTTGACTGGAGAAGTCATCACTGATAAGAAACAGCAGATGGACAGATGGGTAGAGCACTATTTGGAGCTTTACTCAAGTGAGACCAAACTAGCGGATAATGCCCTCAACGCCATAGAGGCTCTACCAACTCTTGACCACCTGGACACACTTCCCACCATAACAGAAGTTAAGTGTGCTATAAATGAACTTGCATCTGGCAAGGCTCCAGGTAAGGATGGGATTCCAATAGAGGTTATCAGGAGTGGGCAAGACACACTCACTATACAGATCCACCAGCTAATAGAGCTATGCTGGCGTGAAGGACAAGTCCCACAGGATTTCAAAGATTCAAGCATCATAACACTGTACAAGAACAAGGGCGATCGGAGCGACTGCAACAACTATAGGGGTATCTCACTTCTGTGTATTGTTGGAAAAGTATTTGCCAGAATTGTTCTGCGCAGACTTCAAGTCCTAGGAGATCAAGTCTACCCCGAATCACAGTGTGGCTTTCGACAGAACCGGTCTACCACTGATATGATATTCTCATTGCGACAAATGCAAGAAAAATGCCGTGAACAGAATCAACCACTGTTTATTGCCTTCATCGACCTCACAAAGGCATTTGATTTGGTCAGTCGTGAGGGTCTGTTCAAGGCACTAAAGAAGATTGGCTGCCCACCAACTCTTCTGTCCATTGTGGAATCGTTCCACACAGGCATGAAGGGTATAATCAAGTTTGATGGTGCAACTTCTGAAGAATTTGAAATCAAGAGTGGAGTTAAGCAAGGTTGTGTACTAGCTCCCACCCTCTTTGGAATATACTTTTCACTTCTACTGAAATATGCATTTCGTGATCAGGATGGTGGTATATACATTCACTCACGCTCAGATGGCGGCCTCTACAATGCTCAGAGATTGAAGGCTAAGACCAAAATTAGGAGGGTACTGATCAGAGAGTTGCTTTTTGCAGATGATGCTGCAGTTACGACCCACTCTGAGGAAGAATTGCAATGTCTACTATCTGCATTCTCCAATGCTTGTTCTGAATTTGGTTTAACAATTAGCAAAAAGAAGACACAGATTATGTCACAAGGTGCACATGGGGTACCATCAATCTTTATTGACGACGCCGAACTAGAGATAGTAGACCATTTTACATATCTAGGATCAGTGGTAAATAGCAAATTATCCCTAGATCAGGAAATCAACATCCGGATTGGTAAGGCAGCAACAACAATGAACAGGTTAAGAAAAAGAGTCTGGGAGAACAGGAAGCTTACTGCCAAAACAAAAGTCCTTGTCTATCAAGCCTGTGTCCTTAGTACTCTTCTCTATGGCAGTGAAACCTGGACAACTTACTCACACCAAGAGAACAATTTAAACAGCTTTCATATGCGGTGTCTGCGAAGAATTCTTGGTATTAAGTGGCAAGACAAAATCACAAATACTGAAGTATTGGAAAGATCAGGTTGTGTGACAGTTTATTCCATGCTCAGTCTTCGTAGACTTAGATGAATAGGACATCTTAGGAGGATGGATGATGGTAGAATACCAAAGGATATCTTTTTTGGTGAATTACAGATGGGTAAGAGATCTCACGGTCGGCCTCTACTACGATACAAAGATGTGTGTAAGCGGGACATGATTGATACAGGCATTGATAATGCACATTGGGAGCAAGTCGCCGCTGAACGTGTTGCATGGAGGGCAAATATCAGAAATGGAATAAAGTCAAAGGAGAAAATTATTGCAGAAAAGTCACACACCAAGCGTTTGAGACGTAAGATGGTGCATGATGGTGGAAATGACCACGTGTTCACATGCACCCACTGTGAACGGACATTTACAGCGCAAATTGGCCTTATCAGTCACACTCGCTACCGCCATAGTTAAAAGTTATTATGCCTTTTTAAAGCACAAACTATCGTCTGTCAAGACGGCAAGGTGCCAATGAGTTTGAGTATCGATATTCCCATGGACTCTGCTATTCCCTCCGTCCTTTTGTATACGTGGTCAGCCTCTTCCTCTGCTTCCATTTGGTATGTACATCATTGCTTGTTGTGGTATACAGTTAAGTTGGTAACCTACTTGCTTGTGCAAACCATTTTACTTGCTGCCTTCTAATAAAATCTAGCGCTGCTATAACCCCCACTTTAGTCCTGATTTCTTCATTTATGATCTTATCTATTCTTGATACGTTGAGTATTCTTCTCAGGAATCTCATTTCAGTTGTTGTGATTTTTATTTTCTCTTTTTCTGTCATTGCCCAGGTTCGGCTTTGGTAGCATAGAGTTGATAGGAAGATTGTATTTTTAAGTGCTTTCTTAGTAGTTATTGATACATGTTTCTTCTTTAGTATTGGTGCCATTTGTCCAATGAGTTGGTTTGCCTTATTGTTTCTACTTTCAATCTCGTCTTCTGATTTGCTATTTGATGATATTGTACTTTCTAGGTACTTGAAACTTTTTACTTGTTTCAGGGGATGTTCGTTTAGGGGAATTGTTGTTGTATTTTCTTCTTTAGTTATAGACATTACCTCTGTTTTACACGTGCTAATTTTCATGTTATGTTCCCTACACATTTCGTTTAGACTATTTATGTGATGTTGTAATTCAGCTTCTGATTTTGCTATTAGTGCTTGTTCGTCCGCAAACAGTAGTTCTCTAATTGTGTAATTTGCAGATGGTGCTTCTTCTGTGTTCTCGTCATGTGATGTTCTTGCGGTCTCTGTTTGGCTGGTTTCTTTACATGTGTTGTCTATATATGTTATGAACAAAAGAGGGATCAGGACACAACCTTGTCGTACTCCGGATCTTATGGTGAAGGTTTCTGAGTGTCCTCCAGCTGCTCTCACTATGCATTCACTGTTGTATTAGCTTCTACATTGGTTTGTTAGATGTGTACTCACTCCATATTGTTTAAGGATTTCCCACGGCTTGTTTCTATCTACTCTATCGAATGCCTTTTCTTGGTCGACAAAGGCTAAGAAGAGTGTTTCATTAAATTCGATTGATTTTTTTATAAGTTGTCTAAGAGCTAACATGAAATCTGTGCATCCTTTGTTTCTCCTAAATCCAAGTTGTGTTTCGCTTAGCTGGGGTTCTTTAGTAGTTCGTAATCTTTTCTCAAGAATTTTGTAAAGTATTTTCCCAGTATGCCTCAAAAGGGAAATGCCCCTGTATTGTGTGCAGTATCATTTGCTGCCTTTGTTTTTTTCCAAATAGGGATAATTATGGCGTTTTCCCAGTCTCGTGGTGTCTGTTGTTCTACCCAAACATGGTTAGATAGTCTATGTAGTCATGCTGTTCCTACTTCTCTTGCTGCTTTAATTAGTTCATTTGGTATTTGATCTTGTCCCCGTGGTTTGTTCAATGGGGCTAATCTGACGGCTTCTATATTTTCTTCTTTCATTATGTCTGGTTCTAATTTTTCGGTGGCATCTGTGCCGATTTCTTGAATTGCTGTGACATCTTATGGACTCTTGAGAAGTTGTTCGAAGTACTGTTTCCATCCCATTAGGATTTGTTTTTGTTCACTTATTGGTTCTCCATTTTCGCTGTTAATTATTTCAGTTGGGTCAAAGGGTTCTCCTCTGGTTCTCATTGCACTTATCTTTTTGTAGAAGGTTCTAGTTGCCTCCTTGTAGTTTTTATGATACAGTATTGATTGCAGTTAATGAGCAGGATCTGCAACATTTAGTAGATTTAGTAGGGTTAGAATTAAATTGCAAGAAGACACAGTTTATGATTGTCACTAGTTTAGTCTAGTTTAGTTTACTTTAGTCGATGGATCAACACCACGGCACACGGGTGCAAACCCATAAGTGCTCCGTTCTCCCCCTAACTCAAACCTGAGTCTGGAGAAACTCAGCTCAGTGCACGAACTCCGTAACACCAGCAATGATCCTGGAATGTTTTGGGTAGATTTTTAACTCGAAAATTTTTCCCGCAACAATACACACGAGCGTCCGATCTCACTACCCAGAGACCAGGGGAAATTTTATTACTAGAAGCCCACGAGAAAAAAATCCCGGTTCTCACCGGGGCCTGAACCCGGGACCTCCAGCACTCGAGGCGGACACCATACCTCGAGACCACGCAGTCCCCTGATTGTCACTAGGAAGAAGGAATTAACACAATGTGATTATACAAGTAAATGGGAATATTCTTAAACAAGTGAATCGGTACAATTATCTTGGAACAGACATAACATCTGATGGCAGATGCCTTGAAGAGATTATAACAGGAAACGCCATGGTATAGGTAGCCTCTTAAAATACGGAATACATACTGACCCCCCCCCCCCCCCCCCCAAAAAAAAAAAAAAAAAAGATGGCTGTGGAAATGCGATTTCTGAGGACAATGCAAAGAATACCATGGTACAGACAGAAATACCAATGACAAAGTCCTACAAGAACAAATGAAAACCGTAAATTTATTAGAGAAATTAGACGTAGACAGTCAAAGTTTTTTGGACACGTTATGGCAAAAAATAAATTGGAGAACTTGGCGACAACTGGCAAGACCCAGGGGAAGAGAACAAGTGGAAGGCAGAAAAGTAAATACTTGGATGGTTTGGTCACGTGGTATGGTCGAAGCAAGAACACTTAGCTGATCCACGACTCTGATGATCGCGTGAAATGGCGAAATATGACCGCCCATGCTTACTTGCATGGCCCATGATGAATTAATGCTACTGAGCACGACGCAACATACCCCATATTGCGGGGAGATTGGCAGGGGTTCTGGTAGAACCTCAAAACAGGAAAAACCAGGAGAACGTTCAATCAGATAGCGGTAGGAACGATTAGTAATGTGACTGTTCACTGGCTTTTGAAGGCAAGGGCGGAGTGCACATGTGAATGTCCTGAGTGCAGTGATGTCAATTCATAGCTCAACTTAGTTTAACTCAACCCCATAAACCGGAACTGATGCTCCAACGATATGTCAGAATAACAGAGTTGCTATAACATTCCGGATGTTACAGGGTAGGGAAAACACACCTACTGAATTATCAGGTACAGAATTGTGAAACGTTTTCACTGCCTCTGAGCAGTGCTAATAAGGCTAAACTAATTCACAAAATCCTATTTAAAATTGCTCCAAGCTACCTTTGGCCATTGTTTAAAAATAACGCAAGACATAGCGAACGACTAAATATACTTCATGTCCCTAAACCTAGGATAGACTTACATAAAACAAGCTTAGCATATTCTGCCACTCAGTTGTGGAACAATCTTCCACAAGAAATCAAAGACACCACCAATCATTATACATACATTCGCAACATGTTTGAACACTACCTCAGTACAGACTACATGCCTCCATAAACAAAACTAACAAAAAACCAAACAAATAATAATATTGGTAAATTATCTAAACGACAACTAGCCAATAAACATTCCCATATGTATGGCACGTTACAACTTCCTTAGGTATTTATAATGCCCATGTTAAACATTGCCTCAGTGAGTCATGTATTATTGATTATTTTTCACGCGTTTTAATGCTTATTGTTCTTTTGTTGTCAAAGATTAGCCTCATAAGTGATGTTGAATGAAAGAATGTATGAGAGGAAATAGAGAAGAAGGGCAGAATGTCAGACGGGACTGCGTGCCAAATTCTTACCCCTTTGAAAATAAAGATTGTTCGTTCGTTTGTTCGTTCGTTCGTTCCTTCGTTCGTTGAATTAACCGTAAAATGACCTATCTCATGTTCTCTCCCCCCCCCCCCCCCCCCAGTGAATTAACTGTACATTTCGTATTTATTCATGAGCAGAGTGACAATTGCATGACCTACTACCGATGCTACGAAGATATAAACATCGGTCAGTTTTCCTGTAATGGAGGTAAGCTATTGGTACAGGTTTATTATAGCCGTAGTGTATTTTCTCTCTTACAAGAGGTCAGAATATATATATATATATATATATATATATATATATATATATATATATATATATATATATATATATATATATATATATATATATTCATCACCATCAAATGCCATGCCAGCTGGCGAAGATAGTAGTATACAATGTTGTATTTAACTCGAAAATAAGGATCCAGATCCTTTTGGTGACGTCATTTTTTACTATACAAATGTCATGATCCTATGCTCTGACGTCACCAAACCGGATCCTTTTCGGACCACATTTTTTACAAATTGGCGGGTATTTTCTTGGGTCACTTCCCGGTGTCACTTCCGGTTGACTTCTGGTCCATGGGTACTCCATACCATAGTGCCCCACACCCGCACCACTCCGGTTCGCGCCGGTCCGCCCCACACCGCGTCGACGTCCGATCCGGATCGCGCCGAGGTCCGGTCCGCCCCACACCGCGCCGGGGTCCACCCCACACCACGCAAGGGTCCGCCCCACATCGCCCCACGTCACAGCGCTCGTGGATATCGACTTCTTCAAGGATGTGATCGAAGTCCAATATGACAGAGTGGAAAGAAATGATTTATTCCATCACTCGAGTTACCTCGAGTATCCATAGTTGGATGCATTAATAAACTTTTGCATGCTGATAGTTTCGGCACGTTTCCATAGTACCCATGTATAAAAATATACTAGAAAGGCATACAATATAATTAAAAATTATGCCTAAAAACATAATAAACGGCAACATGTCTTGTATGTATACCGGAGCATATTAATATCAGTATAAAATATTATTCTCAAATAGTATAAATATGTAATGAAACAGCGCAAATAACGTTCCCTTAATACACGAAATAATATTAAGCCAAAGGAGGCTATTTATGTCGCCCCTTTGCTGCTTTCGTTAATAATCTCACCTGAGCGGAGAGGTAAAGGTCACGCGCTGACCCCACCACGGTCCGCGAGAATTACAATGGCCAGCGATCAACGAGGTGATAAGCTGTGAAGATTATACTCCGTACACGCTAGTCGAGATGTGGTCGGTGGAAAACCCATGCTTAGGTCGCCTTAAAATAAGTTAACGTATATTCTAGGTAAAATAAAAATCGGTTGTAAAATAGACATCGTCACTATGACTATGCTATTCTGGTTATTTTAATTGTAACATTAAAACTGGTAAAGCTATGCATAACTCTACTGAAATCACAATACGACGCCTCACAATTAGTCTATAAACATGAATCGTAGCAGGATATTAAGCAGCGTGTGCCATGCCGATCGCACGGCTTTCATTCAATGTTTTGCAGTGCAAGAAATTTACAACAAGCGGTCTACCCAGGCCTTCCCGGGAATATATTGAGAGCGCTCTATGTGAAGAGGGTGTATCACCAGCTAATTGTCTATCATTATAGGACGTCGCAGTCAGCCCCATCATTGTTTGGTTGTTCGTAAGCCATCATGATTACCTCTTTACATGACCCTCTTTACATAGAGCGCTCTCAAGATATTCCCGGGAAGGCCTGGGTAGACCGCTTGTTGTACATTTCTTGCACTGCTAAACATTGAATGAAAGCCGTGCGATCGGCATGGCACACGCTGCTTAATATCCTGCTACGATTCATGTTTATAGTCTAATTGTGAGGCGTCGTATTGTGATTTCAGTAGAGTTATGCATAGCTTTACCAGTTTTAATGTTACACTTAAAATAACCAGAATAGCATAGTCATATTGACTATGTCTATTTTACAACCGATTTTTATTTTACCTAGAACAGGGGTGGGCAAATTTTTCGTGTGGCGCGCCGCATTGACAAATGTAAAGCTATTGGCGGGCCGCATATATATATATATATATATATATATATATATATATATATATATATATATATATATATATATATATATATATATATCCATTTTGTTTACCGCAACCTATCACAATAAATAATTGTTAATTATTTATAGGTTATTAAGCTGTATAAATAAATAATTATTGCAATTTTATTTTACTTATACACTTATACATTATATTTGACAATATGGACAAAAACTTTTACTAATTTGTTAACACGATTTTACGACTTGTTATTATAACAAATATTCTTTATTATCTATTAATGGCTTTAATTTAGACACACAGCGACTACATTGTCACTACAGTTGTTGATTTCTAATGCGATGCATGTAACTGCTTGCAATTGTTGACAATATTCTTGAAATCTGGAGCAAGTTTCCTTGTTGAAATTCGCATGACAGCATGCAAGTTGCCGCCCGACAATAAAGACCTATTCTTAGATTTGTTGATCTTCAAGCACGAGAATGCTTGTTCGCAAATGTATGTTGATCCAAATAATGATAAAAGTTTAGCTGCAAAGTTTTTCAAGTTGGGAAATGATTCTTGTGATAAAGATCCATAGAAATCCAGCAAACCATCTGTCTTGAATTTCTCTTTCATGTTATGATCTGCTTGTAAGTCAAGCAGCTCCAACTGTATGTCCTCTGCGGCTGTATCAGCATCTGCACTAAAAGGTGAACTGAGAATATTTAACTATGGCTCTAATTTCTTGAAATCTTGGAATCTCCATCCAAATTCTTCAATCATTGCATCTAATTGGGCTTTGTACTTTTCAGTCAATTCACCAGAAAAGGTTAGTGACAAAATCTTTTTTCACTTGCTTGTCTAAAGAACAGTGCGAGTTTTGCCTGAAATGATTTTACATATACATACAATTCATATGCAAACACACCATTACCCTGAAGTTTGACATTCAGTTCATTTAACTTTTCCATAATTTCAATGGCAAACATAATGTCAAACTGCCACTCTTTATTGACAATGTTAGTATTAAAGTCACATGCAATGCCCTTCATCTCTAGGAACATCACTATTTCTTCTCTGAGTTCCCACACGCGCCTCAACACCTTGCCGAGACTCAGCCATCGAACATTGGTGTGGTTCAGGACATCGGAATGTTCTGTTTCCAAATCGTCAAGTAATGACTTGAACTGTCTGTGATTAAGTCCTCTTGATCTGATGAAGGTTGATGACACTGACAATTGGGTCAATAACATGCTTGATATTCAAAACAGTTTTACACATACTTTCTTGATGAATCACACAGTGAAGTGGTAATAATGTGTGGTTTGGATATTCTGCTTTAATCTGATCACTTATCAACTTTACCAGACCTACATTTTTTCTAATCAAAGCACTAGCTCCGTAAGTTGTAACACTTGCCATCTTGTTCCAAACCAACCCAGTTCTTTCAACACAGTTAGTAACAGCATTTAATATATCATGGCCTGTGGTTGTGTCTTTGAGTGACTCAACAATCAGTAACTCTTCAGTGAGTTTGAAAGAAGTGTTTATTCCACGTATGAATATCAATAATTGGGCAGTATCGTGTACATCGGTACTCTCATCCAATGCAAGAGATTACCACAACAACAGTTTACTTGCATCTTGAAGTTTATGCATCAAATTGTCACTGATCTTCTCAACACGTCTGACCACAGTTCTCCTTGATAAAGTTATGTTGTGAAATCTGTTATTTTGTTCTGGACACATAATGTTTGCTGCATCTAGCAAATATTCCTTTATGAACTCGCCATCAGAAAATGGCTTGTTCTGTTTTACAATTCTGTGTGACAGCATAAGACTAGCTTCAGTTGCTGCATCTTGAATTGAAGACTGTTTACCGAAAACAGTTTGCTGTTTCTCCAAATGTTTCACCAAATCAAAGCATTTCCTCTCCTTCTCTTCGGTCGTTAAATTGTATCCGAAATCGGAATGTTTTGTTTGATAATGTCTTTTTAAATTGTAGTCCTTGAAGACAGCCACTAACTCACGACGCAACAAGTAAACTGATTTGCTACCAACTTTTATAAAAGAGTACTTAGTTGTCCATTCATCATTAAAACACGGCATTCATCTTCAATCTTACGTTTGTTATTAACACTCATCATAATGGTACATGAAATTCTGTAAAATTCAACGAAATAACTTAAAAACTAATTAAAAATTTTTATTTCTAAATGCCCTTGCGAGCCGCATAAAATCACTTGGCGGGCCGCATGCGGCCCGCGGGCCGTAGTTTGCCCACCCCTGACCTAGAATATACGTTAACTTATTTTAAGGCGACCTAAGCATTGGTTTTCCACCAACCGCATCTCGACTAGCGTGTACGGTGTATTATCTTCACAGCTTATCACCTCGTTGATCGCTGGCCATTGTAATTCTCGCGGACCGTGGTGGGGTCAGCGCGTGATCTTTACCTCTACGCTCAGGGGAGATTATTAACGAAAGCAGCAAAGGGGCGACATGAATAGCCTCCCTGGGTTTAATATTATTTCGTGTATTAAGGGGACGTTATTTGCGCTGTTTCATTACATATTTTTATGATTATCTTAGCAAGTTATTGATTATACTATTTGAGAATAATATTTTTATATTGACATTAATATTCTCCGTTATACATACAAGAAATGTTGCCGTTTATTATGTTTTTTAGGCTTAATTTTTAATAATATTATATGCCTTTCTAGTATATTTTAATCCAGATTTTCACCATTCGCTTAAAGTTGATACATGGGTACTATGGAAACATGCCGAATCTATCAGCATGCATCAGATTATTAATGCATCCAACTATGGATACTCGGGGTAACTCGAGTGATGGAATAAATCATTTTTTCCCACTCTGTCATATTGGACTTCGATCTCATCCTTGAAGGGGTCGATATCCACGAGCGCTGTGACGTGGGGCGATGTGAGGCGGACCCCGGCGCGGTGTTGGACGGACCGGCGCGCGATCCCTGGCGGACCGGACCTCTGTGCGATCCAGATCGGACGTCGAAGCGGTGTGGGGCGGACCAGTTCGAACCGGAGTGGTGCGGGTGTGGGGCACTAGGGTAGGGAGTACCCATGGACCAGAAGTCAACCGGAAGTGACACAGGGAAGTTACCCAAGAAAATACCCGCCAATGTTTAAAAAAATGTGTTCCGAAAAGGACCCGGTTTGGTGACGTCAGAGCATAGGATCATGATTTTTGTATAGTAAAAAATGACGTCACCAGAAGGATCCGGATCCTTATTTTCGAGTTAAATACAACATTGTATACTACCTAAGATGTTCATGACTTTATATCTCGGTCCTTGGTTTTCTGGATCAATTCTGCTGATGATAATCCTACATGCCACCGTCTCAGTCCATCCAGCATCATTTCTATTGGCCTGTCTCTGCCTATCTTTCCCTCGATTTTTCCAGCTGTCACAATGTTCTCCGAAACCTCTCTTCTCATCACATGACCAAAGAAAGCTGTTTGTCTCTTTCTTTTGTATGTAATTTTCTATTTTCATTAGCCTGTTTCAGGCTACCGTTGTCAGTTACTTTGGCAGTCCAAGGAATTCGCCACATCTCTGTTGCATCCAAGTTCTTCCTAATTTGTTCATTTACATTCCAAGATTCACTGCCATACAGCAAAACAGGCTCTATATAGCACTTCAGCACACTATTTCTTACATTCAATTGTAGTGTCTTAGCGCGGCTTTTGCGTGCCTTATTCTGCTCTTAATCTCTGTTGTGCATCTTCCATCTGATGTTATAAATGCCGCTAGGTATTTAAAATTATCCACGTGGTTAAGAATCTTCTCTTCTATTTCCATATCACATTTTGGTGTCACCATTTTCTTTGATATCACAATTGTTACTGTTTTCATGCAATTCAAGGCCAGTCCATTCTTTGTATTCTCTGTTATTACAATGTCCAACAATTGTTGTAGGTCTGCTGCATTATCCGCCACCAATACTGTGTCATCTGCATAGCGTATATTGTTTATACTATAACCTCCTATTAGTATTCCCGGCTTCTCTTTGATCTCTCACATTATTACTTCGCTATTGAAGGAGAAGAGATCCGGTGACAAGACACATCCCTGTCGTACTCCTAGCTTTATGTGTTCTCTGTTGCCCTCTCTATTTCCCATTTTAATTGCTGCAACTTAGTTCCAGTATATAGTCTATTATTCTGAGATCTTTCCCATCAATGTTAATATCTTTGTGAGGTTTTCTGTTGGTTTATAGATAATTACAAAAGCTCCAATGGGTGAAGTTCTATAAAATATATCTATTTATGAAAGATACAGGTTAGTAACAGCAAGTTGTGTCTAGAGGCATAGATAATCATTCCCGGAAAACCTTTCTAGAGAAACCGATTAGAATTTGGCTCATCGAGTACCCCCACTGTGAGAAATTAGACCTAAGTTTAAGTTCAACACAGAATTATTATTAGATGATTCATCTTCTAGGTAATAGAGATCTTGGCAGTTAGCCACAGCAACAAATGAAAAGCTGGTCCCTCGTCTATCTTGTTGACTGTGCTCTGGTCGCCAACCTCATTTTTGATCTCATTCTTAATATCATCACAAGTGACACAAGACACTTGAACAAATGACCATTGGACACCTGAACCAAACTGTACCATTGTAGTGAACATAAACATCAACAATCACTGTACTTTACACAAGTTGAACAAGACATCTAAATGACAGGGTCTTGACAATAGTTGGACATACATTCACAAGGAAATGGTTACACCAACAGTTGGACAAGTCATACTTCATGAAAGATACTTGACAACATCTATACAGGACTTCCACAATATCAGTAACCAACAACAACAGTAGAGTAAACAGTCACCATGAAATATGCTTGACAACATTTGGATAATTCATTTACAAAAGTGATGTATATCACAACAGTTATACAAGACAACCACAGAGACATGCACCTCAAAACTGTTCTCTTACTATCATAACTTTATTAATGTTCTTTGGGGTCAAGTGAAGACTCAGGCTTCATATTTCCAACTCTTCACACTTCAAAATGGGTTTATATGTAAGATAGTTGACATAATTTATGGAAAACCAGAATGCATCACCCAATAACTCAATAGAGCATCAATTAAAAAAAAACACACTCCTCCCTCACATCTCTACTCTCTAAAGTTCTCCTACACAACACTTAATTAAGGCATGTATCATTTCTTCAACTGTCAATGAGGGTAACAAATTGTAAAATTTATGGTCTTGGGCAAGCATAGGGACCCACTGTTATTCTGGTCTGTGTACATCCTGTTATCACCTGTGAAAGGTGTTGGGAAAGTCCCAGGTTGCAGTTTCCCCCATGATGATTCCCATGTAAGTCTATTACCTCGTACAGTTTATGAAGCGATAATCATGACTTCTCAATGGTGAGTAGACTGCCCGAGAAGCTGACAACTGGGATTAGTCATGCGTTGAGTATAATCGCGAAATAGCGAGCAATCCTACTTCAGACTTGTCGTGGATTGACAGCGCAGCGTCCATCTATGTGTTAGCCGTTTCCAACGTAGTAACCAAATTTGTAGATGCAGTGAGACTGTAACATCTACTAAGCTAGAATCCCAGGTGGAATTTCCAACTAGTTATATACCAGCAACGCTCTAGCTAAGTACTTTGAGTGCTGGAGGTATCCGTTCCGTTATTTCTCGCCCACGCGAGCAAAACGTTTACATATGGCGAATATAAGGCGTTCCTACTCAGCAATAGAGAGGTTCGTCATTATCACAACCACCTTGAAGGGGTGTGAATATGTGGGTATAGCCTCTTACTTACCAATATTGACTGAACATTTTGGAAGTAATCTACTGACTTTGAGGACATGATTGGCCAGGTCTCGTGAATATACCTCGCAGATCAGTAATATATAAGATTCCACTGCGCAATGCATGGTTCTTACTGTATAAAGAGTCAACTGCTGAAATTGCAGTGATCTTTACCCTATAAAGAGTCAACAGTTTGAGAACAGTGATCTTTCTTAGTCCACTCAATCGCAGACAAATGTATAAAGCATCAACTGCTGGAATTGCAGTGATCTTTACCATATAAAGAGTCAACTGTTTTGAGAAATGTGATCTTTATTAGTCCACTCAATCGCAGACTAATGGCTCTCATCTAGAATTGAGCTATTAGAAAGGAGGGAACATCAGCTGCAACAACTTTTGTCCGCCCTCTAATTCCCACCATTTTTCAGGCAGAAAAGGCCTCTCAATTGAGGATGAATTGGTGGTCGACGGCGGAGACGGATCCTGTTTTATCTCATCATGAAATTTTCCACGTTGTTCATGATATGCTCCTAATCGTATGAAACGCCAATAAACCAGGTTGATAACCATAGTTTCGCCAGACACATACATAGTGTACGCGTTCCAATGCCATGGAAATGGCATGGGTCCAGTTATTTTAATGGCCTCCCCGGAAATTCAATGAGTTCACTCCTAGCGACTTGGATCCTAGTACACCAGCGATATTACACCATCGAACAATAGACTAATGTCATATAGACACCAGACAGTGGTCGGTTATGAATGACTGACCATAACATCAGGTAAAATCTTCCTTTCATCTCGTCCATCACGTACATCAGGTACGCTTAAAACTACCACTAATTCAAGAATGGCAAGTGACTGAGGTGTTAAGGAGTTTCCATTGGAGGTTCAATTGGCTTACCCTCAGCAACGTGATCAGTGTATACTGAGAAGAATATCACACAATTGAAGAATAAACCCAAATGTCGAATCGACACTGGACAATACCCGGTTACGAATAACTGACTATACTGAGAGAGTGTTAGTGAGGTGTCTTAATGGTTGCCCTAAATTTTTCCATCAGTGTTCACACTCTCTGCCCTCAGTGTTGCCAACATGTTATGGGGAGAGGGGAATTAAAAGTACTTATTATATGATGTGATGCAGTGATATTAAAAATGTTGTAAACACAACAATATTTCCCCTTCTCTCCTATGCTAGCCAATAAGGTAGGAGGTGGATTAGACCCTCTGTTCATTCACTGGATCAAGTGTCTTAATTTATCTAAAAAAAAATCAAATTTATCCTGAAATTAGCTGTCTAAGTTATTTAAAAAATAATTTGTGTCTTCTGGGTTCTCAGGTACCTTTATCTGATACTTATAGTGAACACAGCATACACAAAATTACATAACAATATTGACAAGCCAATACATCAGCCCACTCTGAAACACAACATTATCATGGGTATAGCAAACATGTTGACCCATAAGATAATTATCATCCTCGTTCAACTACGTTGTAGTCCATTGTGTCATTTTAAAATAGTGATACATCCAATATTACCACTATTTACGAAACAACCCATACCAGAGATTATGTGTGGGTTTAAACATCTGGACCTTTATGTCCACATTTATGTGACGGGGTCCGTTAACCACACCATAAAAACTCTAAGCAATAGGTTTAATTTGCGAGAGGTTACTCCCTGATTCTAATACCAACATAGACATCCCCCTACAGGAGTCCCATACAAGGTATTCCCAGGGTTTAAATCCCGAGTCGTCAGACCCCAGTATATGAATCCCATTAAAGGTATTCCCAGGGTATAAATCGCGAACTCGAGGTCCCAATATGTGAGTACCCTGAGGGGTGTTCCCGGGGTTCAAATCGCGACATAGAGCCCACAATACCACACACGTGGCATGGTCGAGACAGGAACACGGAGCTGATCCACGACTCTGGTGAACGAGTGAGATGGCAGAACATGACCGCCCACCCTAATCGGCATGGTACATGATGGATGGATGGATTTATCTTACTTTTCTTCCCGTGAGCTCACTGATTTTTATGTGCATAGTTTTTGTATCTTTAATAGAAATTAATTCAATTTTCTTGTACTGATCGTTTAACCAACTTTCTTTTGCCTTCACACATTTATCTCTTATTTGTTTAGTTATCTTAGCATATTATTGTTTGTCATTTTTACCCTGTTTTCTTTTGTCCATCAACTTTAAGATTTCTTCAGTCATCCATTTTTTCTTAGCTTGTTGGCTTATCTCCGGTAATATTTATTTGCTAGTTTGATGAATGGAGTCCCTTAACATTTCCTATTGTTCGTTTGTACTCTGTACTTTAGCTATTGCATTGTACCTATGTTTCACAGTCACTCTGTATTGCTCTTGAATTTCTGTATCTACCTTAAAAACCTCTTTAGTAAGTGCTTGCTTGCTTGTGTTCGTTGGCTTGAGCTCCAACGCGAAGTCCTGTATGTCGGATGAAAACATCCTGTTGTCCAACATCAGTGTGATGTCATACAGGACCTGAGGTTTGCGTGAGTATCGGTTGTCCCATGTCTGGCTTATTGGTGTGCAGACACTCTCCGACTTCGGAGGATCTTTAGTAAGTCTCATGTTCTTAACCACGTTTTTCCTCTTTTCAGTCTTACTTTTATTTGTCCGCATAGTGGCACATGATTACTATTACAATCAGTACCATATATTAGATTAAATAAATTGATTAGAGAAATAATATAGTATGCAATTTATATACATGTGTATCCATACACATACATATACAAACACCATACCAATTTTTATGTCCACGCACATACACCCCCCCCCCCCCCACACACACACACGAACACACACACACACACACACACACACACACACACACACACACTCACACTAATGTCGTCCTGCCTCCCACAGGTCTGGTGTTTAACGAGGATATCCAGACATGTGCCTCCAAATCTGACGTCCTCCCACCTTGTGGCACCAAACGTCCTGAAACCACAGCCACCGTGACGTAATGCGGGCACCCACCATGGACAGACAGGACCGCGGACAGACAGGACCGCGGACAGACAGGAGGACAGCAGGCGAGAACCTGACGACTACAGACGAATGTTGATGCTTCTAACTAATAACTCTTAGTATTCCGTTATTTACTTTATGTTATTAAAAATTCACCGCAAATTTACCAACATGTCTTTAGCTCTGTGTTCGCTGATACAGATTTTTGTCGAAGCTTCCGATACTTTATAACTAATAACTGTGTAACTCATAGTATACAATAATCTACTTGAAGTAGCTCAAAGTACAATCCCAAACTTACCAACAGTTCTTCAGCTAAGTGTTCATGACTTCGTTTTCTTCTTTGATACAGACCTTTGTCTAAACATTCGCTTGTGTTTGTGAGTGTTTTTACTTTCTTCGAGCGTCTGTTATATTTTGTGTTATTTGCGATTTGTCTGTCATCACGGCAACCGTTATCACTTTTCAAAAATCCTAACCACACGTAGATAAAACCTCTAGTCTTTTGTGATCTATGTCCGTATACAGTGCAGACCTGATAAGGTGAACTCACATGGGACTCAAGAAATAGTTCTTCTTATCTGAAATGCCTCTTATAAGAGCTCAAGCATATAGTAATGCATTTACAACGTACAATATAATATTGTTCTTCGCAAAAGAAATTCGTCACATCCGGGATCGTCTTAAGCGGTTTGCACTGTATATCCATTAACATTGTTCACTATATTCTTATTATTCTTATATTCCATGCTGTATGGCATTTGTGATCATGTCTGTCCACACAGTTTTCTGTCTCATGTACTACAAAAGACTGACTGATAGACTGACTGACTGAATGTCACCTTGCCGTCTTGACAGACGATAGTCTGTAACATGGAGTTATACCTCTTCACAGCACAAAGCTCGTTGTACTACATATAACGTGTCCTTTATTACATCACTTTATTACACACATATACTGAAGAATTAATGCTGCACTACATTCAATAAATGCCCCAGTGTTGTGTGTTCTATATCTGCAATATACATCTATTTATTGACTGTATTAAACATTTTGCCGGTCTCCCTGACCTAGAGGTTAGCGACTTTCTCCGTAAACCCTTTTATACACGTGAGCAAACGCAGCTGCGCGAGAATCGGTAGCGGTTCTCGCCTCGTCCGTTACTTATGGGATATGTGAGCCGGCCGCTCAAAAAGCAATGGCAAACTACTGAGCGTAATCTTGCCAAGAAATCAATAACAGCGGTAAAATGCTGCTGTTGACAACGATGTCCTGTAATAGGATATGCGAAAAAAATTACATATTTTACATTGTTAGTTGTATTACCTACACAGGACGTTGCAGTCAACACCAGCATTTTAAGCTGTTGTGATTTCTTGGCAAGTTTACGCTCAGTAGTTTGCAATTGCTTTCTGAACCACCGGCACCCATACCATTTCTCAAAAACCAACGCAATGCGGCCTGCTGCCACATCGCGTGCAGCAATGTTTCGAACGCGGGTATGCGGGATCACGAACTGCATCCTTAAACCCGTCGCCAAGAAGCCGGACTGTCTTACATTGCGACGAATAAATAAAAGTAGCACTAATCTGGTAAGAGCGTTAGTGTTTTGAGTTCTGTATATGTGTGTATACACACGGACGTAAGGGGGCTGAGTGATCTCGAGGTATGGTGTCGGCCTCGAGTGCTGGAAGTCCCGGGTTCAAGCCCCGATGAGGGCCAGAATTTTTTCACGTGGACTTCTTGTAACAAAATTTCCCCTGGTCACTGGCTAGTGAGATCGGATTGTATTGTTGTTGCGCACGTAAAAAAATTCCCTTGGCAGTTGGAAGTCGAAAAAAGAGTAGCCTAACGGCAACTTATGGGTTGCACCGTGTGCCGTGATGTTGATCCGTCAACTAAACTAGACAGACAGACAGACAGACAGACAGACAGACAGACAGACAGACAGACAGACAGGCAGGCAGGCAGGCAGGCAGGCAGGAAGAAAGGCAGACAGACAGACTGACCGGCAGACAGGCAGACCAGCAGACAGAATGACAGGCAGACAGGCAGGCAGACAGGCAGGCATGCAGACAGGCAGACAAGCAGGCAGACTGTCAGACACACTCACCCGTTGTCATGAGTTCAAATCTGCATCGAGACAAACATTTTTTATTGTTAAAAATGGACTGGGTCTCCCAGGTGAACCCAAATAAAGTGTGTCACAGGAAATGACATGGCATCTTCTTTTTTTTTCGTTCGCTCACTTTTTCACACACCTCTACTACTACTGAGAGCACTGGACTGATATTTGTGTGTGAGTCAGCTTTCCCTATTACCAGCGTCCCTCACCATCAGGCAAACCCACCTCTACTTCTGAGGTACTTTGTAACGCGCGTCCCCAAATCTAAGGACTAGAATTCAACATTTGATTGCACCCGACCGATGTAGGGGTTGAATCCGCTATCCCGCCACCAATTGACGACCGAGCGCTCCTATTCCTCCAGGCATGCTGACCTCCATCTTGGGAAGTAAAGGCGGCCCGCGGGATACTGACCACAATACCGCCGCGTGCCGATTGATGTACAGGGTGTATTTGTAATGACTGTGCAGTGTTTGAAAATATTGCCGGAAACGTCCCATGGGATGGGATGGGACGGGACGGGACAGCAAACATGTGTATTTCCCATGGGACACACGGAACAGTAGCCATGTCATAGCAACTTAAAAAAAAAAAAAACTTTTTAAAGACTTTTATCCTTCCTTTTTCTGTATATACTTGTATCAATTCTTTATCTCATGATGGGATACCGGATAAATTAATAATTGCGCGCATGCGATCATATTACCGTTTCAATGCCCATAACAAAATTACTCGCATTACTTTAATGAAGATGATGAAAATTTCTTAAACCACATTCCGAATATTGTTCAGATTAAAGGAATGCTGTACATACATGAGAAATTCAAAACTTTTTTTTGACAAACAAGAAATTTATGGTGCTACATCTTATTTAATTTTGCTGATATACTTCCTCCTAGACTATTAGTTATACAAAGTTATTGTTGATATTGACGAAGAAACGTCTAGCAGCGTGGTGAAGAAATATTGTCAGAACTTTGAGAAAATTATTGGAGGAAAACTTTGGCCATAAATGTGGCAGCTCTTTGGCAGTTACTGCAGCATTCCTTACTGGAGTTGACATTAAAGCCAAATAGAAGACGTGGTTAAGTCAGTTGTTACCTAAGAAAAAAGGGAATGTGGACACCAATAAATGGGCCAATGATTGGATCGCTTTTTCTAAGTCTGTTGTTCCAACTGTTATTTCATTCATCAAAGATTTAAATCTATCTTCTGAATCATCTGCTGTATGTGAAGTAGCAGGAATTGTAGAACAAAAGCCGAAAAGTGATTATGACTTTTTTTCCCCAAAGTTTGATGATCCCAGAAACAAATGCCTTGAGGATGAAGTCACGATGTTTCAAAAATTACGGCAATCAACTTCACAACCATTAAATTATTGGGAAAATGAACACAGGATTCCACTGCTAATAGCAAGTGCGAAAATTGTTTTGGCCATACCAGTGTCCTCAGCGGCAGTAGAAAGTCGACTTAAAAAAAATGCAGCTGGATTGTTGTTAGGTAAGTTAGGAAAACGGATGTTACCAGCTCTCGTTATAAACTCTGTGTATATCAGATTTGCATGTAAGATGAAAATTGTGGAAATGGTTCAGGGATTGCTTGGATTATCTGAATTATTAGACACAGTCGATCAGCAGGAAATTGATAATGTGCTGAATGAGCAGAGTGACTCAAAAACAGAATGAGAGTGTCAGAATGACACTGAATTGTCATATTTAGATTAAACTTTGTTTTAATAAAATACTCTTGAATATTAAAATTAATAAATTCTGTTGTTTTACATGTCTCTTTGTACATGTAGTCCTATTTAGTAGACACTAACCCTAAACTTTCATAAATTTCATAATTTTATTTGAACTGTATTCCATATTAGTATTATCATGGGAATCCCATGGGAATCCCATGGGATCAGACAGCAAAATGACCATGGGGTGGGATGGGAATGGGACTGAAAAATGTGTCCCATGGACAAGCCTGCATATGGGACTAATACCTATGCCAAATGCGCCTTACGGCGTGTAGAAGGATCCTGTACTGTTGTGACGTCATCAGCAGAACTATGTAGATAAATGCTCCATGTTCTATATTGCACAATTGTCCGGAATGTGATTCATATTATAATTACTTCTATAGTTCTTATAGACCAATCGGCAATGGACGGGTTACGTGGTCAGCATCTCGCTAGGTGCCTTTTCCTCTCAAACATGTTCTAGTACACGTCTTAGGCTGAGCTGACCAGGGGGTCCAGGTCAATTACCAAAAAATATTCCATAAATGTACCGTGACTGGTATCTTGCCGTCTCGACAGGCGATAGTTTGTAAAATGGAGTTTTACCTCTCCATAACACAAAGCCTGGGCTGAATTTAGAGACCATGTATTGCCCATGCAGCATGATCCCTATCCCGGCCTGCCTAGCTTACTCCGCACGAAAGGTATTGCCAATACATCTGGAACAAGACAAGCTGCCGGATCAGCAAAAAAAAAACAAAAAACACTGTCCGTCATAAAAGTACTACGACATAGATAAATGTCAGTGTTTTGTCGTCTGTATTCGCATATACACATTTATGCTTTGATTGTCACACACGTAATTATTGAAGAATAAAAGCAGTACCACATACATAAATGCCACAGCTGCTACAAATAGTTGCAACTACTGGGAGTGCAAATAGAATGGTTCTTGCTAGTGGATTAGTTTCCTCTATTACCAGTGTCTCTCGCCATCAGGCTCTCCGACTTCTGAGGTAATTTAGGTCCCCAAGACTATGAAGACAACTAATATCATAAAATAGGTTTGACTGCGATGAAGGCGTGTAAACTGTAACGATGGGAACACGAAGAGTGGATCAACTTACAAACAAACACAGTGCGTTGCAGCGAGAATTAATCGACAAACCAGAAGAGAACAACAAAAACCTTTTATCCTACTGCTTTTGAAGAGGCTCTGTGACGAAGGGGTTAAGGGCGCAATTCGTTATCCCACATACCGCGCACGAAAGACAACTACTGGCGATTTGGCATCAGACCACCTTGCGTTGATTTTCATACAATGGTAAATAAATTATGTCGGTCGTTCAGAAAGCAATGGCAAACTATTGAACGTAAACATGGCAAGAAATCACAAACAAAAAATGTTGGGGTTGACTGTGGCGTCCTGTAAAGGATATGTAACTAATTTAACTTTGGCGTGAAGCGTCGCAGAGAAGTCACATATGTAACATTTTGAGCATAGCCTACGATGGGTAGCGTTGTGATATTCTGTTGTGATAATTTGGTGTGTCCAGTGTGTGCCGCGTGGTCACACACACGCTTCACACGCGTGATCCGGGACTGTTTCCGGATCCGGTCAGGGATATGCACTACTGACGAGCTCAAACGAGGGCGAAACTCGAGTATAGTGCTTCCATATTGACGTGGAATGCGACCAGAATGCGATCGGCGTTGCCAGTAGTGGGTTGTGCTCAATATTTAAATGTTGTGTATCGCTGGCATTGTTGCTTGAGCTAATGTCTTATCTCATTATTTCTCTTTTACGTCAGATAGCCAACTTTTCTTTGGTCGTCCTCTCTCCTTGTATCCCAATGTTCTCACGTAGAACAACACAAGAAAAATATAACATATTATTATGTCGCAACTTAGTTATTTTTGTATCATTGCCGTCTTTGTATTGCTGCTGTTTGGTTTTGGTTATTGATTGCTGATGAAGGCTTGTGGCCGCAACGTCCTCTGTTTTGTTTTATCATAATTGTAGAAAGCCACGTGAATTTTCTAGTTTTCCAGTTGTTATCATTTCCCTAAATAATTGTTGTGCTTACCTGTGCCCAACACTTAAAATGCGGAAGTTGGATTAAATCATTTGCACGCGAAAGGGGCGGAGAGATCGGTTATCTATTCATTAACTATTAAGGTCAAGAGGTCAGTACCTGGGCCCATATTCCCAAACTTCTAATGTACTTTTTGTGTGTCGTAACGTCCGGGTTAAAGTTAGTTGCATGGCCTTCACAGGACGTAGCAATCAACCCCACCATTTTTTGACCTTTTTTGTTTTTTGGCTGTTTCAAGTTTTCAAGTGCTACACAGAACCTACACTTTCGGATGATTGTGAATCGTGGACTTAAAACATCTAACGGCAGTGGAAATGTGGTTTCTGAGGAAAATTCAAAGAATGCAACGGACAGAGAAAAAACAATGAGCAAGTCCCACAAGAAACAAATTAAAACGGTAAAAACTGATTAGAGAAATTAGATGTAAGCTGTCATTATTTTTAGGCACGGTATGAGAAGAAATAAAATAGTGAATTTGGCGACTGCCGGCAAGATTGAGGGTACAAGAACAACGATAAGGCAGAGAAGTAAATACTGCAACATGGTAGGTCAGACAAGAACACAGAGCTGATCCACCACTCTGGTGATCGTGTGGGATGACAAAACATGAATGCTGACACTTATCTTCATAGCGCAAGATGATGGTGTGAAATGCTGCCTTAGCTTGGGGTATTCGAAATTTAATCTTCTATCTGCTACCATTAAAGCATCCATATACTTAAACACATTCGCGTGTTTTGAACTTGTTCTATTCACTTTTATGCAGCATTTGGGAAGAAATGTTTTCTCTATAATTATCATTAGTCGTTTCCTTTTTTGTAAAATATCCAGACTGTGTTTTCTTCTTATAATCCATGCTATGTGGCGTTGGTGATTATGTCTCTCCACAGTCTTCTGTCTATTGCGCTGCTAATCATTTCTGACCCGATGTTCTTCCATTCCATGATATCAAATTGTCCAATATCTTCTCTCTTGGTTCCCCCCCCCCCCCCCCCCCCCCCCACTCACACACACCAACTTCTCGTGGTATGCTTAAAGAATGTGAATTTTCTTCTGGTACGAATAATCAGCTCTTTTTGTGAGTTGACATCTTCAATATATTTTCATATCTTCTTTCAATATATCTTCATGACTTCAGTCGATATATCTGCATGACTTCTTTCTATATATCTTCATTACTTCTTTCAATATATCTTCATTACTTTTCTCAATCCTCGCCGTTACGATTCTTCAATAAAATCACACGTCTGCATCCTCCTCATAATTCCTCACAAATATTGTGTCTGTTGTCGTTGTTCTGTAATATGAACTTCTTAAGTGATGCATCAATGAAATCATGTATGAGAGCAGAGGGATAAGAAGGACAGAATGTACGACGGCCCTGCGTGCAGAATTCTGAACCCGTGGACATTTCATTCACTAGTCTGTTAAATGTTCCTGATTCGCTCCCGTACATCAGACTGGCTCAACATAACTCTTAAAAACAATATACATCACTTCAACTGACACAGATGCAGCCAATATGTTTCATCTTACGAAATGCTATCTTAGCTTGGGTTATTCTACATTTAACTTCTGCAATACATTTTCTATCTGTTGTTATTAGAGTACCCAAATACTTAAATACGACTTGTTTAATGTGTTGGAAAGTTCCTAACTGGTTGTCAATTCTTATAGCTGCTCTTTGTTGCTAATACATATTCTTATTATTCTATCTTTACCATAACTTTTTACCATTTTCATTACATTGGCACCTTTCCGTCTTGACAGACTATAGTTTGTTACATTGTGCTTCAAAAAGGCATAATAACCACAACCCATGACGGTAGCGAATATGACTGATCAGACCAATGTGCACTGTAAATTTTCGTCCACAATGGATGCATGTGAACACATGGTCATTTTCACCATATTCCGTCTCACATACTCAGTGTGCGACCTATCTGCAATCACCTTCTCCTTTGTCTTTATTCGACATTTCCAATACTATAATCATTTCTTCGTATTTCACCTGATCATATGTCTTAGTGTAATCAATTAGACGCAAATATAGATCTGTTCATTTCAATCTTTCTTTCTCTTAATATTCTCAAGATGTATATAGCGTTGTTTGTACCTTTGCCTTCCACAAATCCGCACTGTTCATCTCAGTTTCTGCTGTTATTAAAGCACCCACATACTGAAACACTTTTTGTTTTTGCATATCCTATTCACAGGACATTGCAGTCAACACCAGTATTTTTCAGCTGCAGTTGATGTCTATGCAAGTTTTACGTTCAGTAGTTTGCCATTGATTTCTGAATGGCCGGCTCACATACCTTTCCGCAAGAAACCAACGCGACGCGATCTGCTGCCGAATCATGATCAGCTGTGTTTCGTACGTGGATATAAGAGAGTACGAACAGCGCCCTCAACCTCTTCGCTAGGGAGACGGCACTGAAACATTTACTAGTTTCAAACTGGTTCTATTCACATTGATGTAGAATTTACCATTATTCTATTGTCTGCTATTCAGATTAAAGGTGGTTATCTGTTTTACAGGGAGGTAATTCCCCTTTTTTAAGTGTTATGATTACAGACCCGACCATATCGAGATATAAAGTCCAGGGTACAGCAGACAACGGACGGAGCAGACGTGTATATAGGGTTTCTGCACAAAACTAGAGAAAAGAGTTGCTCATATCTTTAGCACAATGAAACGTCTCTTCTGGTGTTGTGTTTGCTTGCTTGCAGTACACTCAGGTAACTTTGGTCGTCTTAGCGATTTTTTTTTTTACTTGTCCCTTGTAATATACGAATGTGACATGAAATGTTTTCACCGTTTTCATCCGGTTGAACTTCGAGATGTATCAAGCGTTAGGTAAAATAAAAAAGTTACTTGCATATCCTGAACAGGATGTCGCAGTCAACCCCAGCATTTGTTGGCTGTCTGATTTCTTGTAGATTAAGGTTCAGTAGTTTGCCATTGCTGCCAAATCGCCCTCGGTTGTATTTCGAACGCGGTATGCAGGATTACGAATTGCGTTCGAACTCCTTCGTCGAAGAGCCGGCAATATGCAAGTAAATACGAATATTCTTAAACAAGTGAATCGGTACAATTATCTCGGAACAGTCATAACATCTGATGGGAGATGTCTTGAAGAGATCAGAAAAAGAATCGCCATGCCGAAGGTAACCTTTTGCAAGATGAAAAACATACTGATCAACAATAGGATGTCCTTTGCAACGAGGAAAAGGGTGTTGAAGTGCTACATAGAACCTCTATTTTTGTATGGATGTGAAACGTAGACAATAAGCAGACAAGCTGAAACACAGATAATGGCAGTGGAAATGTGGTTTTCGAGGAAAATCTAAAGAATATAACAGACGGGCAGAAAAACCAGTGAGTACGCCCTATAAAAGGCACGTGAAAACCATAAACGGATCAGAGAAATTAGACGCAACTGATTTATTTGGGCACGTTATGAGAAGAAATAGATTGGAGAACTCGGTGACAATTTGCAAGGTTAAGAGGGAAAGAACAAGGGGAAGGCAGAGAACATATCTAGATGGCTTGGCCACGTGGTATGGTCGAGACAAAAACACATAGCTGATCTACGACTCTGGTGATCGTGTAAGATGGCGGAACACGGCCGAACACGCCTATCGGCATGGCACATGATGATGATGAGATAAGCTTCGCAAATATCAGTGAATCAGGAGGTGAAAACAAGACACACGCTGGATATGACGTGCTGTGATAAAACCTGGGAATAGTATAACTAGAAAGGTATTTGTGTGGAATACGCTTGGCACCTGAAATAGAGGATGGCCTAAAACACACAGAGAAGAGAAATGGGCGTAAATGAAATACTGTATATGGGGAGGACATTGACTGATCTGCATGGGATCAGCTAAGGAGTAAATCTAAGCCACTATCTGAAGCTTTACGTCTGAGTAAGTACCGAATATTCCTCCTATGAGAGGAACGATCACACTGCATGTAAACAGGGGCAGTGTGTCAGACTTTGTGTGCATTAGATTGATTGATTGATTGATTGATTGATTGATTGATTTAGGAACCGACATCACAGCATTCGGGACATTCCCATAAGCGCTCCGTCCCCATCCTCAGCAGCCAGCGAAGAGTTCATTAGATGACTGAACCATACACAAATAAACTGTATTATCCACGCAAAGGAAAGAGAAATGTCATTTTGTGGGTGTTAACATGTCAAGAGAGAAACTTGTGAACATTGTGACAATTAGAATGATGTTAAGTATTAGACAGACAGACAGACAGGCAGGCAGAAGGAACAAACGAACGAACGATCGTATAAACACACTATTTTCAAAGGGTTAAGAATTGGGCACGCAGGCCCGTCTGATATTCTGCCGTTGTTATCTCTCTGCTCTCATTCATTAATTCTTACATCACTTATGAAGCTAAACTTAGACAACAACGACAATAATGGAAACTATGCAGAGAGAGAGAGAGAGAGAGAGAGAGAGAGAGAGAGAGGTAGGTAGATAGATAGGCAGGTAGGTAGGTAGGTAGGTAGGTAGGTAGGTAGGTAGGTAGGTAGGTAGGTAGGTAGGCAGGAAGGATGGAACGAACGCAAAAACAAACGAACAAACTTTATTTTCAAAGGGTTAAAAATTTGGCACATTGGCCTGTCTGACATTCTTTCCTTTTTCTCTCTTTCATTACATACGTTACTGCATTCATACAGGTAGGTAGGTAAGTAGGTAGGTAGGTAGGTAGGTAGGTAATATGTTGTTAAAATGACTGTTTATGTGTATCTCATCCTAGCGTTCGGCGCGATCACAACTCGAGCTCCGGCCGAGATCTGCAAAAATGCGGACATGTTTGGACTGATAGAGATCGGCTGCTGGGGCTACAGGGAATGTGTGAATGGTGCTTACATTGAACACAAGTGTCCTGAGGGTCAGTTCCTGGACAAGAACACACGGACATGTTACATGTAAGTAGAGCACATGTAAGTAGAGCACATGTAAGTAGAGCACATGTAAGTAGAGCAGTTGCGATTATCTGCCGTTTTATCTTGGAATGATTAGTGTGTTTTCGTAAATTCATGGCTTCCATTATACACAACATAAAAGTACATTGATTATCTTGGGAACATACAGCTATGGTTGCCCCTTGCCTTCCGACGGCTTGTTTATGGTTGACTTCACTGGCCGTTGTCTAAGAAACAGACCCTGCAAGGCAGCAAAGAGGAGAGGAAGAGGGGGGGGGAGGGGGAGATTATGTATGGTGCCTCTTACCCGTCGGTGTCCACTTCATAGAGTTTTGAGTTAGTTTATAGAGATAGCTGCCGCAACAACTAACTCGCCTCCTCTCAGTGACCACCGCCTGTGTTGGTCCACGGCTGCTTATTCAACATATTCACAGCTAACATCTAGACAAGATATCTAGAGGCCTCTACCCATCCGCTTCCGGTGGACGCTCCTAGTAGAAGGACAGGCTCCTATCCCGGGTAGGAAAGATTTGTGGAAAGAGGAAAGAGAAGACATCGTGAGAAAATTCTGGACAATCTTGTGTCATGGCACAGAAGGGAATCAGCATACGAGGTGATCGGTGCCGTCGGAGATAGCAAATTTGCGTCGAAGCATACCTCCCAGGCCAGCCGACAAAGCACTTGATAGTGAAACATACACTACAAGATCGGCAGCCGTGCCAAGAATGCTGGGAAGCGAGAGACTTCACACCAAGGCAAACCGCGAGACACCTTATATCTCAACATAGTCAGAGAGGTTAGCCAGTCGTGTAAAGAGGAGCTAGAAAAGATATTGTCAAGACAGGATGAAAGTATAAACAAAGTGTTTCTAAACAAATTATCACTTACCCAAAAACAAGCGGAAAGTGCCAACAGAGATATAGAATTATGTTTCGCGTGCTAGTAATATTACGACATATGCTTCATCACTAGCAACTTCATTCATCATTCACCGGAGTAACCAATCCGTGGACCACGAAGAATAAAAATACTGACCGTGTACAATATGTGAACTTCGAAAACGAACGAACGAACTTTATTTTCAAAAGGTCACCAAAATGGGAACGCAGGCCCGTCTGACATTCTTTTTTTTATTTCTCTGCTCTCCCAAATTATCTCATCCCTACATTACTTAATAAGAAAGAAACAATATGCATTAAGACGCATGGAAAATGTGCAATAAAGAATCATAAACGACTCACTAAAAGTAATTTTTGACATGTCGATTATAATTAGCCTAGGTAAATGTAACATACTACAGGTGGGAGGAGAGAGAGAGAGAGAGTTTATTTTACTAGTTGTCCTTTGAGATGTGTTATAATTATTATTTTTTGAAGGAGGATTCAACATTTTCTCTCTACTGTTGTTTGTCCATCAAGAATGATGATGACCATTCATTTCATCCAGTGGGGTTGAAGGTGTGGAGCCGTGGGTTCTAAGATGGCTGATAAGGCCTATTTTGGCTCGAAATGTTCTTTGACAATGTGGGCAAAGAATGCTAGACGTCTCTGGAGGAGGATTTCCTGCAGTGGTTTTTCTGTCCTGCCTTTTCTTCACAGCTCTTGCAGTCCTGGTTGCCTCACATATGACTGCACCTTTGCGCAATGAATCTCTCTACTACTGTTTTTACAAGTGGGCAAAATTAATCACCACAATCACCATTATTATCACCACTATCACCATTATTATCAGCACAATCGTCATTATTATCACCACAATAACAATTATTATCACCACAATCACCATTATTATCACCACAATCACCATTACTATCACCACAATAACCATTACTAACACTACAATCCCCATTACTATCACCACAATCACCATTACTTTCACTACAATCACCATTATTATCTTCACAGTCACCAGCATCGCCATCATCATTATCATCATCGCAACAACCTTGTGAGATACTGTAATAAGTAGAATAGGCAGGGGTCGACCGGCGCAAAGGCGCACAGAAGACGGTAGAGACACTTCAGGCATGACAATGCATGAGGACAGGGACCTGCCAAAGAATAGTGAACCTTCTTGGAGGACCAGGGTAAAATGGATGTTCTGTGACGGACCAGGGTGAGATTGATGTTCTGTGACGGACCAGGGTGAGATTGATGTTCTGTGACAGACCAGGGTGAGATTGATGTTCTGTGACAGACCAGGGTGAGATTGATGTTCTGTGACGGACCAGGGTGAGATTGATGTTCTGTGACAGACCAGGATGAGATTGATGTTCTGTGACAGACCAGGGTGAGATTGATGTTCTGTGACGGACCAGGGTGAGATTGATGTTCTGTGACGGACCAGGGTGAGATTGATGTTCTGTGACAGACCAGGATGAAATTGATGTTCTGTGACAGACCAGGGTGAGATTGATGTTCTGTGACAGATCAGGGTGAGATTGATGTTCTGTGACGGACCATTGTGAGATTGATGTTCTGTGACGGACCAGGGTGAGACTGATGGTCTCTCACGGACCAGGATTAGACTATGTTATGTGGCAGACCAGGATGAGTCTGATGTTGGGTGACGGGTCAGGATGAGACATGTTCCGTGACGGACAATGATGAGACGTTCTGTGATGGACCAGAATGAGACTTTCTGTGACGTACCAGGATGAGATAGATGTTCTGTGACGGACCATGATGGGATAGATGTTCTGTGGCGGACCAGGATGAGATGAGTGTTCTGTGACAGACTAGGATTAGATGGGTGTTCTGTGACGGACCAGGATGAGACATATTCCTTTACGGGTCAGGATAAGACGTTCTGAGACGGATCCATGATGAGATGTTGGGTGAGGGACCACGATGAGAAGTTCTATGCCTGGCCAGGTACAGGATGATGATACTGTTAGGTGATGCTAACATGATGGTAAAGTGATTCTACTGTTCCCGTGGATGTACACACGACAATTTTCACAAAAGACAAGTAGGTATCTTAATAAATAAGAATGGTCGTTCTTTGTGACGGGTTATCGTTAAATTGTATTTTTGTTTTAACGGAAACAGTTAAATTCTCGACGATAAAGAAGGAAAGAAGACTGACCACGATGATTTAAGTTGATGATAATACATTCCGATTTGATGGTAATACTTATGTGGGTTTTCTGTACAGACAAGGCACAAAGCACACAGGTTGTGACATCCATACAAATTGTACTTCATTGCCAGACGGCTTATATAGTGATTTGGTGAGTATTGTTTAGTCTCTCTCTCTCTCTCTCTCTCTCTCTCTCTCTCTCTCTCTCTCTCTCTCTCTCTCCTCTCTCTCTCTCTCTCTCGCTCTCTCTCTGTCTGTCTGAATGTCTGTCTCTCTGTCCGTCTCTTAGTCTGACTCTCTGTCTGTCTGCCTATCTGTCTCTCTGTCTGTCTGAAACTGTCTGTCTGTCTGTCTGTCTGTCTGTCTAACTGTCTCTCTCTGTCACTCTATCGCTCTGTCTGTCTCTCTATATCTATCTCACTGTTTCTCTATGTATGACTCTTTGTCTGTCTCTCTGTCTCTCTGTCTCTCTCTCTCTGTCTCTCTGTCTCTCTGTCTTTCTGTCTGTCTCTGTCTGCATTACTCTGTCTCTCTGTCTGTCTCTGTATATCTGCATTTTCTGCATGTCCCTTTGTCTGTCTTATTTTCCCTCTGTCTGTCTGTCTGTCTGTCTGTCTGTCTGTCTGTCTGTCTGTCTGTCTGTCTGTCTCTCTATCTCTCTGTCTATCTCTCTGTCTATCTCACTGTTTCTCTATGTTTGTCTCTCTATCTGTCTCTCTGTCTTTCTGTCTGTCTCTGTCTGTATTGCTCTGTCTCTGTCTGTCTCTGTATATCTGTATTTTCTGCATCTCCCTTTGTCTGTCTTCTTGTCCCCCTGTCTGTCTGTCTGTCTGTCTGTCTGTCTGTCGGTCTTAAAAGAAATTATGTAACACTAGATGTCAGTTTACACTAATCAATCAATAAATCAATCAATCAATCAATAAATCAATCAAAAGAACTAACAATGTAACAAAAAGCAATCGATCGAGCAACCAGATTATCAATCTGTCACTGAATCAGATTATTAAAGTGTCAATCAAATAATCAAAATATACAGTTGTGTTAATAAGTCAGATTTTACATTTCTCAATCAGTTTATCGATCTGTAAATGAATCAATCATTAAAATATGTTAATCAATTAATCACATTATTATTCTGTCAATCACCTAACCTATGTATAAAACGGTAGGTCAATCAGTCAAAGTATCAATTAATCAATGTATCAATCAGTCAATCAACCTGAGTAACAAATTAATCACGCAGATTGACAATCAATCAGTTAATCAACCAGATTAAGAATCAATCATATTAACAATTGATCAGCCAGGTTAGAAATAACTAAATGAATCTAATTATTAATCAATTACTCAGATTATAATAAGATTATTTGAGAATAAATCAATTAGCGTATTAGTAACCAAACAGATGATTAAAGAATAAATCAAATAACCAGATTGTCAGCCAATCAGATTAACAATACAAAAACCAGTAAATTAATCAATCTATCCCACAAATGCCGGTCTCTCTGGCCGAGGGGTTACACCACTTTCTCCGTAATCCCGTTTATCACGCAGAGTCTCGTAGCGGGCGAGAACTGGGAGCGGTTCATCCCCCGCTGGTGACTTGCGGGATAACTGAGCCGGCCGCTCAGAAAGCAATGGCAAACTACTGAGCGTAATCTTGCCAAGAAATCAACAGACAGCTGAAAGATGCTGCTGTTGACAGCGATGTCCTGTAAAGGATATGCAAAAGATTTATATTTATATCCCACAAATAAGTCAATCCAGCAATCAGTCAGTTTATCAACCTGTCAATCAACGATTCAATCAGTCGGAATATCAACCGGTCGTCTGTTGAGAGAAGAGGCATTTAAGAATATCTAACAACTGAAAAGGTCATGGGAAAAATGGCAGGGACTGACAAAGAGAAATGTTGCTGGACGGACTGAGACGGTGACGTGGAGGAATGTCATCAGCAGTGGTGATCCAGAACACCAAGGAATGTGATCTACGGAGATACATGATCGTCTACACCAGCTGGCATGGTGCATGATGATGATAATCTCATGTTACTGTTTTTAAGGAAATAATTTCATGAGCATGTACGGACGTGCGTTCGACGCCGGGGCGCATCGCTTGCCAAGTGAGGGAAAGACTGACCACCTATTCCACCTAGCTCTCAGGGCTACACAATGATATGGCACCATCACAACACAGACCCACAGCACGAAACTGCTCCAGGACAAATTATTAACTTATTCAGTAACATGTTGGAAGCAGGTCACGTGACTGATAGGGACAATGCATTTCGTGTTTTAACGCACAAAATGGTGGCATGTTGAAAGATGACAGAGGCAACTGCCATTCATATATGAAAACCAACTTTGTGCAAACAAAAAGACATGACTCATCTCATTGCATCTTGTTCCTCTTGTACCTTGCGGTGTCGAGGTGAAGTATAAACAGCTGGAGAGTGCCCGTTTATGGGTTTCATGTATCGATATTCCCATGGACTCTGTTATTCCCTGCTTCCATCGTTTACGTGGTCGGCTCTTCTTCTGCTTCTATTTCGTCTGCACATCATTGCTTGTTGTGGTATACTGTCAGTTGGTAACCTAGTTACATGGCCAAACCATTTGACTTGCTGCCTTCTAATAAAATCTAGCGCTGCTATAACCCCCACTTTAGTCCTGATTTCTTCATTTCTGATTTTCTCTCTTCTTGATACATTGAGTATTCTTCGCTCGAATTTCATTTCATTGTTGTAATTATAATCTTTTATAGTTATCTGTTATTGTCTATGTTTGGCATTTGTAGCATGGAGTTAGTTGGTAGGAAGATTGTGTTGCAGAGTACTTTCTTAGTAACTATTGATACATGTTTGTTCTTTAGTATTGGTGCCATTTGTCCAATGAGTTAGTTTGCCGTATTGCATCTATTTTCGATCTCGTCTGATGATTTGCCATTTGATGATATTATACTTCCTAGGTACTTGAAGTTCTTTACTTGTTTCAGTGGGTCTTCTTTTAGATGAATCTTTGTTGTTTTTCCTTCTTTGGTTATAGTCATTACCTCTGTTATACTGCTGCTAATTTTCAAGTTATTGTCCTTATACACTTCGCTTAGACCAGTGGTTCTCAAATAGTGGGGAATTCCCTCCCCCACCCCCACCCCCACCGGGGGGGGGGGGGGGATTTTAGGGTTTCGGGTGTGTGGAGGGGGGGGGGGAATTAAGATTATTTCAAAATTGTGTTAGTACAAGAACCAGTTACTTGATATTATTTTTCCCTCCATACTTTACGGTTCTGTACTTCTCGCCCTTCTGAAATTCGTTTTATAACGTAAGTAGACACACAAATCACGTTTTATGTAGACGTCTAGACTTGTTCTGGTTTGTGTTATTAAATTTAGCTTCCATGTTTACGCATACTGTGTGTGGGGGGATTTATAGGGAGGAAATACGAAAACGGGAGGGGGGTGGGGAGAATGACATTCTGATCATATAGTGAAGGGGTGAATGGAACAAAAAAGGTTGAGAACCACTGGATTAGACTATTCATGCAGTATTCTAATTCTGCTTCTGATTTTGTTATTAGTGCTTGATCGTCTGCAAATAGTTCTTTAATGGTGTAATTTGCCGTTGGAGGTTCTTCTGTGTTCTAGTCATGCAGTGTTCTTGCGGGCGGTCTCTGTTTGGCTGGTTTCATTACATATCCTGTATATATAGGTTATGAACAAGAGAGGGGGGGGGGGGGGAGTGGGTGTATTGGAGGTGGGCACAACCTTTTCACACTCCTAATCTTATGTTGAAGGGTTCTGAATGTCCGCTTGTTCTCACTATGCATTAACTATTGTATAAGCTTCTACATAGGTTTGTTTAATGTGTACTCACTCCATATTGTTTAAGGATTTCCCACAGCTTGTTTCTATCTACTCTAATGAATGCCTTTTCTTGGTCGACAAAGGCTAAGTAGAGTATTTCACTAAATTCGATTGATTTTTCTAGTAGATGTCTAAGAATGTGACATAGGCGCCATTACCACTAATCGTGATGACGGAGTTATTGCCTTGCCTTTGAGGTTTTTTTAAGCTTAGTGATTCACAAGGCATGTATTTGCCAGGTCTTTGCTTTCTTCTTCTGTTGGTTCTTATTGTGGAAATAACTGCTTTGTGGTCGGTTTTTATAGTTAAGCTGGCCACTGCCCTTGCATCTAATATATTTCTCTTTCTGTTATTTCTTGTTAATATAAGATCAATTTAGCTTTTATTATCTAGATCAGTTCATTTGTAGCAAGTGTACATTTGTAAGTTTTTGTGTTTACAAAATGTGTTTGTTATATAGAGGTCGTGTTGGTTGCATAACTCTATCAGTCTACTTCCATTATCATTTCTTTCATTTTGTTGGTCTCCAAATGCTCCAAGATATTTTTCTATGCCCGCTCTGTTATGTTCTAGTCTTGCATTGAAATCTCCCATAACTATGATGTTGTCCTGCTTATCTATTTTATTTAGTACGTAATGGATGTCTTCGGATAACTCCTAGCATTCTTGCGCATTTGTTTGTATTATATGGTTTGTATATTTGTACATATGCAGTAATTGTCTGTTCTTTTATTCTCACTGTTATGATTCTTTCTGATATATTGTATTTCTAATATTCTACTTCCTAGCCGTGGTTTAATGACCATTCCTACACAGTGTCTTGCCCTTTCTTGCTGTTCCACTCCGGAGTAGACAGGTTATGTTATGCATCTCCTTGCATCCTTTCCCTTTTATTCTGGTGTTCGCTAATCCCATCAGTCCAATTTTCCTCTTTTCCATTGGCATGACTGTCAGTTAAAAATTATCATTGTAGACAATTCAATTTACTGTGTGAATATGTGTGTTTTAGATTTCAGCTTGAAGGATTCATATTATTGCTTTAGTTTATGTTGTGTGATTTCTGCAGTATGTACCTGACGAGATGCAGCGAAATATGCCAGGCAATAAATCGTGCAGTTTATTCTTTGTATCTTCGTTATCCAAATTATTAACTACTTTCCACGTTTATTTTCTTGCAGAGCTATCAATGCAAGGTCTTTTCCCAGTGCCTTGGTGCGGTAAACATCGCTCACTTTTACTGTCCCGGAGGTAGGATTTTATTTTGTTTTGACCTGAGTCGGTGCCAAACAAACAGTATGTTTGGGCTAAACACGGCACACAATTAAATGAACAAGTACTTACAATTACCCTGGTGGATAATTCAAATGTATGTGTGAATATGTGTGCTGTATATTTTAGCTTGGAGGATTTATCTAATTACTTTATGTTGTGTGATTTCTGTAGTATGTACCCGACGAGATGCAGAGAAATATGCCAGGCAATAAATCGTGCAATCTATTAATCGTGTCTTCATTATTCAAATTCAGTTCGGGAAAACGTTTTGAAGTACTATAATGTAAATTTCCGTTTACTGTGCATTGACATTGCGGAAGATACCGCAAAACAAAATATATCGTCCTTTTGTACAAATGGGAGGTCACACGTGGCGATATATCATATTTCAGCGCTGGATTAGTTCAAGTTACAGGGTGTATTTTTAATGACTGTGCCGTGTTTGGAAATATTGCCGGTCCAAGTTTTGTATTTACCTGTCATGTTGCATGAACTTTACAGAGCGTGAATACAAAACTTGGACCGGCAATATTTTCAAACTCTGCACAGTCATTAAAAATACACCCTATATATTTTTAAGGCTGAATTTATGGCACTTGTCCCGAAATTAACGTCACTTTTATTGTACATTTAGTCACGATCTGTTTCTTTGATATCGCTATGACTTCCGTCTTCCTATTATGCTATTCTTACTATGCTTCGGGTAGACTGGCAGGCTTCCATTCAACAATCAAACATAGAGAGCAACCGTTGGATTCACACTTCCCCCACCTCAACCCACGCCCCAGGACATGCTGGTGACCTGGGAAACGAGTAGGCGGACAGATTGGCTGGATCCTCGCCGCTCGGTGACGTACTGGTGCACGATATGGCAGATGTGGTCGGGGCTCTATAGAATCGTATGAATAGTGCGGACCAACAGGTGGATTGGAGAGAATGGCACGGCATGGAATGACCAGAGGATCTGGTTGACACTCAGGACTCCGAGAAAAGACCAGAAGGATATATAATCAGATTGCTACTGGTACCACAAGTATTGGGACTCTTCGCTGGCTGTTACAGATGAAGACGGAGCCTGTATGAGCCTGGAGATAGTAAGGTGTGGAGAAATTTGACTGCCAGGTTGGGCACATCACCTGTGATGATGTAAGGTTGACTGTTTGTAGATTTAAGTATGGTTCCAGCTTGGGAGAATATATGAGGAGTGGAGTGGGGATTTATGAGAAGAGGAGGGGAAATATATGAGGAGTGGAGGAGGTATACATAAGGAGTGAAGGGGGAATATATTAGGAGTGGATGAAGAATATATGAAGAGTGGAGAGGGAATACGTGAGGAGTGGAGGAGGAATATATGAGGAGTGGAGGAGGAATATATGAGGAGTGGATATGACGTCCGTACAACTGGAGTAGTGGATCTGCTGGGGTCTACAGCAGAGGTTCCCAAACCACGGCCCGCGGGCCACATGTGGCCCGCCAGCTGTCATAAAGTGGCACGCGAGGCCTCGTTATCTAATATAATTTATTTTAATAATTTCAAAAATGCACTCGCAGCTCCCCGTCAGCGTGCGATAATTTACTCTGCTCGTGGTTGTTATGCTCAGATATTATCGAATGCACCTGTTCAGTTCGCAACGAAACATTATGAAGTTTCCATATCCCAGCCTTGTCGACCAATCAGAGTGCGCAAGGCGCCATGTTGTTGTCTGTTACAACTGTTTAGCAGAGTCGGCAGTATTGTGTTGAAATTATATTTTTTTTTTCAAATAAAAATTTACTGTTAAAGCTTATAAACATGAGTATGGAAAATCTAAAATCAAACAATGGTAAAAAGCGAAAATGTGAAGACGTTGTTAGTCGTGAATTCAACGAAGATTGGACGGAGAAATTTATGTTTATGCCTAGCCGTAGTGGTAAACCATTAACTGGGTTTTGTGTTTCTGTTACAAAAACAATAAATTTCATCTGGAGCGACACTTCACGACCGCACATTCAGGCATAAATGCTCAAATCCGATCAATTCGGAGTTAAGAAAAGATTTCATAGCTAAAAATGAAAGTTCTCTGACCAGGCAGCAGTAATTTTTCACCAAGGCTAACGAACAGAGCAAGAGTGCTGTTGTGTCGTACAAAGCTGCCTGCTTCACCTTCAGCTGATCAAATGATTTTATTCTGGCGACTATTGTCTGTCGAACAATTTGAACACTTGCGTTCATTCGCCCAGAGACACATTTGTCGTTTTGGTTTGACTTATAGGTGCGAGCAGTCATTTTCCGCAATAATTGTTATAAAAAACACAAGCAACGTTCCAGACACACCGACAGTAACCTAGCTGCGCTTATAACTTTGGGCACGACAGATTTGTGCCCAGACATTGATAAACTGGCATCTGAACTTAAGTAACTGGTTATGAAGAATAGTTACAATTGTAAATAAATTACATTAATAGCGATGTTCGAAACTGATTAAAAATTTATTGTTTAATGAACTTTTGATTTTAAACCACAAAAATGACAGCAGTGTAGTACTGACACTGACTGCCTTTAAAGTTTTAGAATTTTGTTGACGAAAGTTAAGAAAGGTAAGAATGATATTGCACGACTTTTATAATTTTATAACGTTGTGGCCCGCTTAACTACCGAAAATAGTAGATATGGCCATCTCCTTGAAAAGCTTGGGAACCACTGGTCTACAGCTTACGACAACAGTTTACGACAATAGCTTACGACAACAGTTTACGACAATAGAATACGAAACTACATTTTCGTTCGAAGAGCTAAGATGTCGAGACTTATTTTACTTACTCTTTCTCTCTTTCTTTTTTCTCTCTTTCATCTCTCTCTCTCTCTCTCTCTCTCTCTCTCTCTCTCTCTCTCTCTCTCTCTCTCACACACACACACACACACACAGAGAGAGAGAGAGAGAGAGAGAGAAGAGGCATGAATCAATTCATAGAGTGTATACCCTATACAGAGTAGAGAGAGGAGATGAGAGACAGAGACAGAGAGAAAAGAGAGAGGGCGAGAGAGAGAGAGAGAGAGGGGATGAAGAGAGAGGGGGGATGAAGAGAGAGAGAGAGAGAGAGAGGAGAGGGACAGAAAGAGGAGAGACATAGAGAGAGGGTAGAGAGAGGGATGGAGAGAGGGAGAAAGAAGAGAGAGGAGAGGAGAGAGAAAAGGTGAGGGGGAGAGGGAGAGAGAGAAGGGAGAAATAAGACAGAGAAGAGAGTGAGAAGAGAAACAGAGAAGAGAGGGAGAGAAGATAGAGAGGAGAGAGACAGACAGAGAGGAGAGAGAGTAGAGAGGAGAGAAAGAAGAGACACAAAGAAAGGTGAGAGAAGAGAGAGAGTAAAGAGCGTAGAGAGACAGAGGAGAGAAAGAAAAGAGAGAAGAAAGAGAGAAGAGAGAGATGAGAGAGAGAAAGAGATGAGAGAGAGAAGAGAGAGAAGAGTGAGAGAAAAAAAGAGAGAAAGAGAGGAGAGGAGAAATACGCATAGCGAAGGGGGAGAGAGGAGAGAGAGAGGAGAGAGGAGACACACAGAGAGAGGAAAGAAGGGGAGAGAGATGAGAGAGAGAAGAGAGAGGGAAAAGTGAGAGGAGAGGAGAGATACACAGTGAGGGAGAGAAAGAAGAGAAAGAAGCGTGAGAAGCGAGTAGAGAACTGAGAGAGAGTTGAGGGGAGAGAGGAGAGACAGAGAGAGGGAGAGGGAGAGAGAGGGGGAGGGAGAAGAGAGAGAGGAGAGAGATAAGAGAGAGGAGAGAGATAAGAGAGAGGAGAGTAGAGAGAGTGGAGAGGGAGGAGACACAGGGAGAGGGGAGAGAGAAGAGAGACAGAGAGAGAGTGTAGAAGGAGTAGAGACACACACAGAGGAGAGATGGAATAGAGAGACAGAGGAAAGACAGAGAGAGAGAGAGAGAGAGAGAGAGAGGAGACAGAGACAGGCAGAGATAGAGAGGAGAGAGAGCATAGAGAAAGAAGACAGAGAAAAAGAAGAGAGAAGAGAGGAGAGACAGAAGTGAGAGGAGAGAGAGAAGTGAGAGGAGAGAGAGAGCAGATAGAGAGAGAGGGGGGAGAGAAGAGAGACGAGGGAGAGAGAAAGCGAGAGACAGAAAAAAAAAATAACAAGACACAGTGTACTTACCTTACAGGCAGAAAACTAAAACTCGGTTAACAGAAAACACAATGGGGAAAATAACAACAAATATAATATTAAATTATCTTAAAGCAAAACGTAAACATATCCACAACACATCAAATCCGACGTTTCCATCTTAGTGAGTTGAGTTGAGTTGAGTTGAGTTGAGTTGAGAACCGACATCACTGCACTCAGGACATTCCCATACCAGCTCCGTCCTCTCGTTCAACAGCCAGCGAAGAGTCATACTACTAATTGTTCCCACCACTATTTTACTTAAAGTTCTCCTGGTCTTCCCTCTTAGTTTTCAGATTCTTCCAGAACCCATGCCGATCCCCGCAATTTCATTCTTTCCACATACGGGTTTTCAATATGTTCCCTCGTCTTCTCGACCTGGTCCCACAAGCGCACGACCACCTCCCACTTTTCCATAGGCAATCTACCGCCAAGAGATGCATTCCTTGTCAGCCTATCAGCCTGTTCATTCCCCCCGCATCCCCGCACGGCCAGAACAAAATATCCATACAATTCTCACAATCTATGACCTCTGAAGCGATGATAGCCATTCCACATGAAACATTCCTTTCTCCACCATACTCTTTGAATCCGTAATGAATGTAATGTGTGTTGCAGTAGTCTCCTCTAACCAACGGAATGCCACTGTTACTGCTTCCACCTCCATTCTCATGCTGGAGGTCGTAGTCTCATATGCCCGACTCTCCTTTTTTCTTAGTGATCTTCTCTCCAGGAATAACTCAAAATGTAAAACATTTGTTGCATAGCAGTTTTTGGCCGTTTTGTGATTTCTTGGCATGTTTATGTTCAGTAGTATGCCATCGATTTCTGAATGACCGACACTCATACCATTGTATGAAAACCAACGCAAGGCGGTGTGCTGCCAAATCGCCCGCAGTTGTGTTTCGAACGCGGTATGCAGGTTACGAATTGCGTCGGTAACCTCTTCGCCACAGAGCTGGTCAAAATAAGCTTCCCCCCCCAAAAAAAAAAAAAAAAAATCCAAGGTCTCAATCTTAGTGATCTTCTTCAGGAAAATCTCAAAATGTAAACAAACATGAAAAGTTTGGGTGGCGAACATTGCTAGGCCATGCGCGTTGCGATCTCCGTGCACGGATACCCTACTGACGTGGCTGTGTTTTCCCCACAGATCTGGTGTTTAATGAAGCAATCCAAGGCTGCGACGTCCTGTCTGACGTCCTCCCGCCGTGTGGGACAAAACGTCCTGAAACCACAGTCAGCGCATCGTAGTACAGGCACAATTTGTGGGCGGACAGGACCAGGGACGAGCAGTGGAGGACAGCCCACGAGAACGTGACAAGTACAGACTAGTGTTGATGCTTTTTGAATAATAACTGTGAAACTCTTAGTATACCATTTTTTTTTTTGTAATTCGCATATCCTTTACAGGACATCACTGTCAACAGCAGCATCTTTCAGCTGTCTGTTAATCTCTGGGCAAGATTACGCTCAGTAGTTTGCCATTGCTTTCTGAGCGGCCGGCTCAGTTATCCCGCAAGTCACCAGCGGGGGTCGAACCGCTCCCAGCTCTCGCCCGCTACGAGACTGTGTGATAAACGGGATTACGGAGAAAGTGTTGTAACCCCTCGACCAGAGAGACCGGCTGAGTATACCACATGCCGCTTAAAATGGCTCAATAATTGCCCGAAATGTTACCAAACTTTAACTCATAAAGCTGTTTTGCTGTATGGCAGTGAATCTTAGAATGTAAATTAGAAAGGACTTTGAAGCAAGAGACATGTGGTTCCTGAAACGAATGTTGCTAATTCCTTAGACTGCCAGAGTAACTAACAACGACTACCTGAAAGAGGATAATGAAACTAAAACATTATATTCAACAATAAGAAAGACACAAACAGCTTTCTTTGGTCAAATGAGAAGAGAGTCATTGGAGAAAATCGTGACGACTGGAAAGATCAAGGGGAAGAGGGGAAGAGAGGCAGAGGCAGACAAGAGACATGATGCTGGCTAGATTGAGATGGTGGCATGGAGGAATATAATCTACAGGGTTGATCCAGAACACCAAGGACCGAGATCTATGGGGAGCCACGAACGCCCACGCCAGCTGACAAGGCACTTAATGATGAGTTGAAAATATACGAGTCTGGCCAAGTCAAATATGTGGCTCTAATTCCAGTCCAGTATTTCTAAGTATCATGTCTGGGAAACAAACACTTTGGCCATATTAAACGTCACAGTAGCATGGAGAGAATGGTAATGGGAGGGATGGTGTTTGGTAGAAGGTGCAGCGGTAGACCAGCACCAAGATGCGCATGGGACATTGCAGACACCGTTGACATAAGGCAGGAGAAATGACAAGAGATTAAGAGGATTTTTTAACAACTGTGATTAGAGCGCTGCTCTGCAAAGGACGTGCGGGATGATTTCTTGCACTCCGATCTGTATAATGCCATGAAAGATAACACCAACATGGAATTTAACACTAGAAGAGAAAATGCTTAACCAAATACCAAGGAACAATCTGATGAAAGATGCGTGACAGAGATTAAGAGCAGAATAGGTCAAGTAAAAGACGCATTTCAGAAAACAAAAGTATCTTATGCAATACATCACTAAGATTGAATGTCAGAAACATAATGCTGAAATGTTATATAAAAACTGCTTTGCTGTATGACAGTGAATCATGTAAAGTAAATGAACAAATTAGGAAGACCCTGGAAGCAGGAAAGATATTATTATCCAGAGTAATTAACAACGATTTCCCAAAAGAACCTAATGAAAGTAGAACATCATATACAACCATACAAAATGACAGAGTTTCTGTGGTCGAATAATGAGAAGAAATGCATTGGAAAATATTCTGGAGACTGGATAAGAGGAAGACCGAGAGAAATGATGTGCATTGATAGACGGTAGCATAGAGGAATATCATCACCAGAGTTGAAGGTCAGCATGAATAAGAGCGCTCACTCTTAAACATCCGGTGTGCTGATGCCAAGGTAGCGGATTCAACCCCTACACCGGTCAATTGGACTAAATTGTTGACTACTTGTCGTTGACTTGTTTACATAAATTACAAGTACCTCTGAAGTAGGAGTGGGTTCGCTTAATTTGAGGACATTGGTAAAAGGGAAGGTTAATCCATACACAAAAATCAGTTCAGTGCTCTAGAAGTAGTAGCACGTGTATGGACTACTCTTGAGTTCAAAGCGAGCGAACGTCCCAAATAAAATTAATAAATTAGCACAGTTGATCGAGAACACGAAGGACCGAGATCTGTACAAAGACATGAACACCTTCGCCAGTTTGCAGTGTATCCGTTGATGATGATAACTTCCGGCACATCCGGGTCTCTGTAAGCAGTGGAATACTGTGATATACTCAGAGATCACAAGCAATGGGAGTGGAGTTTTGTGTGCCAACTGTGACCAGCTTGTACCCCCGTATGAAAGTGTGGAATCGGTGTTTGAGCGCCTATACAATGTCAGTTCCATTTATCATTGAGTAGTTTTGATTGTTTATAGAACAGATAATTATTCTGTTGTTGGTTGTTTATAGAACAGATAGCTGTTCCGATGTTGTTTGTGTGTAGAACAGATAATTGTTCGGGTGTTGTTTGTTTATAGAACAGATAATTGTTCCGATGTTGTTTGTTTATAGAACATATAATTGTTTATTTATTGACCAGGTAATTGTTCCGTTGTTGTTTGTTATTAGAACTGATAATAATTCCAATGTTTTTGGTTTTTAGAACAGATAATTGTTTCGATGTTGTTTGCTTATTGACCAGATAATTGTTCCGATGTTGTATGTTTCTAGAATAGATAATTGTTCCGATGTTGTTGTTTATAAAACTGATAATTGTTCCGATGCTGTTTGTTTATAGAACAGATAATTGTTCCGATGTTTTTTTTTATAGAATAGATAATTGTTCCGATGTTGTTTGTTTACAGAACAGATAATTGTTCTGATGTTGTTTGTTAAACCGTCAAGCACCCAAGGCTAAGTGGTAACGTCGTCTGCCTCGGGCACCGACGGTTGTAGGTTCGATTCCCGGCTATGTCGTTCGGTTCATGAGTGCAGTTTGGGGTGGTCGCTGGTGCTACGGAGTTCGTGCTTTGTGCGACGCTTTCGACAAGCCGCCCTATGGAAAGAGACCGAGTCATATTGGATAACATCCGGTGCAATAAAGTAAAAAATCTTGCCTTTTAAATAATTTACTATCCACGTGTTTCTTGATAGAAAACTACTGCGCGCAAAACTTGCCAGGTAAACCACAAACAGCTAAAACATGCTGGAGTCGATTGCCTCCTCACGTAAAGGACATGTAACTAACATTTTCTAGACTGCATTGTATTTTATGCACATTAAAGAATAAATGTAATACTACAAAGATAATTTCTCCAGCGTATTGTGTTCGTGTCCTTACTGTTCACACACCTTCTGACGCCACATGAACATAATTAAGAAAGAGCAGTCAACTGAAGCTTGCTGACATCTGCATAGAGATTGTCCTCAAATAGAACTGGTGTAGGCCAAGATATGCACATGTTGGACATTCCTGTAACAAATGTGCACTAGCTGTAGCAGCAGCAGCAGTAGATGTTCCTAGAGCGGTAGTATTCATTCATTCATTCATTCATTCATTCATTCATTCATTCATTCATTCATTCATTCATTCAGTAGCACGTCCTTTGCAGAACCTCGCTCCTATAACAACCTTACGGAAAAATTCACGATCACAAGTAAGATGTCCGGCGTCTGATACACTCATCCGGAGATCACCCACCACATCCAACACCCATCTTCTCTTTAGCCTTCCTCTTCCTCTCTTCCAGGGCATATGCCTCTCCATTATTGTTCTCTCCAAACTTTCCTGGCATTTCAAGTGACCGAAATATTTCCATTTTTTGTTTTTGTTTTAAAGTCTTTAGTAGCCAACCTTTTTAAATATTCAGATCTTGTCGTATGGATGCATTTGTTCTTTTCTACACCCAAGACATTCTTAGAACCCGTCTATAACATTTATATTGAAAGGCATTTTGTTTTGTAAGTGTCCAGGTCTCATAGGCGTATGTTGCAATGGGAAAAATGCATGCTCTTAAAAATCTAGTAGTACTAGCACTAGGAATAGTCGCAACAGCGGCGTTCAGTAGCAGTAATTATAGCTGCAGCCAGGGAGAAGAAATACAAATATCATAAAATGATAACAACCATTTGTGGATAACTCTGACGTGTTTATGTTGTCGCATCTGCCTTGCATTCGCTTGCTTAGTTATTGGCCGGGAAACATACATGTCAAAGCTTTCTGGTTGTCTGCAAGTAAAAGTATGTAACGGACAATTTTACATACGTTAAGACGCCTCAGGCATACGGTGATGGATGTGTATAGACTAGTCGGCACTCACTGGGTGATATGGTCAGTATCTCACCATCCGCCTTTGCTTCCGAAGAATTTCTTGGTACCCGGTTTAGACCGCCGACCTCGTAGATCTAGCCAAGTTTTAAAAATTCAATTCGCCCTGCTGCGGATCGAACTCATTACAACCAGATCAGAAAACAATTAGCAGTGGAAAGAAGAGGTCATCAATGAACATCATAGTAAACGGGCAGATATTAGAACTAGTAACAAGTTTTTTCTACCTTGGACATGGCAGATGATGGCAGATTGAAACATAAATAAAAAAGAGTAGACATGGCCAAAATTACAATATTAACACCTAGAGAGATTAACAACGCATTAACATGAAAATTGTCGAATGTTATGTATATTCAACACTACTACATGGCGCGGAAGTCTGGACATTGAATAAGCAATTTGTTTCTTTGGTTCGCATATCCTTTACAAGACATCGCTGTCAACATCAGCATCTTTCAGCTGATTGTTGATTTCTTGGCAAGATTACGCTCAGTAGTTTGACATTGCTTTCTGAGCGACCGGCTCACATACCCCTAAGTTACCGATGCGAAGAGAACCGCTACCGATTCTCGCGCACGTCACGTTACTCGCGAGAGTATACGGGATTACGGAGAAAGTCGTATAACTCAAACAGGGAGACCGGCGAATAAGCAATTAGAAAGTCGGATAGTAATCCTGGAGACGTGGATATACAGAAGAATATGTCGTATTTCACGAAAACAAAAACAATCAAATACAAAGGTTCTATAAATACTGGGAATGAAAAAAGAGTTAGGTGATGAAAGAAATAAAACAGAGGCAAGTGAAATTTTCTGTCACGTTAAAAGACATAACACTCTTATAAAAACTATACATGAAGGAATGGTTGGGGGCAAGCGAGCAAGAGACGGACCATACAAGTGGGAAGGTAACATCAGTTAAGCAATCAATCAGGTGCCGTCTCCACAGTGAAGGTTGGCTGCAATGGATCTCCAGCGCTGTCCGTCTCTCGCCCTGACAGAACATTCCGTCAGACTACTGTTCGTCCATCTCTTAATGTTATCTTCCCATTTGTATCATCTACCTCTTGCTTGCCTGCCCTCAACTTTGCCCTCCAGTATGGATTTTATAAGAGTTATTTCTTTTAACGTGGCTGACATATTTCACTTCCTTCTTTTTTTTTTTTATTTCTTTCATCAACCCTGTTCTTTCTCATTTTTTCCAAAACTATATTTGAATGTTTTGTGCATGCGCATGTGTATGTGTGGTAATTAAACGTTCATTTTGTACGGTGTCAAAAGCTTTCTAGTAGTCTATTAAACATGCATTTTCCTGAACTTTTCTATATTTTTCTAATCAACATCCTCAAACAGATTTCGTTTCTCTGGTACCGCTGTCTTTTGTGGAATCAAAATGTATTTTTCAGCTACTTCCGCATGTATTTAATTTTGTAGGACTTTGTCATTGGTGAATGCCCGCCTAGAACAATGATTAGGCGCGGTCACAAACTGATAAAACAATTGGAACACATCTGAAGATAAACTCGGGGACAAGTCAACAGCTTACGGATAAACACATGCTCGACAACAAGGAAGTTGAGATATCATCCACTTGTATGGTTGGCAGGAGATAATAAATCACGGATTACAAACATGTATGTTGTCTTCGGTGTGCTGGTTATCTATTGGCAGACGTGCCATAATCTCCAACCCACATGTCCCGTTGTGTGAATACAACATGAAACAGCTACGTGTGACTTCTGCAATAATGTGAAGATTAACAAATACAGACAGTGTACATATCTGACAACCAATGGACATCCGTGAGGTATGCATACTGTGTGCGTGTTTATTATCTTTAATGTGTTTTGCAGAAGTCTTTCATTTTACATTGATATATACTGCTGCAGCCGTGAGTTCTCTTATCTGGAATCCCAAAATATGAGTGACCCCCCCCCCCCCCCCCCTCATCTCGCTTTGAACTTACGCGTACCCACATGCTACTACTACTTGTAATTGTTACTACTCGGGAGTGCACTAGAGGAATGCACTGCGGGAGTGCATTGGGGGAGTGCTCTGGGGGTGTCACTGGCGGAGTGCATTGGAGGAAGTCCACTGGGGGAGTTCCCTGGGGAGTGCATTGGGTAAATGCACTGGAGGGAGTACTCTGGGGTAGTGTACTGGGGTAGTGCACTGGGGATGTGCACTGGGGGAGTCCACTTTAGTTAGTGCACTGGAGGAGTGCATTGGAGGGAGTGCACTGGGGAGTGCACTGGGGGAGTGCACTGGAGGAGTGCACTAGAAGGAGTGCATTGGAGGGAGAGCACTTGGGAAGTTCCCTGGGGAGTGCAATGGAGGGAGTCCCTTGGAGGCAGTGTCCTGTGAAGTGTCCTGGAGAGAGTGCACTAGGGGAGTGCACTGGGTGTGCATTGAAGGGAGTGCACTGGGGAATGCATTGGAGGAAATGCACTGGAGGGAGTGCACTGGGGAAGTGTTCAAGAGGAGGAGAGAGAGAGAAGAAAGGAAAGAGAAGAGTGCCGGGTGAGCTATGGGTGAGTGCCGTGGGAGAGTGTACTGAGGGGAGAGCACTGGTTGATGTGCACTGGGGGAGTGCACTAGAAGGAGTGCATTGGAGGGAGAGCACTTGGGAAGTTCCCTGGGGAGTGCAATGGAGGGAGTGCCTTGGAGGCAGTGTCATGTGGAGTGTCCTGGAGAGAGTGCACTAGGGGAGTGCACTGGGGTGTGCATTGAAGGGAGTGCACTGGGGAATGCATTGGAGGAAATGCACTGGAGTGAGTGCACTGGGGGAGTGCACCGGCGGGAGTGTTCTGGAGGAGGAGAGAGAGAGAAGAAAGGAAAGAGGAGAGCGATAGAGAGAAGAGAGAGAGAACAAAGAGAGGAGAGAGGTGGAGAGAGGAGAGGAGATGCTAATCGATGTCACAAGCGCTGTCAACGAGGGTTCGAAGCCTACGTTCGTCGTCCGCTAACAGAGGACAAGGCTAGTCAGCTATTCCTACGTGCGTCAGGGCCGACAACAAGAGATGACCCTCGCACATCACAGACAGGTTCACGCGCCTTCCACGGAGCCAGTCTCGGGTGCGCTCTTATTCATGTGTACCGGCATATGTGGGATGGAGATGTGGCACTCACTCACATACACATTCTCTCTCTCTCTCTCTCTCTCTCTCTCTCTCTTACACACATTCTCCCTCCCTCCCTCCCTCTCTCTCTCTCTCTCTCTCTCTCTCTCTCTCTCTCTCTCTCTCTCTCTCTCTCTCTCTCTCTCTCTCTCTCAGACACAAACTCGCACTCGCACACACTTGCATGCACATACGAAAACACGCACTCGCTCATTTTCTGTATCTATGTGTCTTTGTCTGTCTCTCTCCCACATACAAACGTGCTCGCGCATATACTTACGCAAACATACATCAACTCACTCACTGTCTGTCCCACCCACACACACATACAATGTTGCATGTCCTTGGTTGGATGTTGCATGCAACACTATGTTGACTGTCTGGGAACAAATATAGGCCCAGTAGTTTGCCGTCGTTTTCTGAACGAAGGGGGTTGAGTGGTCTCGAGTTATGGTGACAGCCTCGGGTGCTGGAGGTCCCGGGTTCAAGCCCTAGTGAGGGCCGAGATTTTTTTTTCACTTTTCACGTGGACTTCTAGTAACACAATTTCCCCTGGTCTCTGGGTAGTGAGATCGGACGCCCGTGTGTATTGTTTCGCACGTAAAAAATCCCTTGGCAGTTAGAAATCGAAAAAGAGTAGCCTAACGGTGAGATTCTCCGGACTCAGGCTTGAGTTAGGAGTAGAACGGAGCACTTATGGGTTACACAGCTGTGCCGTGATGTTGATCCGTCGACTAAACTAAACTTTCTGAACGAGAAGTTAACGATTACATCCCACTGACACTCTTATGGTATGAATCCACTACCCTGACATCAGTGCATATGAAGTTTAACAGCGAGCGCCATAATCCTCTCGGACATCCTGACACACAAACACCCATACAAACGTCCCAACTTTGGCCACTTCAATTTTAAGGGAGACAAAGAAATTGTAATAATTGGTCAATTATTACTTAACTGTAGAATTCACACAACAAAAAGTAAAATAACTAGATAAATCCTTCAAGCTGAAATATACACATGTTCGCACAGTAATGTTGATTGTCTACCACGGTAAGTTTCAACTGACTAACATGTTTTTCTGTTTGCACAAAATTGGCCTATGTAGATTGATCATTATGGCTTCTGCAAACTTTAACAAGCGACTATTTTATGTATTGAACACCACACGGAAGGCACTGTCTCTATCAATCACATGACTGGTTTCCAACACGTGCCTACCAATTGATGACGCGGGAATCTTCCGGTGTGTCGGCCTCCATCGCCTGTGTGTAGTAGCTTGTCGACCCATTGAGTTACGTGATCACCCACCCTCGTGTGTAACTGTCACCTGTTCTGCCGATGTAAGTGGCCTGACACCTACATGTAAATTGGTAAATACAATTAGATTTGGCGTACACAGCGATCGGTTTTTTAATTGCTGGCTTGGGAATAGGTGTGGTTCTGTACCTAATAACTGGAGTTGCAGCACATAATGTTCGGCCGACTGCTGCCATGAGCCGGTCCTGTAGACGTTGCATTACGTCATCCCCTCGAAAGGTTAGCTGGATGAATACCTTGAGTTTAGGTACTGTAGTTTCGTCTGTTTTTGGTTTGGGCTGTTGGCAGTGGCGCTTTATAAATCCTGTGGAGTACCCATTCTGGTTTAAGACATTCTTCAGAGTTTCAAATTCCTCTGTCAGTGTGTCCTGGGTGTGTCCTGGACATGTGTGAAGCTCTGAAAATTTAAGTATTGGCCAGTCCATGTTTCTTTGCGGTACACCGATCTTTGAATTGTGCCGTCTGCTCTACGTCTCATTGGAGTATCTAGGAACGGCAATGATTCGTTGTGTTCGTGTTCCATAGATAGAGAAATGTTTTTGTGCGTCATGTTCATTATGGCCTTGAACGATGTTGCTTGTAGCTCGTCTGTTGTGATAATTAGTATATCGTCCACATAACGACGGTAGAAGACCAAGTTTTTAATGTCTGATGATCTCTTTTCTTCTAAATGTGCCATGAAAATGTCCGCTAGAATAGGACCAAGAGGACTCCCCATGGCCACACCGTCAGTTTGGCGGTATGATGTTTTTTTAAAAAAAAGAAAATTGCATTATATGTTGGCGGTACATAATAATAATAGCCCCTCCAGAATAGATATTGATATGCCTAGTTTTAGTTGTTTGTCTTTAAGGCGTTCACTTATTATTTTGACTGTCTCGTCTAATGGAACGCTGGTAGACAATTGACATTACTGTGCGAACATGTGTATATTTCAGCTTGAAGGATTTATCTAATTATTTTACTTTTATTTGTTTTGTATTACTTAACTCCCTTTGAACATCACACAAAATGCGGAGTCTTAAAAATACGACTCATTCTACACCAAATAAGTTCGCCGTACGTGATAAAGTTGGCATTTCTAACCCAGTCTATCTAAACTAACCTGGTTAATTTACACTGGAAGTGATTATTATCATTTGGTTTTTCTACCAAAGGGGCAAAGATATAATTAGGATGCAGTATAGAAATCAGTATGCGCCTGACTAGATGCAGCGAAATATGCCAGGCAATAAATTGTGCGAAATATTTGTGGCTTCTGTGTTAGAATTCACCATGGTAATACATTGTTTAGAATTTATAGAATTATGAACTATTAAAAAGGTCTCAAATCGTTTATCAATCACCTAATCAATCAATCAGGTGTCTCCACAATGAAGGTTAGCTGCAATGGGTCTCCAAAACTTGTCTGCCACTCGCCTTGAATTTACATTCTGTCCGTCTGCTGTTCGTCCATCTCTTGATGTTATTTTCCCATTTGTATGATTGTCTTCTTCCTGCTATCTTTCACCCTTACCCTTCAGTATGTTTTTTTTTTTTTAAATTTTAGTGTGTTATGTCTTTTAAACGGGGTTGAAATATTTCACTTACCACTTTTTTTTTTTTATTTCTTTCATCAAATCTCGCCATTCCCAGTTTTTCTACAACCTCTAAATTCGATTGGTTTTGTTTCCATGAAATATGAAATATGTTTCTATATATCCTCCTCTCCAGAGCCTCTATACGACTTTCTAATTGCATGTTCATAGTCAAGGCTTCCGTGCCACACAGTAGCGTTGAATATACATAACGTTAGAAAATTCTTTCCTTTATTTAATATGTTGTTAATTTCTCTATAAGTTAACACCGATTTCATGATTAAATAGTGTGGCCACCTCACAAGAATGTTCTTGCACTACCTGCCACATTGAAGGCCAGATTCAGAGCAAGGGGAGACCACCATGTTATCACCGTAGCACCAGCCTGCATTTGTGAGTGGGTTATATCCCCTTGTACGCCTGTCGGCTCGATCGAATATATTCGAATGCCACTTCAGATGGCCGGTTAGCGGGGTAGGGGTATTCCCTACCAAAGGAGATGTAAGACGCCCCCTTTCCTCCGTTAGTCTACGGGACACCCTTGGGCAAGGTGGAGTACCCGTTTAGCCCCCCGATCAGGGTTACGTGAAGCCATGGAAGCAGGTGGTGGATGGAGTGTGAGAGCAGCCGACAGATTGTTGTTGGTTATGGTCTTGCACTCTGCGGCGATAGGCAGATGATCTCATCAGTATAGACAATGGCTATGGCCACCGACTAGTATAGTCACTGCCCAGAAGGAAAATAATGGCAAACTACCTTCTGCAAAACTTGCCAAGAAACCATAACAACCATGAAAGAAAACATAATAAGAAAGAGATCTGGTGGCGAGACTCCCAGGCCAGGCAGATCAGATAACACTGGGGAAGAGTGTGACACAGGGACCAGTACTAGTAATCGTGATGACGGAGTTAATCCTGACTGTGTTACCAAGGAAATCCCCTGTGTCAGACTAAGAAACAGAGTGAGAATAGCAACGTGGAATGTGCGAAGTCTGTATGAGGGAAAGCTTAAAGTAGTATGTGATGAGATTGAGAGGTTAAACATTCAAATTTTAGGAATTAGTGAACATCGCTGGAGCGGCAAGGGACATTTTACAACTGAAAATTGAAGTCTTTTCATTTATTCTGGTAGAGACGTCGGAGGCCAGAATGGAGTGGTAGTTTGTTTAGATAAGACAACTGCAAAAGCTTTAATGGGATACAGTCCAGTTAGTGATAGAATCCTCACTATTAGACTTAAAGGCCGTCCAAAAACACAACTCTCATACAGATATATGCACCTACTTCAACAGCAGAGGAGGACGAAATTGAAGATTTTTACAGCACACTACAAGACAACGAACAAACTTTATTTTCAAAGGGTTAAGAATTGGGCACGCAGGCCCGTCTAACATTCTGCTCTTCTATCACTCTCTTTCATACATTATTTCATTCACACATCATTCAAGGCTAACAAAGAGCAGCAACAATATAAAAGATATGCATTATAAAGGCATGGGCAAAATGCGAACATCAAAACTAAGCGACTCAGTAATATTAGATAATGGTCTGACACTTGTTATTACCCATGTGGAATATACTGGCCTACAAAAAGGGGACTGGCTGTTATACTAGAGTTTTGTTATTATTATTATTATCTCTATTATTAAGGGGGAAGATAATCCGTATTGAGATAGTGTTCGAATAATTTGCGATTATATGAATAGGGATTGGTGATGTCTTTGATTTCTTGTGGAAGATTGTTCCACAGCTGAGCTGCAGAGTACGTTAAGCTTGTTTTGTATAAGTCAATCCTAGGCTTCGGAATGTGTAGTATATTTAAACGTTTATTCTGTCTAGCATTATATTTAAACAATGGCCAAAGGTAATTTGGGACATTCCGATGCAGGATTTTGTGAATTAGTTTAGCTTTATTGAAAAGCAGGCGTTTGCGGAATGGTAGTAACTGAAGGCGTTTATACAGGCTAGAATTGTCAGATAAATGTTTGCTATAAATTAGACTCATGGCCCGTTTCTGGAGTGAGTAACGTCGCTTGGTGTTTGAATTAGAACAACCGTCCCAGATTGTGGAGCAGTAGTCAAAGTGTGTCTGTATATGAGAAGTATAGAATAGTTTCCTTGTGTCCTCATCAAGGAAGTGTTTAATTTTGGCGAGTTGGTAGACTTTTTTCGCTGTTTGTTTAATGAGCGCTTGAACGTGGGAATTAAAGGTTAGGTTTCTATCAATGATTAGGCCTAATGTTTTGTGCTCAATTACACTTTCTACTGGCATGTTATCGATGTGAAGTTGAAGTGATGTGTGTGAGCTTAGAGTTTGAAGTCTTTGTCTGGTTGTTAATAACATTGCTTTTGTTTTAGTGATGTTAATTTGCATACGGTTTGAATAGCTCCACCTAACTACATTATTTAATTCTTGTTGTAAAGACGACTCCAGTAAAATAGTTTTCAGCGTTTGTGTACACTGTACAGTCATCTGCAAATAGATCGCAGGACGACGAAAGATGCAAAGGTAGATCGTTAATATATATAAATAATAGAGGGCCAAGAATAGAGCCTTGCGGTACTCCAATATTGAAGGTAGTGGTTTGAGACAGAGATTTATTATGTGATACTACTTGCTTTCTGTTTGATAGAAAAGATGATACTAGAGTGACTACATTAGGGCCAATTTTTATTGTCTCAAGTATTTTAATTAAAATAACATGGTCTATCATATCAAATGCTTTCTTTAAATCAATAAACACAGTTCCACATAGACTGTTGTTGTTTATATTCTGGTGCCAATTTTCTATCATGTTTGTTAGGGCCGTATGGCAAGAATATTTTGGTCGAAATCCTGATTGGCTGTCAACAATAAGCTTGTTGCGAACTAAATACTGTAATGTTACTTTATGGATGTGTTTTTCTAGTGGCTTAGATAGTGATGATAGTAAGGAAATAGGTCTGTAATTGTTCGGGAGACCATTGTCCAATGAACCAGATTTAAGAAGAGGGTACACTTTAGCGATTTTGAGAGCTGATGGAAAGTGGCCTTTGGTGAGACACTGATTATATACATAGGTTAGTGATGTACAGATCACTGGCGCAGCACAACGGAGAATCCGGCACATTAAATAAGATTGGTCATAATGATATAGCAATAATAATGGGAGATTTTAATGCAAAAGTAGGTGCAGGGAGAGCTGAAAATGAGAGACACGTTTTAGGAAAATTTGGATTAGGAAATAGAAATGATGCAGGTGACAAATTAAATGAATTTTGCACAGAAAATTAGTTAACGATAGCCAACAATGCTTTTTAAACAACATCCAAGAAGACTCTTCACATGGAAGTCTCCAGACAGTTTTACCAAAAATCAGATAGATTATATTTTAATACAAAGAAGATGGAGATCAAGCATAACATCTGCAAAAACCCTACGAAGTGCAGACTGTGATACAGATCATCAGTTATTAGAAGCAGATCTGAAATTAAAACTCAAAAAGCTTACCCGAGGACCAAGGCCACTTCGTTTTGATCTCACAAAAATACCAGATGCATACAACATAGAAGTTAGGAATCGCTTTGGGGTCTTGATGTCTGTACAAGAAGAAATGACACCTGATGAACTGGCAGTACAAGCTAGAGATATCTTGATAACTGCAGCCAAAGATTTAATTCCAACCAAGTAAAAGCAACTTAAGCCATGGATTACATCAGACACGTTAGAATTAATAAAACAACGAAGGGAGCTGAAAAAGAAAGGAGATGAATCCTATAACAGCAGGATGAAGTATAAATCTTTAACTCGAGAAATAAGAAAGAACACAAGAAAGGACAAAAATCAATATATACGAGATTGCTGTACCAGAATAGAGCAATAATGTTCAAATAAATGAAGTTATTGACAAGAAATGTTCAACCTCAATTGAATGTTATCTGTGTCAAGATGGGAAATACCTTAACAGAATCTAGACAAATTATAGATAGATGGCCGGAGTACTGCAGTGGAATGTATGATATGAGTGACAGTGAGGATATGAATGAGATACATGAGCCAATGACAGCAGAAACAGAACCTGAACCCTCATTAGATTAAATTGCTTGGGCTATAAAGAACCTGAAGAATGGTAAATCACCTGGATGTGATGAGATACCAGCTGAACTAATTAAAGCGGGAGGAGAAGAAAGCATACACATATATCAAGCATTATGTACAAAGATTTGGAAATATGTTATATGGCCAAAAGATTGGAAGAGAACTATCTTCATTCCAATACCAAAAAAGGGCAACCTGAAATTATGCACCAACTATAGAACTGTTGCCCTGATCAGTCATGTAAGTAACATTCTACTAAAAGTCATAATGCGAAGACTTCGAAAGAAAATGGAAGAAGAGATTAACGTGGTTCAAGCTGGATTTAGACAAGGAAGAGGAACAAGAGATCACATATTCAACATGCGTTTAATAATATAGAAGTGCAGAGAATTTAATGTAAACCTATTCTCATGTTTTGTGGATTATTCAAAGGCATTTGACTGTGTATAACATCAGAAACTTTGGGAAATCATGAGGAATATGGGCTTTCCATCACATGTAGTATAACTCATAAAAATGCTCTATCTAGACCAACAAGCAGCAGTTAGAATAGATGGCGAGACATCAGATTGGTTTGACATCAAGCAAGGAGTCCGTCAGGGCTGCGTGCTGTCACCCTATTTGTTTAACCTGTACGCCGAAAATATAATGAGAAATGTAAGAGATGGTATAAACAGGGAGCTATATGATGCCCTAAATATCGGCGGTCATGACATACCAGAGATTCGATATGCTGATGATACAGTATTACTATCCATAACACAGAATGGCATAGAAAACCTAATAGCCTCAACCCAATTGAATAGTGAAAATCACAACTTATATCTTAACATAGCAAAAACAAAGATAATGCATACAGATAAAACTACTATGGAGAAATAAATATACCTTAATGGGGGGAAATTGGAGGTGGTGGAAAATTTTGAATATCTTGGGTCATTGATTACCAATAACGGTGACACAATGAAAGAAATTAAACGGCGACTATCCATTGCTCTTCAAAGACTAAAACAGATGAATAAATTATGGAGTGGGACAGACAGAACTAAAAAAATTAGATTTTTAAGAGCATGCATCTTTCCCATTGCAACATACGCCTGTGAGACATGGACACTTACTAAACAAGCTGAACAGCGCATAAACGCCTTTGAATATAAATGTTATAGACGAGTTCTAAGAATATCTTGGGTAAAGAAAAGAACAAATGGATCCATACTTCAAGAGTTGAATATTGAGGAAGGTTGGCTATTAAAGACGATAAAACAATGAACATTGAAGTATTTTGGTCACTTGAAACGTCACGAAAGTTTGGAGAGAACAATAATGGAAGGGTATATGCCTGGGAAGAGAGGAAGAGGAAGGCCAAAGAGAAGATGGGTGCAGGATGTGGCGGATGATCTCCAGATGCGTTTATCAGACGCGGGACATCTTGCTTGTGATCCAGAAGTTTTCCGGAAGGTTGTTATGGGAGCGAAGTTCTGCAAAGAACATGCTACTGAATGAATGAATGAATGAACTTCAGATGGGGATTCTTCGATAATTAATGTGGAATGGGGAGGCCAGCATGGTAGAATAGATAAAAGCGCTTGTTCTTAAACATTCGACGTGCTGATACCGAGGTAGAGGGTTCAACCCCTACACAGGTCAGTTGGACTAAATTGTTGGCTTCTGATCTTTGACTTGGGGACTATATCGCAAGTACTTCTGAAGTCGAAGTGGCTTCCACTGATGGCGAGGGATACTGGTAATAGGGAAAGCTAATCCACACACAAAAAGTAGTCCAGTGAAGTAGCAGTACGTGTTTAGACAACGCTTGTGTTCAAAGCAAACGATGCAAACAACAAAACACAACAACCCTCCCCGCCCCCCCCCCCCAAAAAAAAAAACAACAAAAAACAACAACAACCTGGATCCCTAGTTGGATCTAGCTTGGAATAAGTATCAGGACATGTTCTGGAAAGTAAAGCCCGCCTGGGGTAATACTGACGAAGATCTCGTATTTTTTTTTTTATTTATAAAAAATGCGGTTCTAGCACAATATTACGGGTCATAGCAATATATAACTAATCACATCAATGGGTGAAAAAATGTTCTGTAGATTACTATATGTGTATTTTTTGTATACTGGGGTTTCAACAGTGTTTTTCAATTTGCGATCTCTTTTGATAATAATGAAATATCCGCCGACGCAAATTCAAAGTAGCAGCGACCGCTAAACAACAACAACAACAACAACAACAACAACAACAACAACAACAACAACAACAACAACAACAACAACAACAACAACAACAACAACAACAACAACAATAATAAACACATCCACACATTGCTACATTTTTATATAATTTAAATTTTTATCTTCGTTCGTTTAACGTATTTTGCGAGGCATCCTGATTGCTCTGGTGCGCCTCCAAGGTGGTTGCCTTCGTCTTCAGCACTTTTGCTAGGGTAGACTGTGGTCTTACTCGAGTTAAGATACTTATGTAAGTACACATGTGTCTGAGCGTGTATATACGTACATACACATCTAGAGCAGTCTGGTTTTACGGCGCCAGAGACTCGCCGTCGCCACTTCTCATGAAAGTTAAAACAATTAACCCACGTGAACGCCAGGAGGTGGACTTTTGCTGCCAGAGGTTATGAATGCACAAGCTTTGAGGGTATTTTGCAAGAGTGGCCGCTCAACTTTTCCTGCGCCCCTGAGTATATTTGGAAACAAAATGTAATTTAAATCGTGTACAGTTTAATGTTGAATCACAATGAATACATTCTCCAGTTTCATATTTCCAAGGTATAATGTCGCTTCTAATGTTGACATTGCAAGTACACTGTTAGAGATACGGAAGATAGTTAGTTAGTTAGTTAGTCGCAGTTCCAACTTCACAGCAACGGGTCATTCCCATTATGCTCCGTTCCTGTGCCAATGAATATCACACAAAACGCTCCCCACTGCCCAATGTGAAAAGTGGAAAAGACAGGAGTCTTGACAAACAACAGCCCGCACAGATACACTGTGCATAATGCCGCCGCCAGAATGTCAACACAATAGACCCCCACAAAACACCCAGTTCATTTCTGATTTAATCGGCAGTCATTCCAAAAGATACGGAAGAAAGACGTCACAATTCCTTAAGTGAGCCCGAGTTATGTATAAATTCTGCATTTACGGAAACCTGCTTGGATAGCGGGGAATGCCGATGCAAGTTGTGTCACGAGTCAATGGAGGGAGAAAAATGGATGACATGAAAACATACCGCGTAGGGTCCTAACGGAAAACGTACCGCGCGTCCTAACGGAACACATACCGCGTAGCGTCCTAACGGAAAACATACCGCGTAGCGTCCTAACGGAAAACGAATCGCGTAGAGTCCTAACGGAAAACATCAGGGAATGCTAAACCGGTTAACAAACACTCAAAGAAGTCGGACGAAAGTCACAAATATCGTAGCTCTGGCGTAAACTCTCACAACGCAAAGTCCAAAACAAACAAAATGAATATTTGATGAAAGAAAGAAAGAAAGAAAGAAAGAAAGAAAGAAAGAAAGAAAGAAAGAAAGAAAGAAAGAAAGAAAGAAAGAAAAAAAGAAAGAAAGAAAGAAAGAAAGAATTATAAGAGTGAGTCGAAAGCCCAGGGGTATGTTGAAAAGGGAGACCACTGATATTGCTTGTTTTAAATCCTGGGGTTGCACGACAGCTGGTGAGACAAACATCAGTTTTATGTTTGCAACAATGCGAAATTTCTTAAAACCAACTGCAACTAAAATGAACCGTGGCTACCGCCCAGAGGACACTTGGCAACATCCTTGAAGTCGCAACAATCAGGTTGGAAATCGTTGATCTAGACCAGGGGCGGAGAACGTCCGGCCCACGCAGTATAAGGCCCGTGAAATCATATGGTCTGTCCCTGCCCAGGAAACCGCAGGCGGGACTGGGAATCTAATAACACCAATACCAACTAACGTCACACGCCTCACAAAAGTGAAGCCATGCCAGCCACCAAATTCAAGGTGAGTTAATTAAATGGTTGACCAAATACAGCAGGCTAACTTGAAAGTTGATAATTTTGTTATGTCCCGCGATTGATGTTATACAAATCCACATGACCCTTGGCAGAAGAAAAAGGTTCCCCCACCTCTGGTCCAGACATAAGTAATGCAACTTTGCAAGTTCAGTATACCGTAGGGTTAGGAATAAGTTAGGATCAGCTAGTCTCTCTCGGCTTGTGGTGAACAGCGAAAATTAGTAGCCTGCCGATGCTCCGCATATCACACAAGTTAACCGCACCTCTCTGTGGTGTAGACCAGGAAACTACGACCGCGAGGTGGTGGGGGGGGGGGGGGCGGGGGGCCTCCTCTGGGGGGGGGGGCTACCCTTGATCAGATGTGTGTTATAAACCTGCGACTCGCCAAATTCAGGTACCCGATTTCACTTTCCCCAGTAACTGCGCCTCCCCTTTCCATCCATCCATCCACCCACACACGCACTCACCCCCCCCCCCCCCCACACACACACACATATAAGAACAGACATGGGGAGGGGGATATGTTGACAGAATACCCATAAGCAGACTGACGGACAGACAAGACAAGACAGACATATACACATATAATTACAGTCATACACACGATAGATGACCAGACGTGTTTATAGTTTGATAAAATCTGAGCCCAACAGACAGATCTCAAAGACATAGAGGGAGAGAGAGGGTAGGAAAGAGAGGGGGAGTAAGAGGGGGAAGTGAAAGAGGGAGAGAGGCGAGAGAGGAGAGGGAGGGAGGGGAGAGAGGGACAGACAGACAAACAGACAGACAGACAGACAGACAGACAGACAGACAGACAAAGTTCGACCGAAAAAGAGTAAAACAAGCAGAGAGAGAGAGAGAGAGAGAGAGAGAGAGAGAGAGAGAGAGAGAGAGAGAGAGAGAGAGAGAAAGTGAGTTAGAGAGTGAGCGAGAGAGAGTGAAAAAGAAAAAGATGGAAAGAGATATACAGACAGGTAGGCTCCTATAGACAGACATGTACGTACATAGACACTTGGCCTCAACATATACAGAAACACCGACAAACAAGCCAAGCCCTAAACACACAAAGGATAAATGAGAAATATCTGAACCAGAACAAACTGACAAATCAAATATTTAGTAGCATATAGAGTGACAGTCTCATCTGACTCACAACAATATCCCGTTTAGCCTCTAGGGAATATAATTTGAATATACGAGTACAATGTCCCTCAACATTTCCGATTGATTATTTTTGTTGACTCATGACGTCAAAGAAAGCATACAATTCATATCTAGATTCTCATGTCTTAATTATGAATTTGTATTCTGGTTATACGTCCTCAATCAATCAATCAAGTGACATGCCGGAAAGCGTGGGCGGTCATGACTCGCCACTTCACTCGATCACTAGCGTCGTGGATCAGCTCAGTGTTCCTGTCTCGTCCATGCCATGTGGCCAAGCCATCCAGGTACTTTCCTCTCGGTCTTCCCATTGGTCTGTTCCCCTCGATCTTGCCAGTTGTCACTAAGTTTTCCACACACGAAAACTGATAATTAGATGTGGAAAGGAAAGGTCAACAATGAACATCACAGTAAACGTGAAGATACTAGAACAAGTATCAAGTATCTCCTACTTTGGACACGTAATAACAGATGATGACAGAAGTAAAATTGAAATAAAAAAGCGAATAGGAATGGCCAAAAATGCTTTCACCAGCATGAAATCAGTATTAACATCTAGAGCGATTAACATGAATTAAAAATAAGAATTGTCTAACGTTATGTATATTCAACACTACTGTATGGCGCGGAAGCCTGAACATTGGACAAGCTATTTTACAGTCGAATAGATGCCCTGGAGATGTGGAATTACAGAAGAATATGTCATATTTCATTGAAACAAAAACAATCAAATACAGAGGTTCTAGACAAACTGGGAATGAAAAGAGAGTTGATGAAAGAAATAAAAAAGAGGCATGTGAAATATTTCGGCCACGTTATATGACAACAGCGGGCCGAACCGTTCAAGAATCCAGTGGTGCCCACTCTATGACCACGAGCAGCATGACGATGGAGGTGATGGCAGTTACACAGGCTTTCATATGGCTGGAATCATAGCATTATACCAACGTGTGTGTACTAAGTGATTCAATGAGCATGATTCAGAAGGTCGAAGCTGGATCTGTACGTAGACAGTGGACTGAGTCGCTGAGGAAGTCTGTTGTCCGTAAAGTTACCTTCATCTTCGTCCCGGGACATGCGGGAGTCGAGGGAAATGAACGAGCTGATAAACTGGCTGGCTCTGCACCCCCTGTAAATGGCCAGCCCATGGATCGTGCCGATGTTATTAACGTCCTCAAAGACATGCCGAGAACAGAAGACATTGACGTCAGTGAATCCACATCGCTGTCCATGATGAAAGATTTGGGAATAAGAATTGGCACGGCCAGACACGAGACATCGGGAAAACGAGGTACCTCGATAACCAACACAGAACTGGCACTATTAGCCACCGGACGCTGATGCATATGCTGGGGGAGGATCTGAGCACCTATGGACCTGTCCGAAGTGCTATGAAGATGCCCCAACTGATAACTGATAACTCTCATAACAGCCATACTGGAGAGCAAAGTTGAATGCGAGTAAGAGGTAGACAACAATACAAGTTGGAAGATAAAATCGAGAGATGGAGCAACATCAGCCTGATATAATTTACAGTCAGGGAGAGAGACAGATAATGTTGGAGATCCATTGCAGCTAACCTTCTGTTGTTGTTTGTCCATCAAGAATTATGATGACCATTCATTTCATCCAGTGGGGTTGAAAGTATGGAGGCGTGAGTTCTAAGATGGCTGGTAAGGAATACTTAGTTGGATGAAGAATGACTTGCGCGATGAATTGGATTAAATTGTGGAAGAGTTGAGCAATTCGTTGACCACACTCTCTCGCCTGAGTGCATCTTAATCCAGTGGCAAGACAAGTCAAGGCGACTGGAAACGAATACAGGTGCAGCGAATGACCAGGGCGCTCTATGTGCCTTGCCGTGCTCATAACGTTACACATTGCTTTGCAGGTAAACGCCGTCGAGTACTGATTGGTATATACTAGTATGGGGGTAGCAACATGTAGCCAAACCACGGTAGTGCAATGCCTATCACGTTTGCCTGCTGACCTTGTGGTTGCCATGTGTCGCAGGATAGAGAATGCAGCACGTATAGATATAGATTATCGGGAAGTTAAAGGAAATAGTATATAGTGCACACTGAACGCAAAAGCGCTTACTTAGAAACGATGACGTAAAAAACGGGATACTAGAAGAACGAAGGGTCTGGAAGAAGGCAGGCTGAAGGACGAACATCTGAATGCTGTTCAGAAAAGCAAAGATATGAAAGTATATATCAGGAAGCAGTCAGTTTAGATAGTTCCAGCAGAAAGAAGCAATGGAGAAATCGACACACCGTCCATCCTACCAGTAATCATGTTTCTCAAGATAGTATGAAGCTCGCCCTAGACCACAAGTCACTTGCCATTCAAAAGTACTGTAAGTATGTTGTGAGAAAGTTTGACCGTTGATGATCAAGAACAAATCAGGCTCGTGCCTGACGATAGATAGGCTGAGACAAGAAAGATTATAGAACAGAGCGTGAGTTGAGTACATGGGAATGCGAACACGGTCTGTGTGTTATTATTACATATAATTATAGTCTGTCAGTAGCAGAGTGGAAAGGAAGATTATTGGTACGTACACAAATTGATCTACGTCAGTGAGAAACAGAATCAGCGATATTCGGAAAAAGTATTCATACCAGAAAGAAATCTGAAGACTGTTGAGCAGAAGAAACATAACCCTACGTGGCAAGTTGATCTACGAGTGAAATCATGTTACTAAAGATAATTTATGATCATCGTTATCATATTGTCATGATATTTTTCATTATTTTGAAAAACAATGAAATCATGAAAACAAGAATGAAAAAAAAAACCAAATCATGAAAACAAGTATGAAAAAAAAATGAAATCATGAAAAAAGAAACAAATTAATCATGAAAATGAAAATAAGAATACACATGAAAAAAAAATAAATCATTAAAACAATAAAAGAATAAACATGAAAAAAAAAATAAGTCATGAGAAAAAAAAAAGAAAAAAAAAAAGAAATGAAAAACAAAACATGACAAAACAAGTGAAAAAGATAAACAAAAGAAAAAAAAATTCAATACAAGATTTTGTCATTATTTCATTTATTTCACTATTGAGTTGTCACATGCAATATTTATTATTTTGTTTTGTCATAACACTGCACACGTTATGTACACAACATGCACAGGTTCAACAGGTTCAACACGACAAGTCACTGTACCACGACATAATAGAGTGGACATATAAGTCAAAGGTTACTACATGGGTATCAAAACAGAATAACACATCGGATCCACGTACAGAATAATGATTATAATGAAATATAACGGACGTACCGGAAGAAATAAAGTACAGAAACGATAAGAAAACGTGAAGTATGACTTAAAGAGAGCAATTGGTTTACGACATGCTATGTTCAAGATTATATTTGTTTGAGTTGTATATGCATTGATTCCAGTTCAGATATGTTAATACACATTTATTGTGATTTTATGCATTGCATCATCATGTATATGTATTAAATTACTGGATGAGCAAGACGAATGGGAAAGAAAGTAATATTAGGTAATTAAATGGTTGAATTAGTAATACTATTATTATGTTGGTAGAATAGGAAAGGGATATTACAGGTACATAATAGGCTACAAGAATCATGAGCAACAGATGTCAAAGAAGAATATACAGAAACATGCGATAACGTTATAACGATACGGAAAGGAAATGCACATATGCTACGGCGGCAAACCCCACCCAGGTAAATACACTACACTGAGACAGTCGAAGCACAGGGTACATTACGACAACTGAAGTGAGGATCAAACGCACGATGGATTATATGAAGGTCGAATATGAAGCTGCACAGTCTAAAGGGAGGCATGAGCGATTCAAGTACTAATGATGTCAGTGGAAGCTGGATTTGGCGAGCACATACATACCTTACCCAGAGCGTGAGGGCTTGGAGTGGGTAGGATGCTTGCATAATATGTGCGATTGAGGAGCTGCTGGGGATGTCTGGAGAGACATTGGATCTCAGTCATGCTGGACTTCATTTCTCTGAAATACAAAGGAGTTTGGAGCCACGCATTGTCTACGGTGTAGATGAAGGATGTGTCCGACTTATATTTATGTAGTGATGATGTTCATGAAAATCAACTTCTCACAAGGGGGATAATCTATAATGATAGTGAATAAGCTCTAGTTTATAGCCAAATGTGGACGGAGATGTGCGACCAAGTCAAGAGATTGATATCTGCGACCAAGTCAAGAGATTGATATCTGCGACCTTTAGTGGACAATGAAGACTGATATGTGCAACCATGGACCCAATATGACAGATGTGTGAGACTACTGCGATTCATGTCAAAGACTGGTAGACTGAGATATTAGTGTAAAATGTTTACAACATTTCAAATTTGCGGGGGGGGGATATGCCATGTATCGCAGGATAGAGAATGCAGCAAGTGCACTTATAGATATAGATTATCGGGAAGTTAAAGGAAATAGTATATAGCGCACAATGAATGCACAAGCGCTTACTTAGAAACGATGACGTAAAAAACGGGAGACGAGAAGAACGAAGGGAAGAGAAGAGTCTGGAAGGAGGCAGGCTGAAGGGCGAACATCTGAATGCGGTTCATAAAAGCAAAGATATGAAAGTATATATCAGGAAGCTGTCAGTTTAGATAGTTCCAGCAGAAAAAAGCAATGGAGAAATCGACACACCGTCCATCCTACCAGTAATCATGTTTCTCAAGATAGTATGAAGCTCGCCTTAGACCACAAGTCACTCGCCATTCAAAAGTACTGTAAGTATGTTGTGAGAAAGTTTGACCGTTGATAATCAAGAACAAATCAGGCTCGTTCCTGACGATAGGCTGAGAAAAGAAAGATTATAGAACAGAGCGTGAGTTGAGTACATGGGAATTTGAACACGGTCGGAGACCGGCATAGTGTAATGCTCATGCTGTAATGCTGTTCGGGAATAAACATTCATGCCCAGACTAGGACGCACATGAGTTCCTGTTATTGATTATTACATATCTTCAACAAACAGTCACGTATTCGCTGTTAAGACCTATTGTTGGTTGGTTTGAAATGCCATGGTGGACGATTCGGCATATACTCAAAGCAAGCCATTGAAACCCTAGTAAACCCAGTAGAAACCCCGAATTGACTCGTGGCAGTGGTTATATGTTCGAACCGAGCTGGATTGTTTAAACTGATCTGAAATTCCACGCAGGCCCCGCCTACAACTTACAATCAACCCAGATGATGTACAAACTGGATTGATGATGGACAAACTGCTCATAATGACACACAAATTGTTCACTAGACGCACAGACTGTTCATAAGACGCACAGACTGTTCATAAGACGCACACTGTTCATAATACGCACAGACTGTTCTCATGACGCACAGAATGTTCACATGACGCACAGATCGTCTAGATGACACACAGACTGTATACGTGACGCACAGATTGTCTAGATGACGCAAGATTGTCTAGATGACGCACATACAATTCACATGAGGCACAGATTGTCTAGATGACGCACAGACTGTTCACATGACGCACAGATTGTCTAGATGACGCACAGATTGTCTAGATGACGCATATACTCTTCAAATGACGCAGGACTGTTCACATGATGCACAGACTGTTCACATGACGCACAGATGGTTTAGATGACGCATAAACTGTGTAAATAATGCACGAACTGTCTAGATGACGTGGAAACTATTCACATGACAAATTGTCTAGATGATGCTGAAACTGGCTATATGAAACTGAAACTGGCTCGATGGCGCTGAAACTGGCTAGATGATGCAGAAACAGTTTACACACTACCCAGATGTGGTAACACTACCCAGATGTGGTACATACTACCCAGATGTGGTACACACTACCCAGATGTGGTACATACTACCCAGATGTGGTACACACTACCCAGACGTTCACCACAAGTCAAAAATGCTGTACAAGCTGCCCAGCCTAAATACTGTACATACTGTCTAAATATTGTAACACTGTCTAACTGTTGTGCACACTACGTAGATGTACAGCCTACCCATACCTTGCAGAATCTACCCAAATGATGAACAAACGGCCCGGCCCATGTACGTCAATGTACAAACTCCACACTAAATTGCCCCATTTTACCCAATATTTCATGACCAATATTCTATGACAGCCTCGGCTGCAGAAACAGCAAGACAAACGAGCACTCCAGCTTACAAAACACATTTATCAGGGGCAGTAATAAATGTGATTTTTATCTCCCTTTGGATTTCGGATTTCGCTTCTCTTCCCCCGCCAAAATAAAACAAAAAACTTCGGAATTAATGCAGATTGATTTGGTGTGATCTTAATTTGTGTTAAGCTGAGTTGATGTCTATCTAATTATTGTATCTTTCGGTTTTACGATCATTCCTGCAATTATTATCAAGCATATAAATAAGAGCAAAATACCCCTTGATTTGATTATCTCCCATTGTATTAAAAAGCCCACTTCGGCAAATTACTATAGGTAATGGCCTGAAGTGCCATAGTGTCAAGCATTGTCAGGGTAGATTACCTATTTAGGGCTATTAGCGAGAAGAAGAAGATAGTTATGATGCACAGCCAACGCTAGTGCACTTCGCACAAGCTCAAAGACGCTCGGTCTCTCTCAGCCCAAGCCGCTGTGTAGGCGAAGAGCTACACTTGGAAACTGGAAGTTTCTTGCGGTTAGTTCGTACTGTATTCCCTCCGTCTGTCTTCTGTTCATACGTGATTGGCGCCCTTGAAGCAGGGATATCAGCTCTCTCGCGAGTGACCTGGACAAAAGATCCACAGAAGTTCTCGGGGTTGAGGCCTCGGCAAGTGGCAGCCCTTCAAGCCAGTGCTATCCACTCTGACATGTCTATATAATCCAAGAATTGAGGTGGAGGAGCTTACTGCGGCAATCCATTGACTGCAGGATAAAAAGCAAGAACACATGTGATTGTATCGAGAGTCACAGAGCATGGTGAGTGGGGATAAAAAAGGTATGTTTCGAATAGAGTGCCATGCTTCAATTTAACACACACAAAACATCAAAGACACAGAGCATCCGTTGGAATTGTTCCCCAGGGTATGCTTGTGTGTTGGGAAACGAGCAGGCTGGATGGATCTACACAAATGGGTGGCATATTGGTGCATGAAAAGGCAGGTGTGGCCACGGCCCTTTTGGTCTTCTCTGGAACTACGGAGACCCATTGGTCTTCTCTGGAACTACGGAGACCGATGGGTCTTCGCTGGAACAACACATATTTGTATATAAGGACATGTCTGGATATATGAAACACGGGTGTAACCCATAAGTGCTCCGTTCTCCTCCTAACTCAAACCTAAGTTTGGAGAAACTCAGCTCAGTGCACGAACTCCGTAGTACCGGCGAGGATCCTGTCATACTTTGGGTAGATTTTTAACTCGAAATTTTGCCCGGGCAGCGCCGTTAGGCTACTCTTTTTCAATTTCCAACTGCCAAGCGATTTTTTACGTGCGCAAAAACACACGGGCTTCCGATCTCACTACCCAGAGACTCATCATCATCAAGTGCCGTGCCGGCTGGCGTAGGCGTTCATGGCTCTCCATAGATCTCGGTCTTTGGTTCTCTGGATCAACTCTGCTACTGATATTCCTCCATGCCACCGTCTCAATCCATCCAGCATCACTTCTCTTGGTCTACCTCTGCCTCTCTTCCCCTCGATCTTTCCAGTTGTTACGATGTTCTCCAATGCCTCTCTTCTCATCACATGACCGAGGAAAGCTGTTTGTCTCTGTCTTATTGTTGTATATAATGTTCTAGTTTCATTAGCCTGTTTCAGGCAGTCGTCGTTAGTTACTCTGGCAGTCCAAGGAATTCGCAACATTCGTCTCAGGAACCACATCTCTGTTGCTTCTAATTTCTTCTTAATTTGTTCATTTACATTCCAAGATTCACTGCCATACAGCAAAACTGGTTCTACATAGCATTTCAGCACTCTCTTTCTTACATTCACTGATAGTGACTTATTGCATAAGATACTCTTCATTTTCTGAAATACGGCTTTTGCCTGCCCTATTCTGCTCCTAATCTCTGTTGTACATCTTCCATCTGATGTTATAAATGCCCCTAGGTATCTAAAATTATCAACTTGGTTAAGGATTTTCCCTTCTATTTCTATGTCACATTTTGGTGTCACCATTTTCTTTGATATTACCATTGTTACTGTTTTCTTGATATTCAAGGAGAGTCCTTTCCTTGCACTCTCTGTTACTACAACGTCTAATAATTGTTGTAGGTCTGTTGAATTATCCGCCACCAATACTGTGTCATCTGCATAGCGTATATTATTTATATTATAACCTCCAACTAGTATTCCTGGCATCTCTTTGATCTCTCTCATTATTACTTCGCTATACAGGGAGAAAAGATCTGGTGACAAGACACACCCTTGTCGTACTCCTAGCTTTATCTGTTCGTAACTACCCTCTTTATTTCCCATTTTAATTGCTGCTACCTGGTTCCAGTAAAAATTCTTTATTATTCTTAAATCTTTTCCATCAGTGTTGATATCTTCCAACATTTTAATCAGTTCATCATGTTTTACTTTATCAAATGCCTTAGTATAATCTATGAAGCACAAATATATGTCTCTCTGTTTCTCTATTGACCTTTCTATTAGTGTCCGTAATGTATAAATTGCATTGTTTGTGCCCTTTCCTTCCACAAATCCATACTGTTCTGCACTAATTTCCATTTTTATTTTCTTTTTGGTTCTTCTCATTATGATTCTGAGTAGAAGCTTAGTGATATGGTTTATAAGGTTAATTGTACGAAAATCTTCACAATCAATTGCTCCTGGTCTTTTTGGTATAGCTATAAATACAGATTTCAGCATATCACTGGGTAAATATCCACTGCTGTAAATATCATTCAACATTTTGGTTAATATATCTACTCCAAATTCTCCCAATACTTCTAATTCTTCTATTGTGATTTCATCTGGCCCAGCTGTTTTTCCTTTCTTCATACGTTTCATAGCGTCAGCGACTTCTTCTTTCAGAATAGGTGGACCTTCTAAGTTACTATCTTCTGTTAATTCTTCCCTTTCTCCTTCATATCTTATATACTCATTCCACCTCTTCATTATAGCATCTTCCTCTAATATTATCTTTCCTGTTTTTGATTTCAAACACCCTGTATTTATTCTTATTTTTCTTCCTGTAAGCTCACTGATTTGTCTGTGCATATTTTTTGTATCTTTAATGGAATTTAATTCAATTTTTTTGCATTGCTCGTTTAACCAACTTTCTTTAGCCTTCCCACATTTATCTTTTATTTCTTTATTAATCTTAGCGTATTCTTGTTTGTCATTTTACTCTGTTTTCTTTTGTCCATCAGTTTTAAGATATCTTCATTCATCCATTTTTTCTTAGCTATTTTGCCTCTCTCCGGTAATACTTCTTTGCTAGTTTGATGAATGGAGTCCCTTAACATTTCCCATTGTTCATCTATACTCTGTATTTTAGTTTTTGCATTGTACCTATTTTTCACAGTCACTCTGTATTGTTCTTGCATTTCTTTATCTATTTTCAGAACCTCTTCATTAAGTCTCATATTCTTAACCATTTTTTCCCCTCTCTTTAATCTTACTTTTATTTGTCCACATAGTGGTACATGATCACTATTACAGTCAGCACCAGGCATTGTCTTTACATTAATTAAAGCATTTCTAAATCTTTTATTAATTAGTATGTAGTCAATTTGGTTGCGTATTTTCTTATCAGGGCTTATCCATGTGTACAGTCGTCTTTTATGGTGTTTAAACCATGTGTTTCCAATTATCATATCATTGATATTTGCCCATTCTATTAGCTTTTCCCCTCTTTCATTTCTTGTACCTAAACCATAATTCCCCACAACATCCTACATTTTCCCCTTTCCTACTTTTGCATTAAAATCACCAAGTATTATCTTTATTTCTTGTGATCCAATTTGAGCCATCGCCATTTCTATTTCGTCGTAAAAGTGTTGTATTTCTTCATCACTACTGCTTGCTGTTGGTGCATATACTTGTATAATATTTATGTCTATTGGTTTGCCTTTGACTTTTACCATAATAACTCTATCTGAAATACACCAGTATCCATTAATTGACTTGGCTGTTTTTTCGTCTAATATTATTCCTACACCTTTTTCATGTGTATCCCCTCCAGAATAAATTATTGTGTGATTGTCAGCTATAATTTTGCCCGATCCCTTCAATCTCATCTCACTAACGCCTAGTATATTCATTTTCATGCTATCTATCTCTCTTAGAACATTGGTCAACTTTCCTAGCTCATTTAATGTCCTAACATTCCATGTTCCTACCCTAAATTTATTTATTTTAGTTATGATTTTGCCATCAGTAGCTGGATGACGGTCTGGTGTCACCTGTGGCTCATGACTGTCACTACCGGACGAGGATGCCCTAAGACAGCCATTAACGTCCTTCACTAACTTTGATATATGTTTTGCCATAAAGTCTTGGGAAGATAATGTGGTGGTTTCCCCTTGCCTTCCACATTCACATGGTGGTCTTTTTACCTCTGCCTTTGACAGCCATTTCCGACTGCAAGGACAAGTGAGTGCCCTGCTCTGCTCAGCTGCAGAGTTGTCCACTTATTCCGGTGGATACTCGGTCCCCAGAGCTGTGTTAGCCACACCGTAGTGTGTTTCCATCCTCTACCGCGGGGAGGTGCAGTTGGGATTTTCCCTTCATAAAGTTATGGTCTCTGACCAAAACTCTCCAGTACTTTTAGAGGACAGAGACTAGGGGAAATTTTGTTACCAGAAGTCCACGTGAAAATAATCCGGGTCCTTACTAGGGGTTTAACCCGGGACCTCCAGCACTCGAGACGGACACCATACCTCGAGACCACTATCCCCCTTGCTGGTGTGTATCTGTGCACATTGTATTGACACGTGTGCATCTTATTTTCGTTTCCATTTCAGATTCTATATTTCGTTTCGCTTTCTGTTTCTTTCCGCCTTTTATATCCCATTTTGTCCCCCGATATTTCCGTTTAAAGTTTTCCCACTGAAGAATGTACAGGTCAGTATTCCACTGTGTTGTTCGTTTAAAAAAAAAAAATAATGTTAGTGTTTCGTTTCGCATGTTTTGATTTGGACTCCCGTAACAGCTCGGCAGCATTATACGTATTTTTTCTGTTACCATATTACATTCTCAACTGTTTATAAACCAGTGTCCCTGGATGTTCATAAACCAGTTTGCCTCCACGTTCATGTCTAGAAGATCATCTTATCCTTTCCCTATCTGAACTACGACATTACAAGAATTCTCATATAACACCTCACCCTTAAAGTTTCTATTATCTCATATAATATTTGTTAAATGATCCATGATTCACATCCACACGTCGCGAAAGAAATCATGCATTCTTTTAACTGCCATTAATTTGCAAATGTTATACCTTACGTTCCCCAGAACCTTCCCCCAATATCAATTTGCATCACTCGACTCCTCGACTGCACATGCCTATTATCCTTGTCAACCATCTTGAAGTAACATGATCCAACAGCTTATGAACATGAAGCTAGTGACATTCCACCGGGGTCATGTTGGGACACCATAAACTGATTACTACCTGCCCCAAACATGTTTACAAACAATTACAGTGTTCCCCTGAGTGACGCCCAATTCAGAAATTTGAGAACACTTTAGCCATCAACTCCATTTTGGCGGAAATGAAACTCGTGCGCACATAAGAGTCATGCGCAGTGGGGTATTTAAATGCACGTGTCTCAAATTTGGTTGATCGTGTTTTCGGGAAGTTTTCTTATCTCACGACATTGCACTTGGTTTCCTTTTCTCGATTGTTGAATTCTCGCAAACTTTTTCTTCTTCCACCTTATTAACTTTTAACAAACGGCCAGCTAAGGTAGCATAATCAGCTAGATCCAATAATCAGCTTTTCCGATAAATACCTAGATCCGCTGATTACCTAGATCCAATAATAACCTAGATCCGATAATTACCTAGATCCGATATTCAGCCAGATCCTACAATTCCATCCATTCATCATATGCCACGCCGATAATCAGCTAGATCCAATAATCACCAAATCCAATAATCACCTAAATCCGATAATCACCAAGATTGAATAATCACCTAGATCCGATAATCACACTCATCCAATAATTACGTACATTCAACAGTATCACAAGTTACCTTAAATTTAAAAAAAAAAAAAAAGAAAGAAACTTGCATTTCCTTTACAGAACACTGCAACCAGTCCCTACATTTACTGACCGATTTACTAGATAATCTTAGTTCACACCGCAGACCACTGAAATCAATGCAAGGCGGCCTTGTAACAAATCGTCCGCAGCTGATTTCGAAAACTCTGTGTGAGAGGGGCATTATGAAACTACGTTTCACTATACCTTGGTCCCTGCGCCAGACATGCCACTGTACCTCATATCATCATATTGTGCATGCCGATAAGGGTAGGCGGTCATGCTTCGTCATCTCACTCGATCATCAGAGTCGTGGATCAGCTCCGTGTTCTTGTCCCGACTAAGCCATGTGGTCAAGCCATCCATGTATTTACTTCTCTGCCTTCCTCGTGTTCTTTCCCAACCCCACCCCCCTCAATCGTGCCAGTTGTCACCAAGTTTTCTAGTTTATTTCTTTCCATAACGTTTCCAAAAACGTTTGACTGTCTACGCCTAATTTCTCCAATCAGTTTACGGTTTTCATTTGCCTCTTGTATGACTTGCTCATTGTTTTTTTTTTTCCTGTCTATCCATGATATTCTTTGCATTTTCCTCAGAAACCGCAATTCCACAACCATTAGTTGTTTTTCAGCTTGTCTGCTCATTATCCACGTTTCATATCTATACACAAGTACAGGTTCTATGCAGCACTTAACACACTATTTCTCGTTGCGTACCTCAAATACGTACAGTGTACACAAACGCTGAAAACTGTATTTTACTTGAGTCGTATTTACAACAAGAATTAAATAATGTAGTTAGGTGGAGCTATTCAAACCGTATGCAAATTAACATCACTAAAACAAAATCAATGTTATTAACAACCAGACAAAGACTTCAGACTCTAAGCTCACACACAACACTTCAACTTCACATCGATAACATGCCAGTAGAAAGTGTAATTGAGCACAAAACATTAGGCCTAATCATTGATAGAAACCTAACCTTTAATTCCCACGTTCAAGTGCTCATTAAACAAACAGCGAAAAAAGTCTACCAACTCGCCAAAATTAAAAACTTCCTTGATGAGGACACAAGGAAACTATTCTATACTTCTCATATACAGACACACTTTGACTACTGCTCTACGATCTGGGACGGTTGTTCTAATTCAAACACCAAGCGACTTTACTCACTCCAGAAACGGGCCGTGAGTCTAATTTATAGCAAACATTTAACTGACAATCCTAGCCTGTATAAACGCCTTCAGTTACTACCACTCCGTAAACGCCTGCTTTTCAATAAAGCTAAACTAATTCACAAAATCCTGCATCGGAATGCCCCAAATTACCTTTGGCCATTGTTTAAATATAATGCTAGACACAGTAAACGTTTAAATATATTACACATTCCGAAGCCTAGGATTGACTTATACAAAACAAGCTTAACGTACTCTGCAGCTCAGCTGTGGAACAATCTTCCACAAGAAATCAAAGACATCACCAATCCCTTTTCATATAATCGCAAATTATTCGAACACTATCTCAATATGGATTACCTTCCCCCTTAATAACAGAGATAATAATAATAATAACAAAACCCTAGTATAACAGCCAGTCCCCTTTTTGTAGGCCAGTATATTCCACATGGCTAATAACAAGTGTCAGACCATTATCTAATTTTACTGTGTCGTGTAGTTTTGATGTTCGCATTTTGCCCATGCCTTTATAATGCATATCCTTTATATTGTTGTTGTTCTCTGTTAGCCTTGAATGATGTGTGAATGAAATAATGTATGAAAGAGAGTGATAGAAGGGCAGAATGTTAGACGGGCCTGCGTGCCCAATTCTTAACCCTTTGAAAATAAAGTTTGTTCGTTCGTTCGTTCGTTCGTTCCATGTAATACACGTGTTACTGCCAGTCCCCAATAGAAATGGACGATTAGCATACTTTCAGGACATCATGAGGTTACGATTCGAGGTGCACCTTTTCTTAACCAAGTGAACATTTAAAGTGGTCTTTGCCACGCCAGGTGCTTTAGTCCAAAGAACATGTTCTTTTTCGCACGGGCAGCAGAACAGGAAGTCACACATGTGATAATCATATCAGACTTCGTAAACATGCTACAGAAAAGCACCACCGGCAGTCTCCGCTCCGAATGGGTTGACAGCCTTGGGAAGTCGCGCATAACATCATTCATCTGGATGTATAAAAAAAAAAGAGAAAAAATTTTTTTGTTGCGTATCCCTTAGGTTGCCATTGCTTTCTGAACGACCGGACCCTATACCTTTTTCGAAAAAACCAGCATCGCTGTGTTTCGAACCCGGATCTACGGGCTCACAAACCGCGTTCGCAAGCCCTTAGCCACAGAGACCGATCACCTGGATGTACTCACCGGAATATGCTGGAGTTGAAGGTAATGAACGCCTGACCAGCTGGCCAGTAATGCATCATGGGAAGAAGCATGGCCAGGGCTGAGATAATCAATGCAGTGTGTACTTGGCATGTGGACACAGAAGACTCCGGAGCTTGCCGGACTACACGAACTGGGAGTAAAGTCTGGTCAAGCACATCAGTACGGGATTTGAGGTCAAGAGATATGTTAGAAAGACAGGCAGGCAGCCAGGCAGGCAGGCAGGCAGACAGACAGACAGACAGACAGACAGACAGACAGACAGACTGACAGACACTCGCGCTTTTCACGGCAACAGATCACTCCATAATTGCTCCGTTCCTGTGACAGCGAATGCCACATAATATGTTCCTCGGTGTCCTGTTGAAGAACTTAGCGATCGTTGGATTGACGACATCAAAGACATTGTATAATCACACGAGATGATACTATTCAGTGTCATCTATCCGGTACTAGAACGTCAACTATTCTTCCACATGACCATCATCATCATGTGCTATGTCAATAAGCGTAGGCGATCATGCTTCATCACCTCACACAGTCGTGGATCAGCTCCGCGACTTTGCCTCAATCATGCCATGTGGCGAAGCCATCTAGATATTTACCTCTGCCTTCCCCTTGTTATTTTCCCCCAGCCTTGTCAGTTGTCACCAAGTAATTGCACATTACTAGATCCCAAACGTCAGAAGAAACCTGTAAATACAACACAATCGGTGTGCCCCCCGGGGCGCTACTGTTATTTCAGAGGCGGCGCGTAATTACATTATGGAGGCACAGTCTATCAGACACAAAGTGACGTCCCGCGGCGAGGCAAATATTTTCTATGTTGCGCGCCTGTGATCCGGAACAGAGTACCAGAATTGTATCATCCAAGGAACAAACGTGTTTTGTGAATGCTACCAATATGGATTTCGTGAGAGGAAATGGCAAAAAGCTTTCGGCTTTTAATATCGACATGTCATTATTTATTCGTTGGTTATGAAAGACTGGTTACTGCGTTTTGATCCGTTTCCCCAGGTCAACCGTCTCCTTTTGTATTTGTTGTAAAGTTTCCTCTCAGTTACAAGAGCTTTAGTCTATTGTATTTTTAAAAATAAATGTGAATTCAACTTATCAGCTCTTTGTTTCTTATGGCATGTTAGTGGATTATGTTTTCGTCTTACATTTCACTGCATTCTTTCAAAACGTATTAACTGATTCAGTACCTAAGGCAGTACCATCGCCAAATAGGACTTGACCATTTGGTCCGAAGGGCGTTATATCGCCGTACTAGAGTCATCGCATTATTTATTTCGTTTCGCGGTACCTTTCGCAATTTTAATGCCCAGGGAATGGAAATTTACATTATAATATTTATTCATTTGATTGTGTACCGTGTTTGGTTCAACATTACATTTTTGGGGACACTGAATCAGTTCATTCATTCATTCCTTCATTCATTCAGTAGCATGTCCTTTGTAGAACCTCGCTCTCGTAGCAACCTTCCGGAAAACTTCTCGGTCACAAGCAAGATGTTCCGCGTCCTATACACCCATCTGGAGATCATCTGCCTCATCCTACACCCATCTTCTCTTTGGCTCTCCTCTTCTTCTCTTCCCCGGTATATACCCTTTCATAATTTTTCTCTCCAAACTTTCACGACCTTTCAAGTGACCAAAATAGTCAAATTTTCTTTGTTTTATCATCTTTAGTAGCCAACCTTCTTCAATATTCAGATCTTGTCGTACGGATGCATTTGTTCTTTTCTGTAAGCAAAATATTCTTAGAACCCGTCTATAACATGTATGGCAAAACCATAACTAAAATAAAATAAATTTAGAGTAGGAACATGGAATGTTAGAACATTAAATGAGCTGGGAAATTTGAAGAATGTTCTAAGAGGAATGAAAAGCATAAAAATAAATATACAAGGCATACGTGACATGAGATGGAAGGCATCGGGCAAAATTATAACTGACAAACACACAATAATTTATTCTGGAGGGGATTCACACGAAGAAGGTGTAGGAATATTATTTAATGAAAAAACAGCTAAGTCAATTAAAGCAGTGCTTCCCAAAGTGGTGGTCCGCGGACCAGTGGTGGTCCGCGGACCAGTGCTGGTCCGCGAGCCCTTCTTTGCCGATCCGCAAGTAAGAAAAAAGTAAAATATTTTCTCCTTTGAGGATTTTTAGAACTTTTAAAAAACAGGATTGTCCTTTTCTCAAAACATGATATCATCACCGTTTTTATGGTGATTTAATTTTAAAATAAATTAAGCCTTAAAGTCGCTTAAAAGTCGACTGGGTCGACTTCATTGCATCGGGTTTTATCCCATATGGCTCGGTCTCTTTCCGCAGCACGGAAAGCGTCGCACAAATCACGAACTCCGTAGCTTTTAGCGACGACCCACAGGAGTCTCCGAAACATTTAACTCGTAAACCGAAGGACGCGGCCCGGAATCGAACCCACAACCTTCGGAGCACGAGTCAAACGGCTTGACCACTTCGCCCTGCATCCGTATAGCCAAAGGAGTATTTATGTTTAAGGAGAAGAGAATCATTGGTTCAATGGGAAAGTTAAAAATAGTAACCAGCTGAGACCGATACTAAAAGCTGGCCCGGTCGACGACATTTGTTTGTTGACGACGTGCGTTTCTTTTGTTTCCTATGTGACGAAAAGTGAGAAAGATGCACATTATAATTTGCTGATTGTCATAAGATGCAGAACATACGTGATTTTCGTTGTACGATTATAATGTGTTTTGCCATAGTCTGAGCGAGTGAAGGTGTCAGATACATCTGTAAAGTATTTTTCATTACAGCGGGACGAAAGCACGGACGTTACCAACTTAGCGATTCTGATGGTGTATGTGAGATATCGATACAAAGACAACTTGAAAGAAGAGTATTTCTTTTTCGTCCATGATAATTATTAAGACAAAATACAGAAACAGTATGGAGATTTGTTCTCCTTTGCGGGTAGCTCTGTCTACAATCGAGCCACGATTTAATAAGCTTGTAAATAATAAACAGGCCCACCCCTCGCATTAAATAGTTACTGTTAGCAGCTGATCAAAAAATCATTTTTATTACACTATACTGTAATTTAGTCAGCTTGTTTACAATCTGATTTGGTATCGTTTTCCAAGATATATTTTATTTTTATTTTATATTGGTGTTCATTGCTGTCGGTGTTTACAAGAAGACCTAAATGTAGTTTTGACATTTGAAAAATTGTTTGATTTGTAAATCTGTACAATAAAATTTTTACTCATGAAAATGGGAGCACCATTAAATAAATCACCGTCATCCAATAATATTATGGAGTAGTATTCAGGTCTTCGTCAGATATGACTGAGCTACCGTATGACAGAAAATGGTACTACCTGCCTTCTGTTAGCGCGAATGTTGGTCGACACTTACCAAACCCAACACCCCACATTGTGAAAACGGCTACGAGCGGAAGAGCGCAATTGGGAGGGTACAAGCCTTATCCTGGTGCGAGGAAATGCAACCTAAAGAGAAATTGTCATAGCAGGGCAGACCAGGCTCTAAGCCTTGGTTGGCAGCTGGTCTAGGATCGAAGCTCCGACAGGCGGACAGTTAGAGCAATGCTATTCTGATCCAGCAGCTTCTGCAGCTTGTCTTGTTCCAGATGTATTGGTGTTACCATTCCACAGGAGTGAACTAGGCAGGCCGAGAGAGGGATCATGCTGCATGGGCAACACACGTTCTCTATATTTTAGCCCAGGCTTTGTGCTATGGAGAGGTATAACTCCATCCCTGGTCTTAACCGGTCTCGTATTCAAAGCGAGAGGTAGCATTTACGGGTTATAAGTCAATTGGCGTAGATATGGGGCGCCTCGGGTTGCCTGTGACGGTGGGAGACACCTACAGGTGTCACTAATCAGCTACCGCCAGCATTAAGCTGGGCAGCTCCCGGCCAATTGGGTGCTGATCTGCCACAGCCTGCCTGTTTCAATGGGTGCTTGGGGCTAGGACAAAATCTGAATCGCAGGATGTTAAACCAGTGCACCAGGTACTATTAAAAGAAAATTAGAAACCTCAAGCTACGGCTTGCAACCTGGAACATAAGAACCATGTGCCCAGGATGTTCCACTGATCTGACGAATGTTGACAATGTGAGAAAAACGGTTGTGATTGCTGCCGAACTCAATCGCCTTAACATTGATATTGGTGGCCTGGAGGAGACACGCTTCGCTGAGGAAGGGGCACTCAGGGAAAACAATTACTCCTTATTTGGAAGGGTAGAGGATAGATAGAATAAAGGCAACATGGTGTGGGCTTTTCAGTGAAGAATTCGCTACTGGGAATGATTGAAATTCCAGCTGGAGGTATTGAAAGACTATTATCCCTGCGCTTGGCAACCTCTTGTAGTCTTGCCACCATTATCACTGCATATGCACCGATACTTGCTTCCTCTGATGATGTGAAGGATTCGTTCTATGAGGAGCTAGACTCTGTGATTAAGGCAGTTCCAAAATCCGACTACATTTACATGCTCGGTGATTTCAATGCTCGTGTGGGCAAGGACTCGAGTTCATGGCCAGTGTGCCTTGGAAAATACAACATCGGTCGCATAAATGAAAATGGGTAGAGGCTGTTGGAGCAATGCACCAGAAATGACCTATGTATTACAAACACCTTCTTTAAAATAAAAGAGCTGCATAAGGACACATGGAAACATCCAAGATCCGGCCCTTGACATCAGCTGGACTTCATCATCACACGGAGACAACATCTGAACCAAACATCATTAACTCGAAGTTATCACAGCGCTGAATGTCATACGGATCATTCTTTGGTTGTTGCAAGAGTTAGACTGAGACCAAAGAGAATCTACACAGCTAAACACAAAACTATCCCCAGGATTAATGTTATTAACACACACGATCCTGATAAGTGCTTTGAGTTCCAACAGCAACTTGAAGATGCTTTCAATGATACATCAGCAATTTGTACAGCAAGTGTAAAGTGGGATAAAATGAAGGAAACTCTTTATAAAACAGAAGTAGAGGTTTACGGCACTGTGGATCATAAGAGGCATGGCCGTTTGTGCTTTTCTACACAAATTTACGTTAATTAGTTTATTACTGCTTTCTGAACAACCGACGCTCATGCCACAATGACAATCAAACCCCAGTGGTATGCTTCGAAGGCCTGCAGCTGACTTCAAACCGCTAAGTCGGAATTGTGAAACTCACTACACCTATATTTAGGTGGAATGATCCCTAGTAGCCTTGGAGATGTGGTGTGACAGAAAAATGCTGAAAATAAATTGGACAGCGAAAATGAGCAATCTGGACGTTTTAAGGGGAGCTGTGTCGCAAAGACAACTTATCACAAACATCAAAAAGAGGCAGTCATTGATTTTTGGCCACGTTATGAGAAGACAAAAACTGGAACATGTTGTGACAACCAGAAAGATTTGCGGAAAGAGAGATAAGTGAAGACAGCGTGAGAAAATTCTTGACAATCTAGTGTTATGGTACGGAAGGGAGTCAACACACGAATTGATCCATGGCGTCGGAGATCGTAATTTGTGGAGAGGCATGATCACCCACGTCAGCCGGCAAGGCACTGCATGATAACTACACCCGAGCCGCACATGCCGACTCAGCGGAAGAAAAAATGTGAATACATTTAATAAACTATTTGCCTGGAAATCGTTATGAACGTTGCGATCAGTCGTGTGCTTAATCTCTGACATATCACGCACACTTGCATAAATCTCGTCACGAACTAAACGACTATTTGTTTGGCTCTCCGATCAAGTAAGCGCAGATGATAGGTGTATGCACACTAAGGAAACGGTTACATCATCATCAAATACAGATCAATGTGAATTTCGTTACTTCAGGAAATTGTTCGTTAGAAAGGTTCTTAAATCAGACAAATCGAGGAGGGTTCTGTATGTAGACAATGGACAGAATCGCTGCGGAGGTTTGTTGTCCGTAAAGTCACAATCATCGCTCCGCGACATGTTGGAGTTGAGGGAAATGAACGAGCTGATAAACTTGCTGGCTCTGCATCCCCTGCGGAAGGCCAGCCCATGGATGGCGCCGATGTTATTGATGCCCTTAGAGAGATGTCGAGAGTGGAGAATGTTTGAGTCCACATCGCTGTCCAGAATGAGAGACTCGCGAGTCAGAATTGGCACGGCTAGACTAGTTGCTGGACATTGAACAAGCAACTAGAAAGTCGCATGGAAGCCCTGGAGATGTGGATATACAGACCAATATGTCGTATGTCATGGAAACAAAAACAATCAAATGCAGAAATTCTAGGAAAAACTGGGAATGATGAGAGAGAGTTGATGAAAGAAATAAGGAGGAGGCAAGTGAAATATTTCGGCCACGTTAAAAGACATGATAGTCTTATAAAAACCATATTGGAAAGCAAGGTTGAGGGCAAGCGAGCAAGAGGTAGACAACGATACAAGTGGGAAGATAACATCAAGAGATGGACGAAGATCAGCCTGACATAATGTACAGTCAGGGTGAGAGACAGACGGTGTTTGAGCTGCATTTCAGCCAACCTTCATTGTGAAGACGGCACCTGATTGATTGAGACACGAGCGGCCTCGTCAACCAATACAGCATTGGCACTATCAGTAGCAGATGCTGACGCTTATGTTGAGGGGGGGGGGGGGAAGAGGAACTAAGCACCTGGAGTGCAAGGATGATACCTCATCAGATACAAAAAGGGTTCTCTCAAATGTGTGATGGTGTGAACCTTTATTCCACCTAAGAGACTTCTACAGCGTGAAGTAGATTTGACAGACCGGAAGGCGTCGGGCGGACCAATTTAGGTAACATCTGAGGGGCATTAGACGGCACTCATGCAAGCCTGTTTCTAATCATGTGGGTTCCATTTAGAAGCTAATGAGCGATTCTTAAAATAGGAGAGTCTGGCATATGAGGCTACGACCTCCAGCATGAGAATGGAGGTGTAAGCGGTCACAGTGGCATTCCGTTGGTTAGAGGAGACCACTGCAACACACATTGTTTTCATCACCGACTCAAGGTGTATGCTTAGTAATATGGAGAAAGGAATGTTTCGTGTGGAATGGCTCACCTCGCTTCATAGGTCACAGATAGTGAGAATTGTTATATGGATGTTTTGTCCTGGCCATTCGAGAGCGCGGGAGAATGAACAGGCTGATATGAATTAACTTAGGCCCGTTCTTCTCCTGTTACCTTTGGTCACCTTCCCTTCTTTTGTCAAGTAAATACAATAGTTAATCTTTAACTTCTTCATCAATCTGACATTGCTCCTGTTTAGTTTCATTATTTCTGATTTCAGACTTAACTTTTCCGCATTATTGCTATCCACAGTTGTTACGCACTCATCCTTCACTTCCCCTTTGCAAATATTCCTATGTTTTAATTCATAATAATTGTCTCATATCAATGTTTATTTTATTCTTGAGAAAGGTAGTGACTATCGAAAAGTCGGACAATTGTATTGCGTTATTCTTACTTATTTAATTGATATTTGTCTTTAGAGTGTATTGCCGCATTTTTCCCCCGCCGATTTCCACCCGCATTTGGTTTCCGTGGACAGATCCTAGTCAGGCATGTATACGTGTTTGTTTTTATCGTGTCCTCGGGATTTACAATTCATTTGTATTTTATTATATATTATTTCTGCAACATACCATTCTCAGTTGGACTTCGTGGACAGCCCTAGAAACACACAGAAGTAAAATCTCATCATATGAGGTGATGATGAAAAAGAAACGCAGCTGAAATAACAAAAAACAAGAAGAGACAGAGATAGATGAGGTACTAAGTGTAGGGATAACACCTATTACTGATTTTATAGAACACCAAAGACTTAAATCGGTTGGACATTTAGTTAGAATAGAACAAGATCAGGGCCAGCTAGGATGGGGGATAACACCACAACAGTGAGAGTCAAACGTCCTAAGAAACCCCCGGGAAGGTTAACCCGGTCAACAAATGCCCGCAGAAGTCGGATGTGTCGGCCTAACGGCACAAGAACGCAGCTCTGCTGTAAACAGGCAAAACGCAATCACGTCCGGAAAAAAAACTCCGGATGAACGCAGAAGAAGAGGAAGTAGAACAAGATCAACCAGCGGCTAGAGCGTTATGCATGAGAACTTCGGGAAACAAGGCGAGGGGTCGACCCAGAAAGGGTTGGCTCGATGGAGAAAGAGACATGGAAGAAAGCAAATATGACACAGACAGACAAACACAGACATACAGTCACAGACAGACACAGACACAGCAAGACACACAAAAACAGAGACATACAGAGAATGACAGACAGACAGACAGACAGACAGACAGACAGACAGACAGACAGACAGACAGACAGACAGACAGACAGACATAGAAAGAAGGTCACAGACAGATAAAGACAGACACAAATAGACAGAGAAGACAGACAGACAGACAGACAGACAGACAGAGACAGACAGAGACAGTCACATAGAGAGTCGCAACAAGACAGACATAGACAGAGACAGAAAAAACAGACATAGACAGACAGACACAGACAGACACAGGCAGATAGAGAGAGACAGATAGATAGACAGAGACAGACAGAGACCGGCTGACATTAAGACAGAGAAAGACACAGACACAGATCGACAGAGACACAGACACACACAGAAACAAACACAGACACAGATAAACACACACAGACATAGGTTGCCAGCAGACAGACAGAGAGACAGAAAGACAGATACAGAATAAAGATAGAGACAATCAAAGATAGACAGACAGAGACAGACAGACAGACAGAGACAGACAGATAGACAAACAAACAGACAGTCAAAGAAGACATAGACAGATATACACAGATACATACAGAGACAGACAGACTGACGACAGAAAGGCAGACAGATAGAAGGAGGACGGACGGACAGACAGACATACAGACAGACAGATGACTGATGGACAGACAGACAGACAGACAGACAGACAGACAGACAGACAGACAGACAGACAGACAGACAGACAGACAGACACAAACAGATATACAGAGTGACACAGCCAGACAAAGACAGACAGACAGACAGACAGAGGCAGACAGGGTGACGACAAACAGACTCAGAGAAAGATTAAAAGTCAGACAGTCACAGACGTCAGACACAGACAGAAAAACACAGACAGACAGACAGACATAATGACTGACAGACAGTGAAGATACAGAAAGACACAAATTCATAGACATGCTGACAGACAGAGAAGACAACGGCAGACAGACAGATACAGACAGACAGACAGACGAAGAAGACACAGCCGAAAGACAGAGAAAGACAAAGACAGACACAGACAGAAAAACACAGACAGAAAGACATATACAGACAGAGAAACAGAGAGATACAGACAGACAAAGACAGACAGACAAATACAGACACAGACAGGCACTGACAGGCACAGACAGACTGACACACAGATGCAGACAGACAGATGCAAACCGACATACGCAGAGACAGACAGTGAAACAGACAGTAAGAGACAGACAGAGACACTGACAGAAAGAAGACATTGACAGACAGACAGACAGACAGACAGACAGACAGACATAGAAAGACACATACAGAGACATAAGAGGCAGACAGACAGTCAGTCAGTCAGACAGACAGACAGACAGACAGACAGACAGACATAGAAAGACACATACACAGACATAAGAGGCAGACAGACAGACACACAGACAGTCAGTCAGACAGACAGACAGACAGACAGACAGACAGATAAACAGACAGACAGACATAGAAAGACACATACAGAGACATAAGAGACAGACAGACAGACAGACAGACAGACAGACAGACAGACAGACATAGAAAGACACATACAGAGACATAAGAGGCAGACAGAGTGACGGCAAATAGACTCAGAGAAAGATTAAAAGACAGACAGTCACAGACGTCAGACACCGACAGAAAAACACAGACAGACATACATAATGACTGACAGACTGACAGTGAAGATGCAGAAAGACACAAACTCATAGACATGCTGACAGACAGAGAAGACAAAGACAGACAGACAGATACAGATACAGACAGACAGACAGACAGACAGACAGACAGACAGACTGACTGACTGACTGACTGGCTGGCTGGCTGGCTGGCTGACGGTCATACAGACATAGAAGACACAGACAAACAGACACATACAGACAAAGACAGACATATACATGCAGTCACAGACATTTGGACAGACAGCAATTCACTGAGAGACAGACGCAGACAGACACAGACAGACATATACAGACAAACAAACAGATGACACAGTCAGACACAAAATGACAGGCTGGCAGACAGACAAACAGACACAGAAACATCCAGGGACAGACAGACGGACAGACATACTGAGACAGACACAGATAGATGCAGACAGACACAGATAGACACAAACACACATATGACTCAGACAGACACAGACAGATAGACTGACGGACAGACATGCATATGCAGACACAGACATATCAAGACACAGACACAGTCAGACACAGACAGACAGAGACAAACACAAACAGATACAGACACAAAAAGTCAGAGACAAAAAGATAAACACAGACAGACAGACAGACAGATACAGATACAGACAGACAGACAGACAGACAGACAGACAGACAGACAGACAGACAGACAGACAGACAGACAGACAGACAGACAGACAGACAGACTGACTGACTGACTGGCTGGCTGGCTGGCTGGCTGGCTGGCTGCCTGACGGTCATACAGACATAGAAGACACAGACAAACAGACACATACAGACAAAGACAGACATATACATGGAGTCACAGACATTTGGACAGACAGCAATTCACTGAGAGACAGACGCAGACAGACACAGACAGACATATACAGACAAACAAACAGATGACACAGTCAGACACAAAATGACAGGCTGGCAGACAGACAAACAGACACAGAAACATCCAGGGACAGACAGACGGACAGACATACTGAGACAGACACAGATAGATGCAGACAGACACAGATAGACACAAACACACATATGACTCAGACAGACACAGACAGATAGACTGACGGACAGACATGCATATGCAGACACAGACATATCAAGACACAGACACAGTCAGACACAGACAGACAGAGACAAACACAAACAGATACAGACACAAAAAGTCAGAGACAAAAAGATAAACACAGACAGACAGACAGACAGACAGACAGACAGACAGACAAGACATCAGTTTACATCTGTGGGTCTGATGTGAAAGAGTAAAGAGTCACCCACTGTGTAGGCCTGTAAGCAAGGGGGAACAAGTAGCAAATGTTTCTCTCACTTTAGCAGGCGTCGAGCATAGGCGTTGAACTCGTATTCATAACATTATCAGCGCAGTTCCATATCGTCTCCGCTAACACGCCCTCTAGATAGACGGAAAAAACAACAACAACCGTTATGTCATCCTAAAACATACATGTATCTCTCTCCCTCTTCCACTTGCTCCTCTCCTCAACCATCACGGCATCTCCCTCCCTGCCTGCCTCCTGCACACAGGTCGCATGTCATCACGAAAACCCGGGCAACATTTCCACAAATAGGAATATCCTAAACCTGCAACAGGGGAAGATGCCACCGCAGGATGAGAAAGGAAAGACGGCGCAGAAGCGCACAACCAGTCTGCAACATAATTACTTACCTCGTATTTATATACCTTGGTTTTTATAATGTGGTTGCTGACATTTGAATGCCAGCAAATTATTTGGTTTTTTTATGCTTAAATCAACCAGGTCGGCATTTGCATTTTCGTGAAATGGTTCATAGATGCTGGAGGATCGTTTTGTTGCCTGCCGTGAGTTCAATTACTGCTCACGTTTTGAAATTTAAAGAGGGGCGAAATAGAAAATAAATAGAAATAATACGGAAATTGTGAGAGGAAATGCAATGATGGAAACTGAAAGTTGGAGTAGGATAGATGGAATTCGGGGACAATAAAATGTATGAAAAATGGCAATCCATGGAGGGGTGGGGGGGGGGGGAATATAGCAGTTTGCGTGGCCGCGAGTTTAATGCGCTTTGCATTTGAACTTCCGGTTCGTTGATGACGGGGTTGGGAGTTCACCTCCTACACCGGTCAGAGGAACTTCAAACTTTACTTTCTGTTCAGAAAGCAATGGCAAACTACTGAAGATAAACTTGCCTTAAAAATAAACCCGAGGTTTGGGTTGATAGCAACGTCCTACAAAGGACTGCAACATTAGATTAGTAGACAAGAGTAAGAAAAGACCCGAGAACAGAGCAGCCTTAATGTGGGATAGAGACAAGAGGAAGACAGGACCTGAGAACAGAGCAGCCTTAATGTGGGATAGAGACAAGAGGAAGACAGGACCTGAGAACAGAGCAGCCTTAACGAGGGATAGAGACAAGAGTAAGAAAGGACCTGAGAACAGAGCAGCCTTAACGTGGGATAGAGACAAGAGTAAGAAATGACCTGAGAACAGAGCAGCCTTAACGTGGGATAGAGACAAGAGGAAGACAGGACCTGAGAACAGAGCAGCCTTAACGTGGGATAGAGACAAGAGTAAGAAAGGACCTGAGAACAGAGCAGCCTTAACGTGGGATAGAGACAAGAGTAAGAAATGACCTGAGAACAGAGCAGCCTTAACGTGGGATAGAGACAAGAGGAAGACAGGACCTGAGAACAGAGCAGCCTTAACGTGGGATAGAGACAAGAGGAAGACAGGACCTGAGAACAGAGCAGCCTTAACGTGGGATAGAACGAACGAAAGAACAATCTTTATTTTCAAAGGGTTAAGAATTGGGCACGCAGACCCGTCTGACATTCTGCCCTTCTTCTTTCTTTCCTCTCATACATTCTTTCATTCAACATCACGTATGAAGCAAATCTTTGACAACAAAGAACAATAAGCATTAAAACGCATGAAAATTAATCAATAATACATGACTCACTGAGGCAATGTTTAACATGGGTATTATAAATACCCAAGGAAGGTGTAACATGCCATACATATGGGAATGTCTTTTGGCTAGTTGTCGTTTGACATAATTTACCATTATAATTGGGTTTTTTTTTAAATGTATTTTGTTTATTTATGGGGGGATGTAGTCTGTACTGAGGTAGTGTTCAAACAGGTTGCGAATGTATGTATAATGATTGGTGGCGTCTTTGATTTCTTGTGGAAGATTGTTCCACAACTGAGCGGCAGAGTATGCTAAGCTTGTGTTATATAAGTCTATTTTAGGTTTAGGGACATGGAGTATATTTAGTCGTCGCGTTATATTTAAACAATGGAAAAAGATAGATTGGAGCATTTTGAAATAGGATTTTGTGAATTAGTTTAGCCTTATTAAGTAGTAGGCATTTGTGGAGTGGCAGTAACTGAAGATGATTATGTAGGTTATAATTGTCGGTAAGCTTTTCACCATTAATTAAACGCACTGATCTTTTCTAAAGTGAATAAAGGCGTTTTGTTATTGATTTAGAGCATCCATCCCAGATTGTGGAGCAATAATCAACATGTGTTTGTATATAGGAAGTATAGAATATCTTTCTTGTGTTTTCGTCAAGGAAATTTTTAATTTTGGCAAGTTTATATACTTTTCTGGCAATTTGTTTAACGAGAGCATGAACATGGGAGTTAAAGGTTAGATTTTGATCAACGATGAGACCCAGTGCCTTGTGCTCGGTTACACTTTCTACAGGCGAGCTTCCAATGTGTAGCTGAAGAGCTCTCTGCGAGTTTAAACTGTGGTGTCTTTGCCTGGTTGCTATTAACATAGATTTTGTTTTAGAAATGTTAATTTGCATGCGGTTTGCATGACTCAATTTAACTACACTATTTATATCCGGTTGCAAGGATGATTCTTGCATATTACAATCAATAGCGTCTGTATATACTGTGCAGTCATAAACAAATAGATCGCAGGACGACGAAAGGTGTAAGGGAAGATGATTTATATAAATGGCAAATAACAGAGGGCCAAGTATAGACCCCTGAGGTACTCCATTATTAATGCGATATTACTTGTTTTCTGTCAAATAAAAATGATTTTATTAATGTCACTATATTAAAGCTTACTTTCATTGTTTCTAGTTTTTTAATTAGAATAGTATGATCTATCATCACAACTCACGACCCTAAATTTACTCGCCAAAATATGAGCTTTTGTAGAAAGGCAATATTTGAGCGCGTACAATAAAGAAGAGAGAAAATCAGAAATAAAGAAATTATGACTAAAGTGGGGGTTATACAGGATGTATTTTTAATGATTGTGCAGTTTTTAAAAATATTGCCGGTCCAAGTTTTGTATTTACCTATTATGTTGCATGAACTTTACAGAGGGTGAATACAAAACTTGGACCGGCAATAATTTCAAACACTGCAGTCATTAAAAATACACCATATAGCAGCGCTAGATTTTAGTTGAATGCAGCAAGTCAAATGGTTTGGCCATGTAACTAGGTTATCAAATAACAGTATACCACAACAAGCAATGATGTACAGATCAGATGGAAGTAGATGAAGAGGCCGACCACGTTAACGATGGACGGAGGAAATAGCAGAGTCCATGGGAATCTCGATACATGAAGCGCATAAACGGCACACTCCCTCTGTTTATATTTCACTTCGACACCGCAAGGTACAAGAGGAACATGATGAGACGAGAGTAGAGTAGAGTAGAGTAGAGTAGAGTAGAGCAGAGCAGAACAGAACAGAGCAGAGCAGAGCAGAGTAGAGTAGAGTAGAGTAGAGTAGAGTAGAGTAGAGCAGAGCAGAGCAGAGCAGAGCAGAGTAGAGTAATAATAATAATAAGTCTTTATTTTCAAAGGGTTAAGAATTGGGCACGCAGGCCCGTCGGACATTCTGCCCTTCTTCTCTATTTCCTCTCATACATTCTTTCATTCAACATCACTTATGAAGCAACTTTTGACAACAAAAGAACATTAAAACGCATGAAAAATAATCAATAACAAATGACTCACTGAAGCAGTGTTTAACATGGGCATTATAAATACCTAAGGAGGGTGTAACGTGCCATACATAAGGGAATGTTTTTTGGCTAGTTGTCGTTTGAGATAAGTTACCATTATTGTCTTTTTTGTGTTGTTTGTTATGGGGGCATGTAGTCTGTACTAAGGTAGTGTTCAAACAGGTTGCGAATGTATGTATCATGATTGGTGGTGTCTTTGATTTCTTGTGGAAGATTGTTCCACAACTGAGCGGCAGAGTATGCTAAGCTTGTTTTATATAAGTCTATCCTAGGTTTAGGGACATGAAGTATATTTAGTCGTTCGCTATGTCTAGCGTTATATTTAAACAATGGCCAAAGGTAGCTTGGAGCATTTTGAAATAGGATTTTGTGAATTAGTTTGGTTTTATTAAAAAGCAGGCGCTTGTGGAGTGGCAGTAACCGGAGACGTTTATATAGGTTAGAATTGTCGGTAAGCTTAGTAGAGTAGAGTAGAGTAGAGCAGAGCAGAGCAGAGCAGAGCAGAGTAGAGTAGAGTAGAGTAGAGTAGAGTAGAGTAGAGTAGAGTAGAGTAGAGTAGAGTAGAGTAGAGTAGAGTAGAGTAGAGTAGAGTAGAGTAGAGTAGAGTAGAGTAGAGTAGAGTAGAGTAGAGTAGAGTAGAGTAGAGTAGAGTAGAGCAGAGCAGAGCAGAGCAGAGCAGAGTAGAGTAGAGTAGAGTAGAGTAGAGTAGAGTAGAGTAGAGTAGAGTAGAGTAGAGTAGAGTAGAGTAGAGTAGAGTAGAGTAGAGTAGAGTAGAGTAGAGTAGAGTAGAGTAGAGTAGAGTAGAGCAGAGCAGACGAGACGAGAGGAGATGAAATGAGACGAGATGAGATCAGATGAGATGAGATCAGATGAGATCAGATGAGATCAGATGAGATCAGATGAGATGAGATTAATAAAAGTTGCCGGTGCTGTGGTGAAAGGGTTACGAACGCAATTCGTAATCCCGCGTTTGAGACAACTGCGAGCGAATTGGTAGCAGAGCGCTAAGCGTTGGTTTTCATACAATGTAATGAGTGCCAATCGTTCAGAAAACAATGGCAAACTACAGAACGAAAGCTTGCCAAGAAATTACCAGCAGTCACATACACAAATATTGGGGTTAACTGTAACGTCCTGTAAGGAATATGCCAGCTAACTTAACTAACAATACAAGTCAAAGAATATGGTAGCCAAACAGGATTTGATCGCTTGCTGCGTCGGATGGCACACATGACATGTCACACTACAACCCCCACAAGAAGTGACAAGAATAGCAAAAGACGTATCCGCACTTGGACAGAAACAATTCGGTAACAAGATAACAAACAATATCTTCAGAGAGTTAACACAAACTTCGAACACGAATTCTGCAATCAGCCTGACTTTTTGCTTTCTCACAAAATTCTATTTACTTCCCCTTCATTTCAGCGGCGGTTGTTTCCCCCTGAATGGAGTTATCTTCCCCTGGGATCTTCGAGAAACCCGTTAACATTGATGGGTGACGCCGTTATAGGATGTCTCTTAAGACCAGTAGGTCAGAATGGTTTGACTGGGTTATGTCTGTTTAGATCATAATGGTTTGACTGTGCTATGTATGTTTAGATAATGGTTTGACTGTTTTATGTCTGTTAGATAATGGTTTGACTGTTTTATGTCTGTTTAGGTAACGATTTGACTGTTATGGCTGACATCATAAAGACTTTACTTTGTTGTCAGTTAAGATCTGAATGTTTTCACTATGTTGTCTCTAAATATCTGAAAGGTTTCACTGTTCTTTAATGGTCACAAGGATCTTACAGTGCTATGGTCTCTTTAGATGAAAACGGTTTGAGGGCTTTATGCCTGTTTCGATAATTGTTTGACTGTGCTATGTTTTTAGATAAGAATGGTTTGATTGGTTTATGTCAGGTTAGATAACAATGGTTTAATTGTTTTATGTCAGTTTAGATAATAATGGTTTGACTTTGCTATTTCTTTAGATAAGAATGGCTTGACTGTTTTATGTCTGGTTAGCTAATAATGGCTTTACTTTGCTATGTCTTTTTAGATGAAAAGTGTGTGACTTATATATATATATATATATATATATATATATATATATATATATATATATATATATATATATATATATATATATGTATATATATATATATATATATATATCGGGCGCATTCATTTGAAATCCGTTCGTGCCGCACCGCGCGTATTGCGAACGTTGAACATGATCACGTTATAGTCATGTCATAAGTACTGACCAATGAATAAAAGGGCAAGCGCTTATCGTCCCATGATGCATAGGTTCTGTTTCTGACCGTTGAGCAAATGGCCGGGTTGATCCAAACACCATCCAAAGAAGCTCAAAAAGCGGTGATTCAGATTCTTTCATTTGAATGATGTTGACCAGAGGACATTCATCGAAGAATGCAAGCAGCGTATGGTAACAAATGTGTGTCGAAGACAACAGTGACAGACTGGGTACGAATGTTTCGGAAAGGACATCAGTTCACGACAGATCTTCGACGACCGGGTCAAGCGCATATTATTGCAACAACAACAACAACACAAATCCATCGCCAAAATTGATGCAGCAGTACAGATGAACCGTTGTCGAAGCATACGTTCACTAGCGAAAGAATTTGATTTGTCAATTGGGACAAATCGAAAGGTCGTTCGTAAGAAACTACAATATCGGAAGGTGTGTTCACAGTGGGCACCAGGGATGTTGACCGACCACCAAAAAGAGGAACGCCTGGGATGGTGTTTGAACCACTTGCTGCGTTACAAGTGGAGGGTGGTGCATTTCTCTTCCGCATAGTGGCAGGCGATGAATCATGGTGTCATCACTTTGAGCCGAACAGTAGAAGAGAGAGAGCATGAAATGGAAGCATGATGCATCACCAAAAGCCAAAAAAATTCAAGTTACAGGTCTCCGCTGGTAAGGTTATGCTGAGCGCATGTTTTGATCATGAAGAGCTATTGTTGGCCAACTTTAAAGAACTTGGTGTCAACATCAACTCTACCCACTACTTGCAAACACTAGACAAGCTGCAAAAAGCCATCAAGAATAAACGACCCGGCATGCTTTCTCGCGGTGTGATTTTGTTGCACGATAATGCTCGTCTGCACAAAGATTGCGCAAGAAGCATTAGCAAGGAAGAAGTGGGAAATTCTGCAACATCCAGCCTATAGTAATGATTTGTCACCATGTGATTTTCATTTGTTCGGACCTCTAAAATGCTCTCAAGGGGCAACAATTTCACACAGATGTAGACGTAATGAACGCGGTAAACACTTGGTTTAATGAGCTAACACAATCCTTGCTTGCGGATGGCATTCGCCGCCTACCTTAGCAATGGGATCGATGCCTGAATGCCTCCGGCGACTTCTTCAGACCAACCCATGGTGCATAATTCATTCAAAATGAATGCTTTGTTTAATACTATCACACCTATTAATATTTCTCTCATGCTTTTGTAACAAAGCCATTGGAACGGGTTTCAAATGAACGCCCCATATATATATATATATATATATATATATATATATATATATATATATATATATATGTGTGTGTGTGTGTGTGTGTGTGTGTGTGTGTGTGTGTGAGAGAGTGTGTGTGTATGTGTGTGTGTGTGTGTTTTTTTTTTTTTAAACTGTGACTGGTTTTACTGTGTTGTAATTCCTAAAACCAGTAGGTGTGATAGTTTTATAATTCAAAAAAGCCTATGGTTTTACTGTTATTTTTTTTAGATCCAGTATGGTGTAACTGTATTATCTCATCTCATCTCATCATGTTCCTCTTGTACCTTGCGGTGTCGAACTGAATGAAGTATAAACAGCGGTAGTGTGCCCACCTATGAACCTCATGTATCGATATTTTACTGGTGGCTGCGTCCGGTCTAGAACAATCTTACAGATTGTTTTTTCCAGGCGAGTATCCAACTTCGTAGTTATAGTACAACTTTAAGTCTTTTGTCAGCAGAGTATAATATTAGTAAGGGTGTTACCTGACAATAGATCTCTAATATAATAATTAACTATACTAATTTAACTAACTACTGATAAGTAAGCATACCAATATCAAAATACTAAAGTCTAGATTGTGATAATTGGTAGTTATAATACTGTAGTATAATACAACTTGTAACCACATAAAATACCATCTGAGATATATAAATAAAACATAGGATAATAAATCTAGAATCATAATATAATCATATAATTAAAATATCAGTAAGATATAATAAAAATAAAGCAATTTATACTGGTACCTAAAAGTTAGGGCTAAAGCAGGTAAGGTATCGCCAGACGAGTAAGTCTTTGTGTTGTATTGTTACGATGTGATTTTATATGTAAATTGTCCGTGAAGATATTGTTCTCCTGTTTTGAGGATGGTACACTGTTGGTAAGTGAGTTTATTTTAGGTGTATCAACAAATATCTACTAAGTGTCTAAGAATCGTGTCGTTTAACAAGCAACCTACGGCCGAGGAGCTGAGAGAGAAAGAGGCTTTGTTAGGGCATGAGGGTGTAGAATTTGATAAGTATGTGAAAGAAGCGGAAAGAGAGTAGAGAATTGAACAAAGGGAGGAAGGATTAAGATGGCAGAAATTTAATCCAGAGAGAAGATACGACACGCTGAATTGGAAAACCAGTTTAAAGAGGCTGAATGAAGCAAGCGGAACTGGAGATAAAGAGGAAATAACAGTTGAGACAGCTTGAATTGGAGTCGAGATTTTGGAATTACAAAATCCAGATGCTTCCATGTTTAGCAGTGCCAGTTCTAAAACTCACAGTAGTGACATTTCCACAGGACCGCCTACTTCAAGGATCTATGAGTTTCCCACTGCGCCCTTTCAACCAGAAGGAAGATCAAACGGATGAGTATCTTGACCGATTCGTTATTATGTGTGAAGCCTACAATCTGCTTGAAAAAAAATATAAATCTATCCCAAGGGTTAAGAGGACCGGCTTATAATGTGTTTTCTAAACTTCCTCCGGGCCTTGAGAAAGACATTCGCATTCTATGGCACGATATGTTAAAAGATTTGAACTGTCATAAGGGGTCTACAGGCTGAAGTTCGGTTTAGCCAAAAGATCACAGGGAGAATCTTTTGCTAAGCTCGCCTATCATTTATACACTTATTTACTAAGTGGGTCGGACTGAGTGATTTTTGATGCTACCTATAGTGGGCTGGATTAGATGATGCTTGCATAAGAGTTGAAAGAGATGCTCCCTAAATCTCTTCAAACTTTACATCTTTACATCTTCAAACTTTCGTGGCGGAAAATAGTGGCACTCGGTTAGAGGAGATTAACTCCCCGACTTAACAGTATTTAACAGCCCATGGTGAGGTGGGTACTACGAAGTCTAGCAATAAAACTAATTCTTAAAGTAGTTCTTCGCAAGAATCTCAGAGTTATCATTACAATAACTCAACACGTAAGGACAATAAGGGGAACACTGTTAATACTCATCACTACCAGGGTAATCATAACTGACGTACGAAACTCAACAACCAGCAGGTACCTTATGGGCCAATCAATATTGCATGGTTTGTGGGACTAAAGACCACCACACTAGTTTTAGAAAAAACAAACCTCAGTACATTACACGGCTATAGCGTATAGTAACCACAAATGGAGGACCCTTGAGAATAATCAAAGACCTCCAGTAGTTGAGATAATTACTGTAAATTGAAGACAGATACAGTGCTTGTATGACATTGATATTCAGTGTGATGGGGTTATTGCTGTTAACCTAGTGAAACCAGGACAATTGACCGACAACAGCATCAAATTAAACGGAGCTACCCTGGGTTCCGAATCTATCAATGTTAACATTGCTAAGGTGAAGGTAACATCAAAATATGTCACCGAGACAGTTTCTGCTGCTATGCTAGAAGACCAAGTATATCCATTTATGTTAGGGTGTAAGTATGTGGATATGGGAGAACCTAAGTCCACAATGTATATAGCAGCTATTCGGAACTGGAATCAGGTTTGTAGTGCACTCTAGATGGCCTGGTGTGCATTGCCGGTCGAGAAGACCTGATCATGCTGGGCCACGTCGAGTGACGGATGTCAGTCACGGCGATCGAGCACATTTTGAGCGATAGCCTACGATGGATGACGTTGTGATATTCTAGTGTGTAAATTTAGTCACGTCTAGCGTATGCCGCGTGGTCTAGTTTTTACACACTCACCTCACACGCCAGTGATCCGCTGTTTGATCCCGTGTCCAGTCAAGAATACGCACTACTGATAAGCTTAAATGAGAGCGAAACTCGGGTCTAGTGCTTCCAAATTGACGTGGACAAGGCCTTAAGCTCGAACCGGAATACGATCAACATTACCACTAGCGTGTTGTCCTCAATATTTAAATACTAGGGGAAGTCAATAAGTAAGTCACACATGGCTGTAGATAAATAACTAAATATGATAAGACATTGAAACCAGTTTATTTTTATACATACATTGTCCTTTTATTTCTCAACATAATTTCCACCAACATTGATGCACTTATTCCATAGTTTTATCAGTCCTCAAAACTGGCTGCATAGAACTGAGTGCTCTCTGTTCTAAACCATGTTTTCACTTCACATTCAACTTCTGTGTCATTCGTGTCCATGAGAAAATTTTTCTACCTAGCTATGCACCGCTTTACCTGCCTGTCAACATCTCAAATTCCATCCAGGCACTCTCGCCACTTCATTCACACCTCACAGAAACTCCTGTCCTATTCTGTCTCCTGTCCTATCTATGTCCTACCTAACACTTTGACACGGACAAACATTTGTCAGCATAAACAGGAAGCATTTCCTTATGAATGTCCTTTGCAGGCAGTCCTTTTGTCCAAAAACAACCGCACAAAAGCACGTTGCTCTTTGGTTGTACACTCCGTAAGTACAGTCGCCATTTTGTTTTTGCGCTGTGCATGTGCATGAGACACCTAGCGCCACCTGACGAACGAGAATGTAAAGTTCGCTGTTGCTGTCACATGACACCTGTAGAAAACACCAACTACATTTACCTGCCATCCCACAGAACTGTGTGACTTACTTTAGACTCGCCCTCGTAACAGAAAGTAACTATTGACATTGGTCAACCGCCATCTCTTTCTCATCACTTTCATTTGATAATGTTTTTTTTTCTCATGTGAATGTATCATGCGTAATATGCATTGTTTATGCTTACAAAATCCATTTGACAATGTTTTTCCCCCTATGTTAATGTAACATGCACATTTGATGAATGAAAGATGAATGATTGAAAGGGCCGAATGTAAGACGGGCCTGCGTGCCCAATTTGTTACCCCTTTAAAATAAAGTTTGTTCGTTCGTTCGTTCGTTCGTTCTCTCCACAAATCTTTCCAATTGTCGCAACATTGTCCAGCTTTTGCCTTCTCATTGCCAAAATATGGAGACTGCCTCTATCTGATATTTTGGTCTTTGCGACTTAGCCTCTCTCAAAATGTCCAGATTGCTCATTCTGGTTGTCCAAGGAATTTTATGCATTCTTTTAATATATATATATATATCCAATGCTTCCAGGGATTTTCCAGCTTGTCTACTAATTATTCGTGATTGTCAGCCGTATAGTAGAACTGGTTCTAAGTAACAGGCTATGTTTCATACTTAATAGACTATTCAGAGTTGAAGTCTGTGGCTTAGTGAGACAGGGCGATTAAGCGAATCATGGTCTAGGTCAGCATGGCCGAATGGGTAAGAACGCGTGTTCTTAAACATCCGGTGTGCTGATGCCGAGATACGGGGTTCAACACGTACACAGAACAGTTGGACTAAAATATTGACCTATCGTCCTTGAGGACGTAAATGACAACTACCTCTAACGTTGGAGTGGGTTCGCCTGATGGTGAGGGACACTGTTAAAGGGAAAGCTAATCCACACGCAAAATTCAGTCCAGCACTACTAGAAATAGTGTGTATGGACTACGCTTGAGTTCAAATCGAGCCAGCGCAAAAAAAAAAAAAAAAAACAGCCAAGAGACGACTGGAAATCTGCAAACTTGACAAGGTTGAAAGAACATCAAGCCAAGAGGGATGAAGTCAGACAGTAGTGATATGCAGGGGGACAAAAGAACATTCAACCAAAACAGAACTGGTGTCGTCGACCGCTACAAGCTGAGGGGGATACCGAGGTGGGAATACGACTAAGCAACTAACTAACTAACTAACTAACTAACTAACTAACTAACTAACTAACTAACTAGCTAGCTAGCTAGCTAACTAACTAACTAACTAACTAACTAACTAACTAACTAACTAACTAACTAACTAACTAACTAACTAACTAGCTAACTAACTAACTAACTATCTAACTAACTAACTAACTATCTAACTAACTAACTAACTAATTAATTAACTAACTAACTAACTAACTATCTAACTAACTAACTAACTAACTATCTAACTAACTAACTAACTAACTAACTAACTAACTATCTATCTAACTAACTAACTAACTAACTAACTAGCTAACTAACTAACTAACAAACTTTAACTACCTACCTACCCGACTGTCTGATTGACCGACTGACTGACTGACTGGCTAGATAGCTAGCTAACTGACTGACTGACTAGATAGCTAGCTAGCTGATTGATTAACTGACTGACTGATTAACTGACTGACTGACTATTTCGCGCTGTCACCTACTTCTTGAAGACCCACCTCGTGTGTTCCCCTCTCCTCCCAATTCTCCCACAGAAAGCACACGTCTGCTACCACCAGACGCAAAAATGAGAAATGAAATGAGAAATGTCAGCAATGACGGAACATCTGACAAGTCAGATCCATTTACAATTGGTGGAAATCGGATTCCAGAACTCAGGTCTGTGGTTGATACGGTTTCCTTCTCTGACCAAGAGATTAAAACAGTTAATCCTTTCACAGATAGCGATATTAAAATAAGAGTACTAAAGACCAGAGGAGCTTTAATAAATCTTGGAAATTTGTGGAAGTCAAAGGATAATTTTATGTTTTTTCTTTAGATCTGTTTGTGTTGTCCCGTCCCTGATGAAGATTTATATAATCAAAACGCCGTTTGCTGTGTCTTAGAATATTTACTTTAACCAAATTATTATTTTATTATTATATATTTGTTGATTGCCTCTTGTTTTGGGGGGATTTTCACTCAGTGATTTATGTTCGCCTTTATGGAGTCTGTTGTAAAGTATGTACACTGTGTCTGTGTTTAGTATGTCTCATATTTTCGCAGAAGCTACATCTACCTAACTGTTTGTATTTCGAAGGAAGTTATTGAGAATTTTCAAATGGATGTTAAATCGGCATTATTGTATGGGTTAGACACATGGAAAACACTTAAAGTTTATTTAAAATATTTACTAATTGGTGCCTGCGCAGAATATAACTAGACATTTTCTTGTCTGGAACTCACAAGATAGGACACAAACTGAGAAAACCTGAGGACAATATAACTAGACATTTTCTTGTCTGAAACTCACAAGATAGGACACAAACTGAGAAAACCTGAGGACAATATAACTAGACATTTTCTTGTCTGGACATCACAAGATAGGACACAAACTGAGAATACCGGAGGACAATATAACTAGACATTTTCTTGCCTGGAACTCACAAGATAGGACACAAACTGAGAAAACCTGAGGACAATATAACTATAAATTTTCTTGTCTGGAACTCACAAGATAGGACACAAACTGAGAAAACCTGAGGACAATATAACTAGACATTTTCTTGTCTGGACCTCACAAGATAGGACACAAACTGAGAATACCGGAGGACAATATAACTAGAAATTTTCTTGTCTGGAACTCACAAGATAGGACACAAACTGAGAAAACCTGAGGACAATATAACTAGACATTTTCTTGTCTGGACATCACAAGATAGGACACAAACTGAGAATACCTGAGGACAATATAACTAGACATTTTCTTGTCTGGACATCACAAGATAGGACACAAACTGAGAATACCGGAGGACAATATAACTAGACATTTTCTTGTCTGGAACTCACAAGATAGGACACAAACTGAGAAAACCTGAGGACAATATAACTATAAATTTTCTTGTCTGGAACTCACAAGATAGGACACAAACTGAGAAAACCTGAGGACAATATAACTAGACATTTTCTTGTCTGGACCTCACAAGATAGGACACAAACTGAGAAAACCTGAGGACAATATAACTAGACATTTTCTTGTCTGGAACTCACAAGATAGGACACAAACTGAGAAAACCTGAGGACAATATAACTAGACATTTTCTTGTCTGGAACGCACAAGATAGGGCACAAACTGAGAAAACCTGAGGACAATATAACTAGACATTTTCTTGTCTGGAACGCACAAGATAGGGCACAAACTGAGAAAACCTGAGGACAATATAACTAGACATTATCTTGTCTGGAACGCACAAGACAAATGAAATAGCGGGAAATCTAAAGACACAAGAAGAGAATTACAGACGGGGATAAATAATATGACAAGGTGTTGACTGCGCCTGACCCTGCAGCCACCAGGGTTAGGGCGGCTAGCCTCTCTCAGGAGGGGTGAAAAGTGAAAAATTAGTAGCCTGCCGGAGACCCGCAGACTACACAAGTCAACTCCCCCCCCCCCCCCCCCCCAATCCTCGTGATGTTGACCGGGAAACCATGACCGCGAAGTGGCTCGCTAAGGGGGACAGACTCCCCGTGGTCAGATTTATCTTTCCTAAACCTGCGACTGGCCTAGCAAGCCGCGGGGGATTTTCATACTGCTTGTAGAAAAATTAAGAAGTATAATATTAATAGGACTGAAACAAGTTAAATGGTTTGGCGAGGTTACTAGGTTATCAACTGACGCTATACCACAACAAGCAATGATATACAGACCAAATGGAAGCCACGTAAACGATAGACAGAGGGAATAACAGAGTCCATGAGAATCTCGATACATGAAGCCAATAAACGGGCTCTCTCCCGCTGTTTATGCTTCACCTCGACACCGCAAGGTACAAGAGGAACATGATGAGATGAGATGAATAATATCCAGAGGACATGGTGATAGCAAAAGAAAGGACGGCATGGCATGGTTTCGTTGAGGGCATATGTCCCAATGGGGGATAACGGGAAGAAGAGGAATGTAGAAAAAGAAGGGGTAACATATGTTGTTGTGTTGTTTGTCCATCAAGAATGATGATGACCATTCATTTCATCCAGTGGGGTTGAAGGTATGGAGCCGTGAGTTCTAAGATGGCTGATAAGGCCTATTTTGGCTCGAAATGTTCTTTGACAATGTGGGCAAAGAATGCTTGACGTTTCTGGAGGAGGATTTCCTGCAGTGGTTATTCTGTCCTGCCTTTTCTTCACATCTCTTGCAGTCCTGGTTGCCTCACACGTAACTGCACCCTTGCGTAATGATGCACGCCAAGAATTTCGGTCTCTGGCTGCAGTCTCCCATGTGTCATGATGAATTCCAAAAGCATTCAGTGAGATTATCAGTGTCTTTAAAGCGTTTCCTCTGGCCACCTTGGGAGCGTTTACCACAACGCAGTTCGCTGTTGGATGAAGAATGACTTGCGCGATGACTTGGATTAAAGTGAGGAAGAGTTGCGCAATTCGTCGACCTCACTCTCTCGCGTGAGTCCATCTGAGTCCAGTGGCAAGACAAGTCGAGACGACTGGAGACGAATACAGGTGCAGTGGATGACCAGGGCGCTCTACGTGCCTTGCCGTGCTCATTACGTTCCACAACGCTTTGCAGGTAAACGCCGTCTTGCCCGTTGAATCAGGAATGATTTCTTCCGCGCAGTCTGCCGAATCCTGTCTTCACATGCTGGGTAGGCATATCCTAGTTTACCGCTTAGTTTGACACCAAATCGGCTACCTATGCCTGGTTTAGCCAGCCTCTCACAGCTGTTGCCCGGGAAGTGGCCGCTGTCGCATGCTGACAGCTACTAGGTAACATATAGACACATTGAATTATGAATACTAAAGACTAAAGGTATGAGGAGTTTTCCTAGCACTTGGACATGTGTACCAGTCAACAGAAATGAACACTAGTACCACTCATAAGTATAAAACAGTTCAGTTAAATCTAGAATCACAGAAGAAGAAAAAAAGAAGAATCCCGTCGCAAGACACATCGAATATGCACATCTACCCTTCTCTATCTGTCCCTCCTTTTTTTCTCCCTCTCCCTCTCCCTTCTGTTTCTCACCCTCTCTCCCTCTCCCTCTTCCCCTCATAAGAAAACAATAAAGACAATGTCCACTCATAACACTACACAACAATTATAATCGGTAATGAAGAAACCGAACATATCATAATTAATCTGACTTGAAAATAACAGAAGAGACCGACTATAGCCAAGCAGAAGATTTGAAAATAACAGAAGAGACCGGCTATAACCAAGCAGAAGATTTGAAAATAACAGAAGAGACCGGCTATAACCAAACAGAAGTTTAACGGCACGGAGAACCGACAGCCTAGCACATGAACGAAACACAGCAGATGAACGAAACACAGCAGATGAACGAAACACAGCAGATGAACGAAACACAGCAGATGAACGAAACACAGCAGATGAACGAAACACAGCACATGAACGAAACACAGCACATGAACGAAACACAGCACATGAACGAAACACAGCACATGAACGAAACACAGTACATGAACGAAACACAGCACATGAACGAAACACAGCACATGAACGAAACACAGCACATGAACGAAACACAGCAGATGAACGAAACACAGCACATGAACGAAAAACACCAGATGAACGAAACACAGCACATGAACGAAACACAGCACATGAACGAAACACAGCATATGAACGAAACACAGCAGATGAACGAAACACAGCACATGAACGAAACACAGCACATGAACGAAACACAGCAGATGAACGAAACACAGCACATGAACGAAACACAGCAGATGAACGAAACACAGCACATGAACGAAACACAGCAGATGAATGAAACACAGCACATGAATGAAACACAGCAGATGAACGAAACACAGCAGATGAACGAAACACAGCAGATGAACGAAACACAGCACATGAACGAAACACAGCAGATGAACGAAACACAGCACATGAACGAAACACAGCAGATGAACGAAACACAGCAGATGAACGAAACACAGCAGATGAACGAAACACAGCACATGAACGAAACACAGCACATGATCGAAACACAGCACATGAACGAAACACAGCAGATGAACGAAACACAGCAGATGAACGAAACACAGCAGATGAACGAAACACAGCACATGAACGAAACACAGCAGATGAACGAAACACAGCAGATGAACGAAACACAGCAGATGAACGAAACACAGCAGATGAACGAAACACAGCAGATGAACGAAACACAGCAGATGAACGAAACAGCAGATGAACGAAACATTGTTTAGAACTTACACCTTACAAAGCCGGTGCTGTAGACCACGGGTTACGGACAATTTCGCAATCCCGTATACCGTGTTCGAAACAGAGCTGCGGCCGATTTGGAAGCAGACCGCCCTGTGCAGTTGTCAGACAATGGTATGAGTGACGGACGTTCAAAAAGCAATAGCAAACTACTGAACGGAAATTTGCCAAGAAATCACCAGCAGCTCAAAAATGATGGGGTTGACAAAGCTGTTCTGTAATGGCTATGCAACTAACTAATACCGGTCATTCGAAAGTTGATAAACACTCATCATCATGTGCCCTGCAATGTGGTGGAGGCTTTCATGTCGCTCCACAGATTTGGGTCCTTTGTGTCGTGGATCATATATCTGCGCCCGGCGGAGAGGACCTGTGAGTTAAAGGGATCAGACTGGGGAAGAGGCGCCCATGGAGGAAGTGGCAGGTGTTGGCATATTTGGGGAAAGAGGAAGTATGAAGAGATAAGAAGAGAGACAACGACAGTAAATATCAGAAGATGATGCAGATTAAGATGAAGTGAAGGAAGAAGAGGACAACAAAGAACAGACAGATAAAGAGGAGGAAGACCACGAAGAGTAAGGCCAATAAGGTTGTGATGAAAAGGACGAAGAGTAGGGAGACAAAGACGACGATGACGATGAAGAGAAGGTCAGAGATGAAAAAGAGAACGATGTTGAAAATGAAAAGGGAAACGGCGAACTGGAAAAAGGCTAAAGATGAGGGAGGAAAAAAAATAAGATTAGGCCTACAAAGATAATGAAGACGAAGACGAGGAAGACACAAAGGATGAAGACAAAAATGAGAAAAAATTAAAAGGAGCAAGAGGAAGAGAACGGCGGTCAGCAGTAGAAAGAGGAAGAGAACGACATTATAGAGGTGAAATACGAAAAGAAAAAGAGACAAAGACAGATAAGAAAAGATGAAGAGAAGAAAACGAAGACGAGGATACGAAGAGTCCGGAGACGAAAAGGTGAAGGCAAAGAGGATGAAAACAAGGAGGCGGAAGACGAAGAAAGGGAAGACGGTAAAGAATGTAAAAAAGAAACAATGAAGACAAATATGACGCTTCAAAAACATGCGGAGGAGAGCAGGAGAACAGGAAGGAAAAAATAGTAAGTTTATCAGTAAAACAGAATGAAGTATAAGAATAAGAGGACGGGTGAAGACAGAAGAATAAATAAAGTATTGGATATATTTATAAATACATACCTACAGAGAGAGAGGGAGAGAGCGAGAGAGACAGCGTGCGAGAGAGGAGAGAGAGAGAGAGAGAGAGAGAGAGAGAGAGTGAGAGAGAAGAATGATTATCCATCCTTGTAAATCGATACATACTACCTGGGTTAACTGCTATTGAAAGATGCATAAGGTATTTCCTGCACAAAGGTGGACATTAATTATTGAATGCGTATTTGAATGTGCGTACATACATCCGATGTATGAGCATGTGTGGGTGAACGTACATGTTTTAATGCTATGGTTCGTTCCGTAATCTAAGAGGTATAAGAGAGGGATTCCTCCCACTTCCTTCCCACACCTCTTCCCCTGTGTCCGCATATTTCGCCTGTTTAACTCGAACTTTCTCTCTGTCGAGAGATAAATGGTCGCCTACGCCAATTGGCGGGTACACTGTTTTACTAGGATAGTCTTATGAGTCATGTTATTTCATCATATTTTCTGGTGGTCTATAGTACAATGAGAGAGAAAGAGAGAGAGAGAGAGAGAGAGAGAGAGAGAGAGAGAGAGAGAGCTAGTGGTCTATAGCACAATGAGAGAGAGAGGGAGAGAGAGAGAGCTAGTGGTCTATAGCACAATGAGAGAGAGAGAGGGAGCTAGTGGTCTATAGCACAATGAGAGAGAGAGAGAGAGAGAGAGAGAGCTAGTGGTCTATAGCACAATGAGAGAGAGAGAGAGGGAGCTAGTGGTCTATAGCACAATGAGAGGCAATGAATGAATCACCCAAATAAACGAGAAGTAGATTGTGAGCTTTACTGAAACACGACTACAAGAGACAAATTGGACGTTGCGGCCAAAGCCTTCGTCAGCACAGGACAAACAAATACAAACCAACACAAAACTACATGAAACACACTATGACAATATTAAACTATTAAACTAATTAAAATTGAATGTACTCATCTGAATACCGTGTCCTAGCTTGGAAGGTCTGACACACGTAGGGCGCCAGTGGATCAATAGACCGGATGTCAGAGAGAGCTAGTGGTCTATAGCACAATGAGAGATAGAGAGAGTGGTCTATAGCACAATGAGAGAGAGGGAGCTAGTGGTCTATAGCACAATGAGAGATAGAGAGAGTGGTCTATAGCACAATGAGAGAGAGAGGGAGCTAGTGGTCTATAGCACAATGAGAGAGAGAGAGAGAGAGGGAGCTAGTGGTCTATAGCACAATGCGAGATAGAGAGAGGGAGCTAGTGGTCTATAGCACAATGAGAGAGAGAGAGAGAGGGAGCTAGTGGTCTATAGCACAATGAGAGAGAGAGAGAGAGTGGTCTATAGCACAATGAGAGATAGAGAGAGTAGTCTATAGCACATTCCGAGGTAGCTAGTAGTCTACAGCATAATGAGAGAAAGGTAGTCAGTCTATAGCACAATGAGAGAAAGCTAGTCTATAGCACAATGAGAGAAAACTAGCCTATAGCACAATGAGAGAACAGTAGTCTATAGCACAATGAGAGAAAGCTAGTCTATAGCACAATGAGAGAAAACTAGTCTATAGCACAATGAGAGAGAGAGAGGGGGGGGGGGGAGCTAGTGGTCTATAGCACATTCCGAGGTAGCTAGTAGTCTACAGCATAATGAGAGAAAGGTAGTCAGTCTATAGCACAATGAGAGAAAGCTAGTCTATAGCACAATGAGAGAAAACTAGCCTATAGCACAATGAGAGAAAGAGAGAGAGAGAGAGAGAGAGAGAGAGAGTGAAAGAGCTAGTTGTCTATAGCACAGTGAGAGATAGAGAGAGTGGTCTATAGCACAATGAGAGATAGAGAGAGTGGTCTATAGCACATTCCGAGGTAGCTAGTAGTCTACAGCATAATGAGATAAAGGTAGTCAGTCTATAGCACAATGAGAGAAAGCTAGTCTATAGCACAATGAGAGAAAACTAGCCTATAGCACAATGAGAGAACAGTAGTCTATAGCACAATGAGAGAAAGCTAGTCTATAGCACAATGAGAGAAAACTAGTCTATAGCACAATGAGAGAGAGAGGGGGGGGGAGCTAGTGGTCTATAGCACATTCCGAGGTAGCTAGTAGTCTACAGCATAATGAGAGAAAGGTAGTCAGTCTATAGCACAATGAGAGAAAGCTAGTCTATAGCACAATGAGAGAAAACTAGCCTATAGAACAATGAGAGAAAGAGAGAGAGAGAGAGAGAGAGAGAGAGAGAGAGAGAAAGAGCTAGTTGTCTATAGCACAATGAGAGAACAATAGTCTATAGCACAATGAGAGAACAGTAGTCTATAGAACAATGAGAGAACAGTAGTCTATAGCACAAAAGGAGAACAATAGTCTATAGCACAATGAGAGAAAGCTAGTCTATAGCACAATGAGAGAACAGTAGTCTATAGCACAATGAGAGAAAGCTAGTCTATAGCACAATGAGAGAACAGTAGTCTATAGCACAATGAGAGAACAGTAGTCTATAGCACAATGAGAGAAAGGTAGTCTATAACACAATGAGAGAACGTCTATAGCACAATGAGAGAACAGTAGTCTATAGCACAATGAGAGAAAGGTAGTCTATAGCACAATGAGAGAAAGGTAGTATATAGCACAATGAGAGAACAGTAGTCTATAGCACAATGAGAGAAAGGTAGTCTATAGCACAATGAGAGAACAGTAGTCTATAGCACAATGAGAGAAAGGTAGTCTATAGCACAATGAGAGAAAGGTAGTCTATAGCACAATGAGAGATAGGTAGTCTATAGCACAATGAGAGAACAGTAGTCTATAGCACAATGAGAGAATGGTAGTCTATAGCACAATGAGAGAACAGTAGTCTATAGCACAATGAGAGAAAGGTAGTCTATAGCACAATGAGAGAACAGTAGTCTATAGCACAATGAGAGAACAGTAGTCTATAGCACAATGAGAGAATGGTAGTCTATAGTACAATGAGAGAAAGGTAGTATATAGCACAATGAGAGAAAGGTAGTCTATAGCACAATGAGAGAAAGGTAGTCTATAGCACAATGAGAGAAAGGTAGTCTATAGCACAATGAGAGAACAGTAGTCTATAGCACAATGAGAGAAAGGTAGTCTATATCACCATGAGAGAAAGGTAGTCTATAGCACAATGATAGAACAGTAGTCTATAGCACAATGAGAGAAATGTAGTCTATAGCACAATGAGAGAACAGTAGTCTATAGCACAATGAGAGAATGGTAGTCTATAGCACAATGAGAGAAAGCTAGTCTATAGCACAATGAGAGAAAGCTAGTCTATAGCACAATGAGAGAGAGAGAGAGAGAGAGAGAGAGAGAGCTAGAGAGAGCGAGAGAGACAGTGAAAGAGCTAGTTGTATATAGCACAATGAGAGAAGGCTAGTCTGTAGCACAATGAGAGAAAGCTAGTCGCCTTATAGCACAATGAGAAAGAAAACAGGGTGACAGGAAGAAGAGAAAGTCGCCGATGATATAAGCTAAGAAGAGGAAGAAGAATGATCAGCTGAAGAGGCAGCTGATAAACAGGAGGAAGATGAATACGCGGAGGATGAAGAGAAAGAAGGCGAAATTTTGAGTACGATCAAGGTAAATCGATAAAGACGAAGAGGAGAAAGACGAAGAAGAAGATGGCGACGGAGAAGAGATAAAGAGGAGGTAGGTAAAGAAGGGGTCGGTAAAGAGGAGGTAACTTAAAGAGTAGGTAGGTAAAGAGGAGGTAGGTAAAGAGAAGGTAGGTAAAGAGTAGGTAGGCAAAGAGAAAGTAGGTAAAGAGCAGGGAGGTAAGGAGAAGGTAGGTAAAGAGGAGTTAGAAGAAAGAGAAATAGAAGAAAGAGAAGTAGAAGAAGAGGAGGTAGGAAAATAGGAGGTAGTAGAACATGAGGTAGAAGTAAAGGAGCAGAAAAAAGAGGTGGAAGAAGAGAAGGTAGTAAAAGAAGACGAAAAGAGGAGTCAGAGAAAGAGGAAGCGACCAAGGAGGTGGAAGACGTTAAAGAAGACGACGACGAAGAGGCAGATAATGAGGAGTCAGACAATGAGGAAGTAGTAGAAGATGAGGTAGAGATCGATGGAGACAGAGAAAGAGGAATCGACAAAAGACGGACGCCGATGAGGCAGACAAACAGGAAAGAGGAGGAAGATGAAGAGGGTGAGATAGAAAAGGAAATTCTAAAAGTCGAAGACGACGAAAACGAAATAAACGGATAATAGGAGATGATGATGATGATGATGATGATGATGATGATGATGATGATGATGATGATGGTGATGATGATGATGATGATGATGATGGAGGAGGAGGATGGCGAGGATAAGAGAAGAAGAAGAGGGGTAAAGGGGAGAAGTGGACTAGAAGAAAGAGCTGGAGGAGATATAATTAATATACAAAGCGAAGACGACCTATTCGTCATCGCATTGAGTTAACCTACGGCAGTGTGTAAATAGCACAGACAGAAGTCAAAGTGTTTCGTGCAATAAAGGGCTCCTGAATGATCGAATGTGTTATCGACTATACGTTTCGTAACTTCTTTGTGGGCGTTTCTGCAAGCCTGGCCGATGACATGCATTTCTCAAAGGCAATGTTTTTAATTTAAGAGTCGACGTGGCAAGGTGGAATGTGCACGGCAAGACAATGGTGTGGGTTCAATTCTCGGTTAAACAATGTTTAGGTAACTCATTAACTACTTAAATTGAAATACGTATAAATAATATGAGAAATAGCGACTGGAGCAAGATATGACAAAATAAAATATATGTGTTGTTAATGCATGAGAGAGAGAGAGAGAGAGAGAGAGAGAGAGAGAGAGAGAGAGAGAGAGAGAGAGAGAGAGAGAGATGACAAAATAAAATATATGTGTGGTTAATGCATGAGAGAGAGAGAGAGAGAGAGAGAGAGAGAGAGAGAGAGAGAGAGAGAGAGAGAGAGAGAGAGAGAGAGAGAGAGAGAGTATGCAATACACCATGTAGAGTTCATCAGGATTGAGCAAGTTGAGCATGAGCAAAAGCTGTTAAAAATTACTGCACCACTACCGACGTTTACCATAGAAAAACAAAAAGGCGTTGTCCGTTTTGTGGTCAAGGGGGGGGGGGGGGGGGGTGTGTGAGAAACCTTGGGAAATCTACAGAAGAATGATGGTTCAGTATGGAGACAGTTGGTTGAGCCAGGGGAAAGAGTATGAATGGGTAGAGACTTCAAAATGTTAAGAGAAAGTTGCAAGACGCAGGAAACAGCTGGGAAAGTTATGATGACCATCTATTGGGATATAAAGGGTCCTTTATTGGTGAATTTCCAGGAAATGGTGAAACTGACTGGTGGCGGATACAGTGGCAGGCTAGTGAACAAATTGAAACCTGCGATACGATGCAAAACGCTGGGAACGTCTTTCAAAGGGAGTATTATTGCTGCACGACAACACTCTCCATCATACAGCTGCCCATACGGTGGATTATTGTGACTAATTGCATCTTAACTTCAGCTTTTGCATTTAATCTCTGCCTTTTTTTTTTTTTTTTTTTTTCATCTGATGTTTTGTTTTCCCCAAAATATTTGAATCGATTAACTTGGCAAAGAAGTTTCCCTTTTATTGGTATATTACATTTTAGTGGCATCCGTTTTCTTTAATGATCAGGATCTTTCTTCTATTTGCATTATCTATTACTACACTGTCTAAAAGCTGTCACATTGTTAGCCACCAATATGGTGTCACCTGCATGGGGTTAGTTAAATATATAAGGGGCGTTCATCTGAAATCCGTTCGTGCCGCACCGCGCGTAATTGCGTACGTTGAATATGATCATGTCATAGTCATGTGATAAGTACTGACCAATGAATAAAAGATCACGTGTTTGATTGATTGATTCATTGATTTAGGAATCGACATCACAGCATTCGGGGCATTCCTATAAGTGCTCCGTCCCCATCCTCAGCAGCCAGCGAAGAGTTCCAACACCAATAGTACCAGTAGCAATCTGATTATATGTCCGTCTCGCCTTTCCTCTGAGCGTTGAGCGTCGGCCAGATCCCCTCGTCACTCCTCGCTGTCTCATTCTTGCAAGACCATGGTAATCCATTTGCTCCTCCGAGGTGTACACGTGCTCCCACAAGGCCGCAACCACGCCTGCCTTGTCATGTATCAATACTCCACCAAGTTCTGCAGAGCCAGCCAGTCTGTCCGGCTGTTCATTTCTCAGCACACCGGCATGCTCCGGAGAAAAGATCCAGGCGATGCTTGTCATCCGTGACCTCCAAAGCGAAGCAAGCCACTCCGCACGAAGCCTGCCCGTCCTCACCCTCGTCAGCATGCTTTCTGAGTCAGTTACAATCACGATGTGTGTGTGTGTGTGTGTCGTATTCTTCATCCAGCGGAGAGCCGCAGTGACTGCCTCCACCTCCATTCTTAAGCTGGATGTTGTGGTATCATATGCCATACTCTCCTGCACCAAACGTCGACCATTAGCTTTGGCTATGAACCTCCAGCCACTTCTCTCACCTCTTGACACCGAACCATCTGTGTAGATAATCACATCACCCGAGTGAGCATTGTCCTGAATTAGTTGCTGTTTTTTCACTTCCGTGGCCCCTGCTGGCCACTCCCTGCACTCCCGGCTTAATGTGATTATAACTCTGCACAAGTCTGACTGCTCCGCTGGCACTCTGACCCACTCCTCTCCACGCCTAATGTTCTCCAAGGGACACACCTGTCTGATCGTATCCTCCTCCTGAGCCATCCATGATTCCCCTCTTATCAGTCGCTGACCCTTAACTGCGTCCAGCGCCTCATGCAGTGGGTGGTCTGTGTCTGCAGCTACTCTGAGGTATGCCTTCGCCTGCATCACCTTGAGCCTACCAGCAACAGTCGGCAGACCAAGGGTGTAACGCATACACACTACTGGGGTGTCTCTGGTGCATCCCAGAATGACCCGCATAGCTTCGTTCTGTATGCGCTCTAACTTCACCAGCTGACTTTCTGAGACAGTGAGCAGTCCTAGTCCATAATCAATTACTGAGAGGATCAAGTGCTGGTATAGTGTGAAAAGCCTTCTCTGCTCTGTGTCCTTTGCAGCCATAGTTTTAAGTGCACTGAGTCCCTTTTGAGATCTTGTCACAACCGTCTCCACGCGGTCCTTGAAGGACAGGCTCCTGTCAAATGTGATTCCCAGATACTTCAGTTTGTTCTCTCTGTTGACGCTTCCACCGTCTATCGTGAGGCTTGGGTCATCAGCTCTCACAATATGAAGATATATTGAAAGAAGTCATGAATATATATTGAAAGAAGGCATGAAAATATATTGAAGAAGTCAACACACAAAGAGTACTGGTTATTCGTATCAGAAGAAAATTCACATTCTATAGGCATGTCACGAGAAGTTGGTGTGTGTGTGTGTGTGTGTGTGGGAGGGGGGGGGGTGAGACCAAGGGAGAAGATACTGGACAATTTGATATCTTGGAATAGAAGAACGTCGGTATCGGAAATGATTTGCAGCACAATAGACAGAAGGTTGTGGAGAGACGTAATCACCAACGCCACATAGCATGGATTATAAGAAGAAAAGACAGTCTGGATATTAAAAAAAAAAAAAAAAAAATCAATGATAGTTATAGAGAAAACATTTCTTCCCAAATGTTGCATAAAAGTGAAACGAACAAGTTCGCGAATGTTTCAAGTATATGGATGCTTTAATGGTAACAGATAGAAGATTACATTTCGAATACCCCATGCTAAGGCAGCATTTCACACCATCATCATGTGCCATAAAGATAAGTGTGGGCATTCATTTTTCGCAATCTCACATGATCACCAGAGTCGTTGATCAGCTATGTGTACTTGTCTCGACCTACCATGTTGCCAAGCCTTCCAAATATTTACTTCTTTGCCTTCTCGTTGTTCTTGTCCCCTCAATCTTGCCGGTAGTCGCCAAATTCACTATTTTATTTCTTCTCATACCGTGCCTAAAAAATAATGACAGCCTACATCTAATTTCTCTAATCAGTTTACCGTTTTCATTTGTTTCTTGAGGGACTTGCTCATTGTTTTTTCTCTGTTCGTGGCATTCTTTGAATTTTCCTCAGAAACCACATTTCTACTGCCGTTAGATGTTTACGTCCACGTTTCACAATCATACGAAATGCAGGTTCTGTGTAGCACTTGAACACTTGAAACAGCAAATAAAGGACAAAAGCTGGTGGCGTTGATTGCTACGTCCTGTGAAGGCCATGCAACTAACTTTAACCCGGACGTTACGACACACAAAAAGTACATTAGAAGTTATCATGAACGTTTGGAAATATGGTTCCAGCTATTGACCTTTGACCTTAATAGTTAATGAATAGATAACCGTTCTCACCGCCCCTTTCGGGTGCAAATGATTTAATCCAACTTCCGCATTTTAAGTGTTGGGCACAGGTAAGCACAACAATTAATTAGGGAAATGATACTAACTAGAAAACTAGAAAACACACCTGGCTTTCTACAATTATAATAAAACGAAACAGAGGACATTGCGGCCACAAGCCTTCATCAGCAATCAATAACCAAAACCAAACAGCAGCAATACAAAGACGGCTAATGATAAAAAATAAGTAAGTTGCGACATAATAATATGTTCTATCTTTCATGTGTTGTTCTACGTGAGAACATTGGGGTACAAGGAGAGAGGACAACCAAGGACGACGGAGACGACGTATCTGACGTAGAAGAGACATTGAAACATTGGACTTCCGGTCCCCAGCATAGCGGTTAGGCATTGAACCGCTACGGCCTCTGGAGTATTTATCTTTGTGGCTGCGGTTTCCATTCGCATTTTCCTCATGTTGAACTGGTAGTATATTGTTCTGTCGTTCTGCTACTGAGTGAGTGCATGGCGCGACTCTGTGAGCTGTGATATTCACGTGGAATGCTTTTACATGTCCGCTTTTGTTTTTATAGTGACCTGCATGTTCTGAATATTGGCTACCGGCTATTGCTGAATTGACTGATTTGCCTTTTCGGTTCACGAGTGCATTTTTCAGGTGACTCCTGAGAGTCGGCGCTGGAGCTACGGAGTTTGTGCTTAATGCGACGCTTTCGGCTGGTCGCCCTGCGGATAGAGATAGAGCCATGTGAGAAAACCCGGGTTAATTGGGTCTTTCTGGTGACTGCCGATTCCATCCACGATGAACTGTGGTTTTCGTGGAGGACTTCGTGGCGGCGGCATTATGCACAGTGTACCTGTGCGGGCTGTTGGATTGCCGAGACTCCTGTCTGTTCCACTTTTCACATTGTACAGTGGGAAGCATTTTGTGTGATGTTCACTGGCATGGGAACGGAGCATAATGGGGACGACCCGTTGCCGTGAACCTCGACTAACTAACTAACTAACTAACTAACTAACTAACTAACTAACTAACTAACTAACTAACTAACTAGGCATTGAAACAAATAATGAGATAAGACATTAACACAAGCAACAATACCAGCGATACACAACATGTCACATATGTTTCCTCTCTGCGACGCTTCACGCCAAAGTTAAATTAGCTGCATATCCTTTACAGGAAGCAGCAGTCAACCACAACATATTTTGTTTGTGATTTATTGGCATGTTTACGTTCAATAGTTTACCATTGCTTTCTGAACAACCGACATTCATACCATTGTATAAAAATCCACGCAAGGTGGTCTGCTGCCAAATCGCCAGCAGCGGTCTTTCATATGCGGTATGCGGGGTAACGAATTGCGCCCTTAACTCCTTCGTCACAGAGCCTCTCCAAAAGCAGTAGGATAAAAGGTTTTTGTTCTCTTCTGGTTTGTCGATTAATTCTCGCTGCAACTCACCGTGTTTGTTTGTTAGTTGATCCACTCTTCGTGTTCCCATTTTTTTCAATTTAGAAGCCTTCATCGCATTCAAACCTATTTTATTGATATTAGTTGTCTTCATAGACTTGGGGACGTAAATTACAAGTACCTCAGAAGTCGGAGAGCCTGATGGCGAGAGACACTGGTAACAGATAAAACTAATCCACTAGCAAGAATCATTCTATTTGCACTCCCCAGTAGTTGCAACTATTTGTAGCAGCTGTGGCATTTATGTATGTGGTACTGCTTTTATTCTTCAATAATGACGTGTGTGACAATCAAAGCATAAATGTGTATATGCGAATACAGACGACAAAACACTGACATTATTTATCTATGTCGTAGTACTTTTATGACGGACAGTTAAAGCATACACACTACTGGGGTGTCCCAGAATGACCCGCATAGCTTCGTTCTGTATCCGCTCTAACTTCACCAGCTGACTCTCTGAGACAGTGAGCAGTCCTAATTCATAATCAATTACTGAGAGGATAACCTGCTCAAGATGACTACCACGTAATGGACAGACCAGAACAAGTCATTATTCTGCGCCTCAGAACAGGACACAATAGATTACGCAACCACATGTATACAAAATTCAAGATTGGTGAAACAGCCATGTGCACATGTGGATTGGCCTCGCAGAGAGCAGCGCACACACTCCAAGACTGCCCAAAATATAACATATCTAGGCAAACCATCTGGCCTAGAGAGACGACAGAGGAAGATAAACCATGGACCACTGTGTGAACTGAAAAAGACAATTAAATTCATACAAGAGACAACATTGCAGATATAGACATATTTCAAGCGAACGAAAGAAGAAGAACTGAGAGGATCAAGTACTGGTATAGTGTGAAAGAGCACGTGTTTATCGTCCTATGATGCATAGAGCACGTGTTTATCGTCACATGATACATAGGTTCTGTTTCTGATCGTTGAGAAAATGGCCGATTTGATCAAAAATCCGTCCAAATAAGCTCAAAGCGCGGTGATTCTGTTTCTTTCATTTCAAGGATGTCGACCAGTGGACATTCATGGAAGAATGCAGGCAGTGTACGTTAACAAATGTGTGTCGAAGACAACAGTGTCAGACTGGGCACGAATGTTTCGGAAAGGACGTGGGTTCACGACAGGTCTTCGACGGCCAGGTCAAACACATATTGTTGCAACAGAAAAAGCCGTCGCCAAAATTGATGCAGCAGTACAGATAAACCGTTGTCGAATTATGCGTTCGCTAGCGAAAGAATTTGATGTGTCAATTGGGACAATTCAAAAGTTCGTTCGTAAGAAACTGCAATATCGGAAGGTGTGTTCACGGTGGGTACCACGGATGTTGACCGACCACCAAAAAGAGGAACGCGTTACAGAGTGGAGGGTGGTGCATTTCTCTTCGGCATAGTGGCAGGCAATGAATCATGGTGTCATCACTTTGAGTCGAGCAGCAAAAGAGAGAGCATGCATTGAAAGCATGCTGGATCACCAAAAGCCAAAAAATTCAAGTTACAGGTTTCCGCTGGCAGGGTTAAGCTGAGCGCATATTTTGACCATGAAGGGCTATTGGTGGCCAACTTTAAAGAACCTGGTATCAACATCAACTCTACCCACTACTTGCAAACACAAGACAAGCTGCAAAAAGCCATCAAGAATAAACGACCCGGCATGCTTTCTCGCGGTGTGATTTTGTTGCACGATAATGCTCGTCCGCATGTCGCAAAGATTGTGCAGGAAGCATTAGCACGGAAAAAGTGGGAAATTCTGCAACATCCAGCCTATAGTCCTGATTTATCAACATGTGATTTTCATTTGTTCTAAAAAAGCTCTCAAGGAGCAACGATTTCACACAGATGCAGACGTAATGAACGCGGTAAACACTTGGTTCAGTGAGCAACAACATTCTTTTTTTGCGGACGGCATTCGCCGGCTGCCTAAGCAATGGGATGCTTGCCTGAATGCCTACGGCGACTTCTTCTGACCAACCCATGGTGCATAATTCATTCAAAATGAATGCTTTGTTTAATTCTACCACACTTGTTAATGTTTCTTTCATGCTTTTGTAATAAAGCCGTTGGAACGGGTTTCAAATGAACGTCCCTTATATAATCGCAACTTATTTGAACACTATCTCAGTACATATTACCTTCCCTCTTAATAATAATAAAATAACAAAAATTATAATAATAGTAATAATAATAATAATAATAATAATAATTATTATTATTATCATTATTATTTTAATAATAATTATAATAATAACCCTAGTATATCAGCCAGTCCGATGGGAACAACAGAGATCTAATAATTGCCCTGGAATCATTAATATTAGTGAGTCACGATGTATTAATTTGTGCATATTCCCCATGCCTTTATAATGCATATCGTTTATATTATTGTTGTTCTCAGTTAGCCTCGAATGGTGTATGCATGAAATAATATATGAAGGAGGGTGATAGAAATAAAGAATATTAGACAGGCCTACGTGTCTAATTCTTATTCCTTTGAAAATAAAGTTTGTTCGTTTGTTTGTTCTTGTGACCTTATGAGCCACATTTAAGAAATCTTGAAGGGATTGTTGTCCATAAATCCGAACTCGTATTCCTGGCCTCTCTTTGATCTGTCTCATTATCACTTCGCTTTGTCTAGAGAGAAGAGATATGATGATGACACACATGCCTTGCCTTACTTTTTGCTGCATCTGTTCATAATTGTCGTCGTTATTTCACATCTTAATTGCTTTTAATTGCTGGTACGTGTTTCCAGTTAAACGAGCGGTGCAAGAAAATTGAATCAATTGTATTAACAAGACAAAAAATATACCATAGAGAAATCATATATTTGACAGCCACCCCCTCCCCTTTCCATCCTGCCAGACACCCCGCAATTCCCACCCACACACACTAGACCAGTGTTTCCCAACGTGGGGCCCACGCCCCACAGGGGGGCAATTTGACTGCTAAGGGGGGGGGGGGGCAATTCGAAAATGGAAGAAATCGGCTGAATATAACAAAACAGGGAGAATTGAGACTGAAGTTAACTAAATTAGAACCTGACATAAGATCTCTTTGCAGCAAGCATCAAGCGCAAGGATCTCACTAAATTTAAATAATAAATAATTACTAATAATTAAAATAATATAGAAAAATCTTTCATTAAAATTATTTTGTACTTGAATTTCAGTTCTCCATTATATGTTTTGAAAATTTACTTACTGTGTTTGCTCAATAATTACCTAGTGATTTCTTCCTAAAACCTATCATTCAAGTTTCTTTAGTGAACATTTCAATTTTTGAATATTAAAAATAATGTATACGTTGAGGGGGGGGGGGGGCATGGGGCGGGGAATGGGGGCAATATGAATTTTAGAAAGGCTTAAGTGGGGCACGGTACAAAAAAGGTTGGGAAACACTGCACTAGACTGTCACCTTGCCGTCATGATATACAATAGTTTGTTACATTGTGCTTCAAACAAGGCATAACTAAAAACCCATGGCTGTAGAGAATGTGGCTGATCAGACCAATCCACACGGTAAATGTTAGTCCACAATGGATGCATGTGAACACGTGGTCATTTCCACTATCACGCACCATCTGACTTCTCACACGCTCAGTATGTGACCTATCTGCAATCATTTCTTCCGTTATCCTTACTTCATTCCTGATCTTTGCTCTCCAGGCAACGTGATCAGCGGCGACTTACTCCCAAGGTGCATCATCAATGCGTGCATCATTCACGTCCAGCATACACACATTTTTGTAATGTAGTAGATGCCAACCCAGAGATCTGTAGCACTAAAAAAAAAAAAAACCACGCACGCCCGCCCGCACGCACGCAAGCACACACACACACACTCACACACACGCACGCATGCACGCATGCACGCACGCACACACATACACACACACACACACACACACACACACACGTTACACCCATATTTGACAAAAATTGGAAAGGTACTAGTAGACGTTGGGTTGAGCTGAGCTAAGTTGAGTTGAGTTGAGTTGTGTTGAGTCAAGAACCCAAATCACAACACTAGGGGCATTCCCATACGTAGGTCAGCATGGCCGAATGGATAAGAGCGCCTGCTTTTAAACTTCCGGTATGCTGATGCCGAGTTAGCAGGTTTAATCCCTATACCGGACAGTTGGACTAAAACGTTGACTTTTCATCCTTGACTAGGGGACGTAAATTACAAGTACCTCAGAAGTCACAATGTGTTAGCCTGATGGCGAGGGACGCTGGTAAAAGGGAAAGCCAATCCACACGTAAAAATCATTCGAGTGCACTAGAATAGTAGAATAGAATAGAGTGAGAATAGAATACACTAGAATAGAGTGCACTGCGACTAGTAGTAGCACGTGTATGGACAACGTTTGAGTACAAAGCGAGCGTACAAAAGCAACAAAAACTTACTAAACTGTTGAATGATATTTACAATAGTGGGTACACTAGTATCATCTCATCTCAAGGGACGCAGAGGTGTTTTCAAGGCACAGGGCTAGGTTCTATACTGGCCAAGACCTATTGACGCGTCCTCGCCGAGCGTCCTGGGCAACAGGTCCCTTTGGGGTCCTGGCTAAAGTCAGTAGGATTGTTGATTCCTCCGAAGTCGGAGAATATCTGCCTGCACGGTGAGGAACCACGAGTCTGCACACCAAAATGCCAGACATGGGACAACAGATACTCACGCAAACCTTAGGTCCTGTATGAATTGGAAACAAATAGGTATATTTAGCTCCTGCGAGAAAAAACGTACTAAACACAAACACGTTGCACATACCTTACTAGGAGATCCATCGTATCCCGCAATACAGGTGAAAATCCAAAATCAGAAGCAATCAATAAATATATAAAATGAATAATAAAATAAAATACACACAAATGCCTACAATACGACACACAGGACGGCCGACGTTTCGATTCTCAGAATCTTTGTCAAGGACAGGACAACACAGATAGATAAAACAACGAAATACAAAAACCGAAAGCACAACTACTCCGTCCCCCTGTGGGAGCAGAAAAGGTCCTGTATGACATCACACTGATGTTGGACAACAGAATGTCTTAATCCGACATACAGGATTTCACGCTGGAGTTCATAGCCAGCGAACACAAGCAAGCCAGCAAGCATCTCATCTCATCTCATCATGTTCCTCTTGTACCTTGCGGTGTCGAGGTGATGTATAAACAGCGGGAGAGTGCTCGTGTATAGGTTTCATGTATCGAGATTCCCATTGACTCTAATTAGTTCTGTCCATCGTTTACGTGGTCGGCCTCTTCTTCTGTTCCCAGATGGTCTGTACCTCATTGATTATTGCGGTATATTGTTAGTTGGTAATCTAGTTATATGGCCAAACCATTCATCTTGTTGTTTTCTGATGAAATCTAGCGCTGCTATAAGACCCACTTTAGTCCTGATTTCTTTATTTTAGATTTTCTCTCTTCTTGTTACATTGAGTATTCTCAGGAATCTCATTTCTGCTGTTGTGATTTATCTTTTCTCTTTTTCTCTCATTGTCCAGTGCTTTCTTAGTAACTATTGATACATGTTTGTTCTTTAGTATTGGTGTTATTTGTACAATGAGTTGGTTTGTCTTATTGCATCTATTTTCCATCTCATCTACCTAGTGACATGCTATAATTTAACCGAGGTAGCATTGTGACAGCTTGCATACGGTTTGGCAGTCTTGGATTCGAATCCAATTTTGACAACTGACCTGTGCACCCAGACTGAACCAGCCTAAAATGGGTACCGGAAAATTTCTTGGGAAGGAAACGCGTCCGGTGTGGTAGTGACCACATGACCCACCGAGTGCTGATTGGTCGAAATAAAAAATATGGGTTCAGCACCATATACCTAATGGGCCTTAAGACCCAACAGGGCCCTTTACTACTATCATCATCATCATGTGCCATGCAGAGAAGCGTAGGCGTTCATGTTTCGCCATCTTACACGATCACCAGAGTCGTGGATCAGCTCGGTGTTCTTGTCTCTTGTTTTACTACTATACTTATAGCTATGATATGCATTCATTGCTTTATCCAAGAGACAGGCAGAACTTGAATGCGGGGATGTTAGTATAATCAACCTCCTTCACCACCACACAAACTCTTACTCACGATTATGAGAACGAACGAACTTTATTTTCAGTGGGTCAGAAATTGGGCCCTCCCAATCACCCATTTTTCCTACATCAATATCTATTGTGCATGTTACATTCGCGTAGAACAAAAAACTTAATGAATGTTGTGAACAAACAAAGCTTATTACCATGTTATGAGACAGACAGACAGACAGACAGACAGACAGACAGACAGACAGACAGACAGACAGACAGACAGACAGACAGACAGACAGACAGACAGACAGACAGACAGACAGACAGACAGACAGACAGACAGACAGACAGACAGACAGACAGACAGACAGACAGACAGACAGACAGACAGACAGACAGACAGACAGACAGACAGACAGACAGACAGACAGACAGACAGACAGACAGACAGACAGACAGACAGACAGACAGACAGACAGACAGACAGACAGACAGACAGACAGACAGACAGACAGACAGACAGACAGACAGACAGACAGACAGACAGACAGACAGACAGACAGACAGACAGACAGACAGACAGACAGACAGACAGACAGACAGACAGACAGACAGACAGACAGACAGACAGACAGACAGACAGACAGACAGACAGACAGACAGACAGACAGACAGACAGACAGACCGACCGACCGACCGACCGACCGACCGACCGACCGACCGACCGACCGACCGACCGACCGACCGACCGACCGACCGACCGACCGACCGACCGACCGACCGACCGACCGACCGACCGACCGACCGACCGACCGACCGACCGACCGACCGACCGACCGACCGACCGACCGACCGACCGACCGACCGACCGACCGACCGACCGACCGACCGACCGACCGACCGACCGACCGACCGACCGACCGACCGACCGACCGACCGACCGACCGACCGACCGACCGACCGACCGACCGACCGACCGACCGACCGACCGACCGACCGACCGACCGACCGACCGACCGACCGACCGACCGACCGACCGACCGACCGACCGACCGACCGACCGACCGACCGACCGACCGACCGACCGACCGACCGACCGACCGACCGACCGACCGACCGACCGACCGACCGACCGACCGACCGACCGACCGACCGACCGACCGACCGACCGACCGACCGACCGACCGACCGACCGACCGACCGACCGACCGACCGACCGACCGACCGACCGACCGACCGACCGACCGACCGACCGACCGACCGACCGACCGACCGACCGACCGACCGACCGACCGACCGACCGACCGACCGACCGACCGACCGACCGACCGACCGACCGACCGACCGACCGACCGACCGACCGACCGACCGACCGACCGACAGACAGACAGACAGACAGACAGACAGACAGACAGACAGACAGACAGACAGACAGACAGACAGACAGACAGACAGACAGACAGACAGACAGACGAAGGAAGAGGAGATAGCGGCCATGTCGGTCTCTCCTTTGCTAATTTAAACATCCGAGGAATGTTTAAATTTTGCTACCTGCACACTGGTCGTTTCTCGTTGCCTTAATCGGAGACACTTGGTACCGACACACTACGCTGGTATTATGTAGAAGTGTGACATCCTTGAATACTTTGTCAACATGTTCCTTCATCATGACATAAACCCCGTAACTGTTTTCGAATCCAACCCAGCGCCCAATGCATAAATTAGAGAATGACAAAAACAAACCAAAAAAGCGGAAGGAAAGAAACTAGTCACTTTACCTCAAATAGCCGTGACCTTGTATTTGTTAAATCCTTAGCAATTTACAATTGCTTCAGAAACATCTGCTAGGGGCTTTGGTTTCCTTGATTACGAAATGCATATAAGAGAAAAACTCAAAGAACAGTTAGAGATGTGGAGATTATACCAACGCCTCGGAGGCTTTCACTGGCAGCGTATGGCGGAGTAAAAATAGTATCAGATTGAGAAATCAGCAAAAAATAAATGCTGTAAGCTTCTTCCTCTAGCCCATGCCGTATGGCGATGGTGATCATGTCTGTCCTCAACCCTCTATCTTGTGTGCTGCCAATCATTTATGACACTGATGTTCCTCTATATCATGATGTCAAATTGTCCGGTGTCTACTCTCTTGTTCATACATAAACAAACATGTATTGTTTGGCACTCATAGAAATATATAGAAAGAAGTAGAGACTAGAGGACGCACTTGACAATATAAACATTGACAGCTATAATTACCCGCCGGGATTCGAACCTGTCACCTCCAAAAGACGAGACCGCCTTGCCTCAGGAAAATGTGTACTTCGACGCATGACCAACTAGTATGACTATCTAGACACCCGTATAAAAGGTGTCTTCGTTAGCCAGGCCCACGTGAATCCACAACTATGGGATATGGACAGAATTTGTATCTACCTAGCACCATAGGTCTCAATGCTGACTATCTTGCTTTTGTACATATTGAACAGCACAGTGGGAACACAAGATACAGCATGCAGGGCGATGAGGAACCTTATTGACCTTCCAACCATGACAGACAGGGCAAGGATATGCAGAGAATGTGTCTACCTCCAAGTCAGTGCCGATACACTGCATCCGCTGCACACTGAGATCAAGAAGAGAAAGGGCAGCAGGATGAAAAGAGGAAAATCATAGATGAGTCAAGCTGAGGGCATTATTCAATAGGTCTGTCCTATTGAGGACATAACTTCGTGAGGAGTGGATACTGTGCCAACTAAGTGAGGTACGTCCTTTTCAGTGTGCATCAGACTGGGTAGGGGGTGCAGACCACACATCCCGATAATTGTGAAGACAGAAGTTCAGCCTTGATTTTTGAGAATTATGATTGTGAGATAATCACTCGGGTATAAGAGGACTTGATGACCTGACAGAAAAACTAATCAGCAAATCTACAAGAGGCAAATGAAAACCGTAACCCATATAAGAAATTAGACAGTCAACAATTTTGGACACGTGATGAGAAGAAATAAACTGGAGCACTTGGTGACAGCTGGCAAGATTGAGGGGAAAGGAACAAAGGGAAGGCAGAGAAATAAATACCTGGATGGCTTGGTCACGTGGTTTGATCGAGACAAGAACACTGAGCTGATCCACGACTCTGGTGATCAAGTGTGATGGCGAAACATGACCACCCAGGCTTTTCGGCATGGAACACGCTGAATGATAAATAAGAGCGACGTTCTGCAATGCACCGGCTACACTATTATTAGAGTAACATATGACTGGCACCTGGCCGTCTTGACTGACTGACTGACTGACTGACTGGCTGACTGACTGACTGACTAACACCTTGTTGTTTTGACTGAATGACTGACTAACACCAAGTTGTCTTGACTGATTGACTGACCGGCACTGGCTGATTGACTGACTGACTAACACCAGGTCGTCTTGACTCATTGACTGACTGGCACCTGATCGTCTTGACTGATTGACTAACTGGCACATGGTCGTCTTGGCTGATTGACTGAATGACCAACACCAGGTCGTCTTGACTGACTGATTGACTGGCACCTGACCGTCTTGACAAATGATAGTTTGTAAAATGGAATTAAACCTCTCCATAGCATGCAGGCTGAGATGAATGTTGAGACCATGTGTTGCCCAATGCAGCATGATCCCTCTCTTGGCCTGCCTAGGCTGTTCCAGAGGAAAGGTGACACCAATACATCTAGAAAAAGACCAGCTTCAGAAGCCGTCGTATCAGAAAAAGAAATGCTCTAACTATCCGCATGTCATAGCTTCCATCCTAGACAAGTTGCTGACCAATGCTTAGGGTTTGGTCTGCCCTGCCAGGACATTTAGTCTTTGGTTGCATTTTCTCAGACGTATGCTTGTAACGTCCGAATTACGCTCCTCTGCCCGAAGCCGTTAAGAGTGGCAAATACTCTAGTAAATATAGACATTGTAGATATACCTAGAGATAGCAGAACGGTACCTGTACACATCGCCCTACACATTGCTATAAGTGATAAGATGCTGAGAATAGGTAACTCAACAACATCAATTGCAACAACGACAAACACAAAAACGACAGCCACAACAACGACAGCCACGACAGCAGCAACAACGACGACAGCAACAGCAACAACTATAATGACAACAACAAAAAAGACAGCAATAACAACGACAGCAACAACAATGACAACAACAACAGCAATAACAACGACAGCAACAACAGCGACAGCCAGTCGCCTTTGCTCAGAAAATGGCGATCAGGTGGTCAGATAGAGGAGGAGAAACGACGAGAAAAAAAAACGGGAGGTATTGATCGGGCTCATAAACCGAGCATGAAGTCGAGTGGGTTATTTCCTACAAGGGACTCAATTGTAGCTACGACTTTTTCCCGCACTACTGATCAAGCTCTGATTTCAGAAGTGGCGTCTGTTAGAGGGGGTTGTTCATTTGAGTATAAACATTCTGTAGCGGTACGGAGAATAATTATCCAAAAGCACTTAAAATACGTTAAAATATGCACAAACCATTATAAAATACGAGTTAACCATTATGAAATACGCTCAAATTATTATGAAACAAACTAAAAACCATTCTAAAGCACCATCAAATAATTATGAAACGCACAAAACATTATAAAACCCCGCTTAAACCATTATGAAAAACGCTAAAATCATTAAAAAGAAAACACGCTCAAACTATTATTTCACTTACAACAACAACAACAACAACAACAACAACAACAACAACAACAACAACAACAACAACAACAACAACAACAACAACAACAACAACAACAACAACAACAACAACAACAACAACATCAAAACAACACTAAAACCATTATTTTAAAAGAAAGCAGAAACCATTATTTTTAACAACACTCAAAGCATTATTTAAAACGCTCAAGCCACCGCCAAAAAAAAAGGTTGAAACCATTACCAAATGCTAAAATCATAAAAAATAAAAGCAGAATGTCACTCTTTGTATACTGCGCACGACTTGAAGTGGCGCCAGTTGTTTGGAGTAGAGTCAACAACAAGTACACAAGAAACAAACAACCTTGCCTCTGTGAGTGTATGGGTGCGTTGTGTGTGTATGGTGTGTTTGGTATGTCGAGTGTGTAGTGTGTGTGTTGTGTGCGGTACGTCGTGTATGTAGTGTGTGCTGTGTGTGGTATGTCGTGTGTGTGGTGTGTGCTGTGTGTGCTATGTGTGGTGTGTGCAGTGTGATGTGTGTATGGTGTGTTCTGTGTGTAGTGTGCGCTGTGTGCGGTGTGTATGGTGTGTTATGTGTGTAGTGTGTGCTGTGTGTGCTGTGTGCCGTGTGTGGTGTGTGTGGTGTGTGGTGTGTGCCGTGTGCGGTGTGAATGTGTTTTGTGTGTGTTTTTTCTGTGTGTGGTGTGTGTGGTATGTGCTGTGTGGGGTGTGTATGGTATGTCGTGTGTGCAGTGTAATGTGTTCTGTTATGGTGTGTACTGTGTAGGGTGTTTGGTGTGTTTGGTATGTCGTGTGTGTGGTGTGTGTGTGCGTTTGAGCTCGAACGTGCAATAATATATATATATATATATATATATATATATATATATATATATATATATATATATATATATATATATATATATATATATTCTTCTTCTTCTTCTTCTTCTTCTTCTTCTTCTTCTTCAGCGTTCCGAGCCATTGAGGTTCTTTGCTGCAGATACAATCCGTCTCCATTCGTCTCTCTGTTGGACCTTCTCTTGCCAGTCGTTGATTCCAAGTGCTTGTAGGTCTGTATATATATAATCTCTCCACCGTCTTCTTGGTCTACCTCGGGGTCTACGGTCATTTATTTCCTGAGTGTAAGCGAGTTTTGTTTCCCTATTATCTTCCATTCTTTCTATATGCCCCAGCCATTGTAGTCTATTAGCCTTCATGATACCAGTGATTAGCGGGGACTTAAACAGATCATAAATGTCTTTGTTACTTCTTCTTTTCCACTCTCCACTTTGTGTATCCCTAATGGGTCCAAAGATGCGTCTTAAAATTTTGTTCTCAAAGGTTTGTAACAAGGCTTCGTCTCCTTTCGTTGTACTCCAGGTTTCAGAGCCATACAGCACAAATGGTCTGATCAGTGTTTTGTATATTGTGATTTTGGTGTTACGAGATAACGCCTTTGATTTTAGTAGATGTTGTAGTGCATAGTATATCTTATTTCCAGAGTTGATTCTAGTTTGTATTTCTTCCCTTATGATGTTGGAGCAGTTGAAGATTGTACCCAGGTATTTGTATGTTTCCATTCTTTTAATGGTCATATTATCTATTTGTATGTGGCCAGAGTTTTTAGCCATTCCGTCTCTTGAAATTACCATATATTCTGTCTTATCTTGGTTGATAACCAGCCCCATCTATATATATATATATATATATATATATATATATATATATATATATATATATATATATATATATATATATATATATATATATATATATATATATATATATATATATATCTGTGTGTGTTTGTGTTTGTGTGTGTGTGCGTGTGCGTGTGCGCTTGCGCGCGTGTGCGTGTGTGTGTGTCTTGGGAAATGACAGGCACTCACAGAAGCAAACGAAGAAAGCAGAGATCACAGGACACACTAGCCACAATGCACACGTGAGACTATAGTGGCAACACAAACAGGTAGCACATCTAACAGACCTCCAGTAGAACTCTAATGTGCTTCAACGGAAGACCCAAACTGGGCTGTATGTAGAATAATCACATTCTTAACTCTAGTGCAATATAGATGAACAAAACAAGGCCAGAAATTAGACGAAGAAACAAAGGGTAAATAATAGTAACATGACGAAGAAAGAAAGGATAAAGAACTGTACTATGATGAAGAAAGAAAGGATACAGAACAGAAACATGAAGAAAGAAAGGAGAAGAACAATAGCATGATGAAAGCAAGGATAAATAACAATAACATGACGAAAGCAAGGATAAATAACAATAACATGACGAAAGCAAGGATAAATAACAATAACATGACGAAAGCAAGGACAGAGAACAATAACATGACGAAAGCAAGGATAGGGAACAATAACATGACGAAAGCAAGGATAGGGAACAATAACATGACGAAAGCAAGGATGGGGAACAATAACATGACGAAAGCAAGGATAGGGAACAATAACATGACGAAAGCAAGGATAGGGAACAATAACATGACGAAAGCAAGGATAGGGAACAATAACATGACGAAAGCAAGGATAGGGAACAATAACATGACGAAAGCAAGGACAGAGAACAATAACATGACGAAAGCAAGGATAAATAACAATAACATGACGAAAGCAAGGATGGGGAACAATAACATGACGAAAGCAAGGATAGGAAACAATAACATGGCAACAACAAAAAAGATAAATAACTAACATGAAGATAGAAAGAATAAATAACAGTAACATGACAAAGAAAGAAGGGAAGAGTAACATGACAAAGAAAGAAGGGAAGAGTAACATGACAAAGAAAGAAGGGAAGAGTAACATGACAAAGAAAGAAGGGAAGGGTAACATGACAAAGAAAGAAATGAAGGGTAACATGACAAAGAAAGAAAGAATAAAGAACAGTAACATAACAAAGAAAGAAGGGAAGAGTAACATAACAAAGAAAGAATGGAAAAGTAACATAACAAAGAAAGAAGGGAAGAGTAACATGACAAAGAAAGAATGGAAAAGTAACATAACAAAGAAAGAAGGGAAGAGTAACATGACAAAGAAAGAAAGAATAAAGAACAGTAACATGGCAACGAAAGAAGGGAAGAGTAACATGACAAAGAAAGAAGGAATACAGAACATTATTATGAAGAAAGAAAGGATAAATAAAAGTAACATGTCGAAGTAAGTAAACGGCAAGTTTTAAACTAGATGATGCTGACATAAGCTTGTGGCATGGCATCAAAGAATGACACCAGTATACGATACATTGCTGAATAATTCAACAAGATCACGTCTGGCAACATCAGCGAACAATTCATTACAATAAACAGTTCCGAGAGTATCTGTACCGGATGTCAGACACACAATCATCACCATCATGTGCCATGCTTATAAGCATGGGCGATCATGGCTCGCCATTTCACACGATCAACAGTGATGGATCAGGTCTGTGTTCTTGTCCCGATCATGTATGCGATGTGGTCAACCCATCCTGGTATTTCTCTGCACTTTTCACTTGCTCTTTTTCCATCCGTTTTGCCAGTTGTCACAATATGCATGATATTTTACTCCTGACTACACATGCAGTGTGGTGAACATAGCAGGAACGAACGAACGAACTTTATTTTCAAAGGATGAAAAACTCGACCCGTCTGAAATCCTGCCCTTCTTATATCTCTGCTCATCTCATCATCTCACTTCATCTTGACTCTCTTGTACCTGCTGTGTCGAGGTGAAGCATAAATAGCGGGAGAATGCCCGATTGTGGGTTTGTATCGCTGCCCTTGTACATTATTTCATTCTTCATATATATTCATACTTCACACATGAAGCTAATCTTAGACAACAATAGAACAATGTGCGTTAAAACACATGGACATGTGCAATAATCAATAATGCAAGACTCACTAAATCTAATTTTTGACATAGTAATAATTACCATGGTAGCTGTAACGTAGCAGAGTTAAGAGAATGTTTATTATACTAGTTGTCATGTGAGATAAATATTATTTTTTTTCTTTTTTTCTTTTTATTGGGGGAATGTAGTCTTACTGAGATTTATTCAAATAGGTTACGACTGTATGTATTCGGATTGATGGTGTCTTTATGAAATACGCGGTCAGCTATCGCTAACAGTAAACAATAAAATAAAATATGGATGCAGCGACACAGAGAGAGAGAGAGAGAGAGAGAGAGAGAGAGAGAGAGAGAGAGAGACGGAGAGAGAGAGAGACAGAGAGAGAGAGAGAGAGAGAGAGAGAGAGAGAGAGCGAGAGAGAGAGAGAAATCGTTGGACAGACAACATCATTACTACGTTAAACAAACACAGTCAATGTAACATCAATTTATCAGGTGCCGTCTCCACAATGAAGGTTGGCTGCACTGGATCTCCAACACTGTCTGTCTCTCGCCTTGACTGTACATTCTGTCAGACTGATGTTCGTCCATCTCTTGATCTTATCTTCCCACTTGTATCGTTGTCTACCTCTTGCTCGCTTGCCCTCAACCTTGCCTTCCAGTATGGTTTTTATAAGAGTATCATGTCTTTTAACGTGGTCTCCTCTTTATTTCTTTCATTAACTCTCTCTCTCTCTCTCTCTCTCTCTCTCTCTCTCTCTCTCTCTCTCTCTCTCTCTCTCTCTCTCTCTCTCTCTCTCTCTCTCTCTCTCTCTCTTCATTCCCAGTTTTTATAGAACCTCTGCATTTGATTTTTTTTTGGTTTTTTTTGTTTTGTTTCCATGAAATACGACATATTCGTCTGTATATTCACATCTCCATGGCTTCTATGCGACTTTCTAGTTGCTTGTTCAATGTCCAGGCTTCCGCGCCATACAGTAGCGTTGAATATATATAGCATTTGGCAATTCTCATTTTTAATGTGTTATTAATTTCTCTAGGTGTTAATACTGATTTCATGCCGTTGAATGCATTTTTGGTCATTCCTCATTACTATTCTCTTTTTTCATTTCCATTTCACTTCTGCCATCATCTGTTATTATATGTCCAAGATAGGATAAACTTGTTACTTGTTCTAGTATCTGCCCGTTTACTGTGATGTTCATTGATGACCTTTCCTTCTCACTGATAATTATCATAGTTTTTGTTCTTTGGGTGTTAATATCTAAGCCACATACTGCACTGTGCCTGTTTACTTGTATCACTAGGTCTTGTAACTCTTGCTCACTTGTTGCTAGTAACACGGTATTGTCAGCTTAACTAAGATTATTTATGATTCTTTCATTGATGTTAAGTCCAGGCATTTCAACTTGTTAAAAAAATTCTTTCTGTGTATAGGTTAAAGATTCTAGGGGACAGTACACATCCCTGCCGTACTGATATCTTTATCTCTATAGGCGACGAATAGTTATTTCTGCAGCTAATAGACGCCACATGTTCCCAGTAACAGTTACTAATATGGCTGATGTCCTTTCCGTCTACTCCTATATCTTGAAGTCACGTAATTAATCGTTTATGTTGTACTCTATAAAAGTTTTTTTGTAGTCTATAAAACAAACATATATACTTTTTTGAACTTCTATATATTTTTCAATTAAAATCCTCAAACAGATAATTGCTTCTCTGGTGCCGCTGTTTTTGCGGAACCCAAATAGTTCTTCAGCAAGGTAATATATGTGTCCTCGAAAGACAAGATGTCGCCCCAGACACCCTTACTTTTTATTCTTCTTTTGCCCGTTGAATCCCTTTGGGGTTTAGTCCTTCAGCCAACTCACTCCAAGCTGTCCAGTCCTTAGCAATTCCACGCAGCTCCTCCGCTCATACCCTTCCTGTTATACATTTCTGTCTCTACGTCTCTTGTTCGTGTATTGTTAGGTCTCCATCTAAGTCTTTTTGTACCCTGTGGATTCACAAGAAAAGCGCTTCTCTTTATACTATTTCAGGTTTTCTCAACGTATGTCTGATCCATCGCCAACATTTTTGTTTCACCCTTTGTTCACTGTTATTTGTGTAGTCCTGTCCGTGAGCTCCACACTGATGATTCTGTCATACAATTTTAGATTTCGTCATACCATTTAAGATTCCGCATGACCATTTTTACTTCTGTCATACCATTTTAGTCTCCGTCATACCATTTTAGTCTCCGTCATACCATTTTAGCCATATCGTTCACAGACATTTAATATGATATAAGGGTGGATCGTTTAGAAAACAATGACAAACTACTGTATGTAAACCCGCCTAGTAAATTACAAACTACCAAAACCTGGGGTTGATTGCGACATCTTGCAACTAACTAATTTACTAACCAACCGACCGACCTTGTTCTATGTAAGCTCTTTATGCCTTCTAAGTTTATTTTTATATCTGTATCTGTTCCCCTGTGTTTGTCTACATTGCCACCTAAAAGAGATGCATGATTCCGCTTCTTGGAGTGAAGTTTTACATTCAGACTCCCCCATACGCTTACAGGTAAGTGCGGATTAGGAAGAGAGATATTATCCGCCTGTGGTAAAACAATATACAATTTACTCGCGTGAACGAGCAACAAGGACATCGGCAAATACAGTTTATGAACCAATGCATCAAACATGAGATTATTAACAACTTATTAGCATTTTTTTTTCTTTTCTTCTCCCTCCTCCGTTCCTTTCCCCTCCCTCTTTCTTCCTTCTTCCCTCACTTTGTAATTTTTGTCCCTCTGTTTTTTCTCTCCATCCTCCAATTCCGCCTCTTCACCCTCCTTATCCTCCTCCGTTTTCTCCTTTTCATTCTTCATCGACATCGTCACCTCCTCCGTCTTATCATCCTTGTTCCTCGTCTTCTCTGTCTCCTCCTCCTCATTCTCCGTTTTCTCCTCCTTCTTAGTCTTTTCCTTCTCATTCCCCGTCGTCGTCTCTTCGTTTTCTTCCTCTTCTTCAGGTCTGAAGCAGACACTGACGACCACGACTCTGCAGCCTCCTCTATCAGCTAATAAACTGACAAAGTTGTCGTTGCTGTTGTTATTTCATGCCTATCTGCGTATGTTTCTCACAAACATCTTCCTATGTCTTTCCCTGTCTTCATCTGTCTTCCTCTGACTTCCTCTGTCTTTCTCTGTCTGCATCTGTCTTCCTCTGACATCCTCTCCCTTCCTCTGACTTCCTTTGTCTCCCTCTGCTTCCTCTGACTTCCTCTCCCTTCCTCTGATTTCCTCTGACTTCCTCTGACTTCCTCTGTCTTCCTCTGTCTTCCTCTGACTTCCTCTGCCTTTCTGTCTTTCTCTGTCTTTCTCTGTCTTCCTATGTTTCTGTTGCAGCACAGAACCACAAAGGATGATTAAGAAGTATATCCAAAGATGTGGATCTACAGAAGAATATGTCGTATGTCATGGAAACAAAATCAGATACTGGGAAAGAAAAGAGTTGATGAAAGAAATAACACAGAGGCAAGTGAAAAGACAACCATACTGCAGGGTAAAGTTGAGGGCAAGAGAGCAAGAGGTAGGCAACGTTAAACGTGGGAAGATAACATGAACAGACAGACGAACAGCAGTCTTACAGAATTACAGACGAACAGCAGTCTTACAGAATTACAGACAGGGCGAGAGACAGACAGTGTTGGAGATCCATTGTAGCCAAACTTCATCGTGGAAACGTCACCCGGTTGATTGATTAATATTAGGCTTGATAATGTCATGTGATCCAGCCATCCAGATATTTACCTGTCTGCCTTCCACCTTGTTTTTCCCCTCAATTTTGCCAGTTATCACCATGTTCTCCAGTTTATTTCTTATCATAACGTGCTCTCTATGAATTGACTGAACATGAGTTTCTATGCATCTGTGAGTGTGGTTTGATTCCTTTTATTTCTGTGAAATATCTAGATGGCTTGGCCACGCGGTATCGTCGAGACAAGAACAATGAGCGGTTCCACGACGCTGGTGATCTAGTCAGATGGCGAAACATGACCGCCCACGCTCACCGGCATGGCAAATGAGTGAGTGAGTGTGATTTACTTGGTCAATATTACATTCAGTAGTTTGCCATTCTCCGTGGTGAAGAGATTGCAGGCGCGATTAGTAAGCCCGATTACCCGCGTTCGAAACACTGCTGCGACCGATTTGGCAGCAGACCGCATTGCGTTGGTTTCGCGTTGGTATCGGTGCAGGTCGTTCAGAAGGCAATGGCAAACTCCTGAACTTAAACTTGCCAAGAGATCACAGCGGCAGATATGCTGGTGTTAACTGCGATGTCCTGTAAAAAGGAAATGCACACATACACACAAAAAGTTTGCCATTTCTGTCTAAATTACCAACATTTAAACCATCGAAATCAACGCAAGGCGGAATGCTTCCAAATCGCCGACAGCAGATTTTGAACTCTAGACTCGGTACGTCGGGGAAGTTCTCACTGCATCCAAGCCAGAGCGCCGGTACCATAGCCAGACAGAACACCTAAAGTACAACAACACAACAGCCGATGCACTCGTGCATGCATGACTACACCGAACTGTGTCGAAGAGCTGTAGTCCCTGAATCGATAGCAACAACAATGACAGAAACAAAACCAATCAACAACGACTGGCAGCAGTGACGGTTTCAATGTTAAACGAGTATAATACAAATTGCCACCACACGGGCAAAATAACCTTATTTGGCTGGCAGCACCGATAGCAGCAGCAGCGTCTTCTTTTTCATTTTAATCTTCGTCTTCTTGTCTTCGTTCGTCGTCTTTGTCGTCTTTCTCGTCGTCGTTATTCTTATTCACCGTTGTCATCAACTTCTTCGCCGTGATCGCTTTCTTCATCATAATAATCTTCTTCGTCGTCATCATCTTCTTCGCCGTCCTCTTCAAAGTCGTCTTCGTCGTTTTCTTCGTCGTCATCTTCTTCTTCGTCATCTTCATCTTCGTCGACATCGTCGTTATTCGTCGACGTCATAGTCGCTCGTCGATGTCGTTCTCAGTCGACGTTGTAGTTCTTCTTCGTCATCCACGCCGTCGTCATCTTCTTCATCGTCGTCATCATCTTTGTCAGCGTCATCATCTTCTTCGTCGTCATCATCTTCTTCTTCGTCATCGTCTTCTTCGTCGTCGTCATCATCTTCTTCGTCGTCATCATCTTCTTCGTCGTCATCATCTTCTTCGTCGTCATCTTCTTCTTCGTCGTCATCATCTTCTTCGTCGTCATCATCTTCTTCGTCGTCATCATCTTCTTCGTCGTCATCATCCTTTTCGTCGTCATCATCTTCTTCTTCGTCATCGTCTTCTTCGTCGTCATCGTCTTCTTCGTCGTCATCATCTTCTTCTTCGTCATCGTCTTCTTCGTCGTCATCATCTTCTTCTTCGTCATCGTCTTCTTCGTCGTCATCATCTTCTTCGTCGTCATCATCTTCTTCGTCGTCATCATCTTCTTCGTTGTCATCATCTTCTTCGTCGTCATCATCTTGTTCGTCGTCATCATCTTCTTCTTCGTCATCGTCTTCTTCGTCGTCGTCGACGTCGTCGTCATAATCTTCTTCGTCCTGCCGTC
>OY992876.1:398069324-398134324 GCA_963921405.1 Cepaea hortensis
TGGACGGACAGACGGACGGACGGATGGACAGACAGACAGAAAGAGAGGTGGGTGAGTATGTGGGTGGGTGGATGGATGGATGGCTGGATGGATGGATGGATGGATCCCACCAACACAATCCCCCCACCCACCAACACCAACACACTTCCAACCAGCCACCCAAATATCTCCCACCCACACATACATCCCTCACCCACACACACATCCCCCACCCACCACACATCCCTTCACCCACCTACACACTTCCACCACTCACAACCCCTCCACACATACACCCCCACACATCCTCCCCCACACATACATCCCCACATACACACCCACACACAGATCTTCACATCTAGACACTTACATGATGCCTCACATAATAACTAAATTAGTATGAACAAACTCCTACACTTTACACACACATACACTGACATTTGTTGTGAGCATTCTCGCAAAAAACTGTAAAAAAAAAATTAGAAAAATTGTACATATACATTGTGTAACGTAAAAAATAGTGATGCAATTCAACTCTCTAACTTTCTCTCTCTCTCTCTCTCTCTCTCTCTCTCTCTCTCTCTCTCTCTCTCTCTCTCTCTCTCTCTCTCTCTCTCTCTTCTTACACACACTCGCTCTCTCACACTCACTCACTCTCTCTCACTCACACTCACTAACTCTCTCACTCACTCTAAAGTAATATGCATGTGTTCGTATTATACATGATTATATCAAGTGACATACAAAATGATAATATTAAATATGAGAATATAAAAAATACATAGAATCAAATGGTTTTCAAAATGATAATATGAAAGATGAGAATACACAAAAACAATATGGAATAGCATGTTACATGACATGCGTGCGCTCAACTCTCTCCCTTCTTGCACACACACACACACACACACACACACACACACACACACACACACACACTCATACACATGCGCACCCACGCACAAACATATCCACTCCCCGCCAACGCACACATCCCGCATCTACCCACGCACCTCCCACCCACACAATCTCCCGACACCAACCCACACATCTCGCACCAACCAACACACACACCCTCATCCAAGCATCACTCCCCACCCACATTTACATCACCACCCATCCCCCAACCTACACACACACACACACCCATCCACACATTCTCCACCCACCCACACACCCCCAATCACCCATCCCCCAATCACGCATCCCTCAACCACAAAATTCACACCACACACCTATATCTACACCCACAAAATCCCCACTTACAAACCTACACACAATCACCCTCCCACACATCCTCAACCCATCCAACTCCAGTCACTCAGCCCACAATCACACATCACTAAATCTCACATTCCCACCCACACACACCCCCACCCACACACAAATCTCCCCACCCACACACACATCTCCCCACCCATACACACATACCCCATACACACATCCCCCCACACACACATCCCCACACATCAACACATCCCCCATCCACAAACACACACCTCCCACCCACACACACTTCACCACCCGCATATACCCCAACACAATCCCCCACTCACACACATCTTCCCACCCACACACACATCCCCACCCATACACTAATCCCCCACACACATCCATCCACTCACGTACTCATCCCTCAAACACTCATACCAACACATCCCCCACCCACCCATCAACACATACATCTCCCATCTACCCACCCACACTCTTGCACCCCAACAACCCAGCCAAACACACATCCCCCACCCCCACATACATCTTTTACTCACCCGCACATTCCACACACAGTCACACCAACACATCCCAACACACCCACACACACATCCTTCACCCATTCTCACATCCCCCACCCACTCACACACATCGTCACCCACACACACACACCCCACACATGCATCCCCCACACATGCATCCCCCACCCACATATTCCCACCACCCACACATCTCCCCTCCAACTACACATCTCCCACCCACACACACCCCACCACCCACACATATACCCCTACCTACCCACACACACCAACTCACACACATCCTCACCCACACACATTTCTACCCACACCACACACCCACATCCATACACACATCCCCCATGCAACATACACACACACCCACCCACAGATCCGCACACACATTCCCACCCACCCACACCCACAAATCCGACTACTCACCAACACCCACCCATCCCCCCAAAAAATATCCCCACCCACAGGTCCCCACCCAAACTACACATTCTCCACATTCTCCACCCACACGTCCCTCATCCACACATACATCCTCACCCACCCGTAACACAGACAGACAGACAGACAGACAGACAGACAGACAGACAGACAGACAGACAGACAGACAGACAGACAGACAGACAGACAGACAGACAGATAGATAGATAGATAGATAGATAGATAGAGAGAGAGAGAGAGAGAGAGAGAGAGATAGATAGATAGATAGATAGATAGATAGATAGATAGATAGATAGATAGATAGATAGATAGATAGATAGATAGATAGATAGATAGATAGATAGATAGATAGATAATTAGAAAGTGTTAATTCCGGACTTCCCATTACCATATCTGTTTTCTATTCCTCAAGGATCTTTCGACAGATGCCCCGGACATGTAAAGATTGTCGGACAGGGGTCATCGTGCCTGCCAGAGATCTCTGATAATCAACCAACCATCGCAGATCCCTTCAAGAGCTCATTGACACCCTCCTTCGAACGTGCTACATTTGAATTGGTGATTGCATCGGGCTTAAGAACATCTTTCAAGGATTTACTACCCCCCCCCCCCCCCCCCTCCCCGTTCTGCATCCTCCCATGGGGTACGCCGATGTCTTTCGCGGCGCTATGTCCATTTATGTTGTTATGGAAACGAAGACGCTGAAGTATGCGAGCGGGAGATATAACCGGCAGAGCGGGAGATATTACCGGAAGAGCGGAAGAATTGACCAGATCCCATTCAACAAGTGTCTATTTTCCCCGGTTATGCCGATTGATGGGAAATCCCGCGATATTTTCCCCTAGGAATTTGGCTGCAACAGCACCCAAGCGGATATTATCAATATACGAGGAATCGGCGAACCAACTTCTACCTCGTAAACATATTGACAGCAATTTCATCTGCGAGGGCCGACTTGCCATTGTCGTTCAGGATTCCAATGAGATTTACTTAACAATCTTCTCTCCTGGAGTAAGTAAATGTAGAATTTAACTGGGTTTTCCTTCAGGGATGACAATTTCCAGTGAGAATTTAAAACAGGCCTGGAGTCAGTGGACGGTGATTTATTTTATAAACAAATAGTTGCCTGGGAACAGATAGCCAGTGTTTGTTGTTTGTACAGACGAGTGCTTGAAACTTTCATGCACAAGTCCTGGTAAGGTATGGCTACGCGTTTCACTCTTAAATTTACGAGTTTTTGGCTATTACGTTTACAAATCTTTGACTCTTACATTTAAGAGTGTTTGGCTTTAAACGTGTGTGGTTCTTTCATTTACGAGTGTTTAACTTTAGGGAAAGTGTGGCTCTTACATTTACGAGATTTTGTTATTATCTTACTTTGAGATAAGATTTTTGATCAATCTTTGATTCTTAAATTTACCAGCGGTTTATATTAACAAAACCTGACGAGCGTTTAACTTTAAAGTTTACGAGCCATTGAATCTTACATTTATGCGTTAGTTAATCTTACATTTACGAGCCTGTGATTCTTACAGTTACGAGCGTTCCACTCTTACATTTAAGAGTGTTAAATTCTTACATTAACGAGTGTTCAACGCTTACATTTACGAGTGTTCAACACCACATTTACAAATGTTTAACTCTTACATATACAAACTATATAACATAATTAGGGTGTATAAAAGTTAAATCTCATGGAAATAAAAATAATCAAATACAGTTTCTAGAAAAATAGAATTAACAGAAAGTTGATGAAAAAACAGCAAGTTAAAAGAGATAACACTCATAAAAATCACTCTGAAGGTTAAGGTTGAAGGCAAGCCAGCAAGAGGTAGACAAAGATACAAATGGGAAGATATCAAGAGATGGAAGAACAGCAGTTTGACAGTTTGTACAATCAAGGCGAGAGACAGTGTTGAAGATCCACTGTAGCCAACTTCATTGTGGACACGGCACCTGGTTGATTGAAAGGAACGAACGAACGTTTATTTTCAAAGGGTTAAGATTTGGGCACGCAGGCCCGTCTGACATTCGCAAACGGTACACAAATATATGCCCAAGTCGGACACTGAGCTGTCAGGTGCATGACTACGTATGGCGCATGTCCCTCGAAAGAGTGGCCAAGAAGAAGAAGAAAGGATGGGCTGAATACTTAGACAGCGTGAGAACATTCTTCACGGTCTTGTGCCATGGCACGAAATTGAGTCAACACACGAATTGATCCATGAAGTCGGAGATCCCAATTTGTGGAGAGGCATAATCGCCCCGCCAGCCGGTAGGGCACTGGAAGATGATGATGGAAACATAGAAGACATTCTGTGGCAACGGGTGTCTTTCTTTCCGTTGTCCTTCACTGCTCTCTGCCGTTAAGCGTCGCAGGCTTGTTTGATGATTGGTTGACGAACTAGGGCTCGCTCGGTAGATTGCTAAGCTGAGATGTGGGTTTTAAAGGTGTTGTTGATTCCGTCGATTCATCTTTTCTGTGGTCTTTCCCTGCCTCTTGATGTTTCCATGTTCATGTTGTATACTCTTGCTGCTGGCGACATTGAGTTCATTCTCACTAGGTGGCCCAACCAGTTGTATACTCTCGCTGCTGGCGACATTGAGTTCATTCTCACTAGGTGGCCCAACCAGTTGTATACTCTTGCTGCTGGCGACATTGAGTTCATTCTCACTAGGTGGCCCAACCAGTTGTATACTCTTGCTGCTGGCGACATTGAGTTCATTCTCACTAGGTGGCCCAACCAGTTGTATACTCTTGCTGCTGGCGACATTGAGTTCATTCTCACTAGGTGGCCCAACCAGTTGTATACTCTTGCTGCTGGCGACATTGGGTTCATTCTCACTAGGTGGCCCAACCAGTTGTATACTCTTGCTGCTGGCGACATTGAGTTCATTCTCACTAGGTGGCCCAACCAGTTGTATACTCTCGCTGCTGGCGACATTGGGTTCATTCTCACTAGGTGGCCCAACCATTGTATACTCTCGCTGCTGGCGACATTGAGTTCATTCTCACTAGGTGGCCCAACCAGTTGTATACTCTCGCTGCTGGCGACATTGAGTTCATTCTCACTAGGTGGCCCAACCAGTTGTATACTCTGCTGCTGGCGACATTGAGTTCATTCTCACTAGGTGGCCCAACCAGTTGTATACTCTCGCTGCTGGCGACATTGAGTTCATTCTCACTAGGTGGCCCAACCAGTTGTATACTCTCGCTGCTGGCGACATTGAGTTCATTCTCACTAGGTGGCCCAACCAGTTGTATACTCTCGCTGCTGGCGACATTGAGTTCATTCTCACTAGGTGGCCCAACCAGTTGTATACTCTCGCTGCTAGCGACATTGAGTTCATTCTCACTAGGTGGCCCAACCAGTTGTATACTCTCGCTGCTGGCGACATTGAGTTCATTCTCACTAGGTGGCCCAACCAGTTGTATACTCTCGCTGCTAGCGACATTGGGTTCATTCTCACTAGGTGGCCCAACCAGTTAAGTTTTTGTTTTGAATGTAACAAATGGTGTTGCTCCAACTGTTTTATTGATCATGTTTCTAATATGGCCCCTTTCTTGATTTGTTCACTGCTTTTCTCAGGCATCTATCTCATTTCACAAGTAATGACTTATATTTCTTATTCTTAGTTAGGTGCCCATGTTTGGCACTGCTAGCGCATTGGTGGTTAAAAAAAACTTGCATTTATAATGTTCTTCTTAATTTCCATGGGGATGGCTGGATGTTTCAGGATGGGTGTAATTTGATATTAACTTTATTGGCTTGTTTAGTTCTTTTCTTCCATCTCTCTATCTAATTTGCCATCTGATGTAAAGATGCTCCAAAGATATGGAGGTAGTTGAGTTGAGTTGAGCTAAAAACGGATATCACTGCACTCAGACATTCCCATACGGGCTCCGTCCCCTCGTTCAACAGCCAGCGAAGAGTCACGCTACTAATCGTTTCCACCGCTATCTGATTGAAAGCTCTTCTGGTCTTTCCTCTCAGTTTTAAGATAGAACCCTTGCCGATCACCCGCAATGACATTCATTCCACGTACGGGTTCTCAATCTGCCCCCCCCTTACCTTCTTCAACTGGTCCCACACGCGCACGACCACCTTTCTCATATCTATAGGTATCTACGCAGGTAATAAACGGAAACTGTATAATACTCATGACGACCCAAACATATTAAATGCTGAAGTGGAAAAAGTTGTAAAGGATAGAAAGATTTATTTTGTAAATCAAGGTGAGGAAAGGAGTTCTTAAGAAATATATTAAGACAATCCTGATGTAGGGAAGCGAAGCATGGACACTTAGCAGACAAGGAATTATGTGGAAGCTGCGGAAATGCAGTTGTATAGAAAAATTACAACAGCGAGAACATGTAGAAAGAGTAATGAAGATATCTAGAAAGACTCATCTCATCTCATCTCATCTCATCTCATCTCATCTCATCTCATCTCATCTCATCTCATCTCATTTCATCATGTTCCTCTTGTACCTTGCGGTGTCGAGGTGAAGTATAAACAGCGGGAGAGTGCCCGCTTATGGGCCTCATGTATCGATATTCCCATAGACTGTTATTCCCTGCGTCCATCGTTTACGTGGTCTGTCTCTTCCTCTGCTTCTCTCTATTCTGTACACCATTGTTTGTTGTGGTATACTGTTAGTTGGTAACCTACTTGCATAGCCAAATCATTTGACTTGCTGCCTTCTAATAAAATCTAGTGCAGCAATAACCCCACTTTAGCCCGGATTTCTTCATTTCTGATCTTATCTCTTCTTGATACATTGAGTATTCTTCTCAGGAATCTTATTTCTGTTGTGGTGATTTTTCTATTCTCTTTTTCTGTCATTGTCCAGATTTGGCATTTGTAACATAGAGTTGGTAGGAAGATTGTGTTGTAAAGTGCTTTCTTAGTGGTTATTGATACATGTTTGTTCTTTAGTATTGGTGCCAAAGAAAGATTTAGGAAATTAAATCGCTTAAATGTCGACAAGATCGACTTCATTGCACAAAGTGTTATCCCATATGACTCGGTCTCTTTCCGCAGCGAACTGCCGCACAAAGCACGAAATCCGTAGCTCCAGTGACGATCCCCAGGAGTCTCCGAAAAAAAATGTATTAGTGAGAGGAGCGGCTGGCCTAGAGGCTAGAATGTCCGATTCTCCTTCGGGAGACATGAGTTCAAATCCTCGGTAAGGTGTTGAGTTTTTGTTTGGGGGGGGGGGGGGGGGGGTCGGGGGCAAAAAGAAAAACCCTAACCTGCACAGTTCGCGGCGACTGCATTATCCAGGCGGTCTTAATTACTCAAGCTTAGGCTATTCATTACAAAAACGTTAGTTTCATGTCCTTTACAGTACCTTGCAATCAACCCCAGCATTGACTGACTGTTTGTGATTTAATAGTCAATGTTAGTTCAGTTGTTTATCATGGCTTTCTAAACGGCGGACGCCTCATACAACTGACATCCACGCAAGGCGGTCTCCTTCCAAATTTCCCCGAGCTGATTTCCAATCCTCGAATCGATGTGACGGGGAATTATAGAACTGCACGTCTCATTATCACATAAGTCACGGCGCCCGTTTTGACATTGATACTATAGCACACAAGTTTAATGAGTACATGTGTCGTGTAAATGTGTCGTGTAAATGTGTCATGCAAATGTGTCGTGTAAATGTGTCATGCAAATGTGTCGCGTAAATGTGTTGTGTAAATGTGTTGTGTAAATGTGTCGTGTAATTGTGTCATATAAATGTGTCGTGTAATTAGTGTAAATGTGTCGTGTAATTGTGTCGTGTAAATGTGTCGTTTAAATGTGTCGTGTAATTATTGTAAATGTGTCGTGTAATTGTGTCGTGTAAATGTGTCTTTTAAATGTGTCGTGTAATTAGTGTAAATGTGTCGTGTAATTGTGTCGTGTAAATGTGTCGCGTAATTAGTGTAAATGTGTCGTGTAATTAGTGTAAATGTGGCGTGTAATTAGTGTAAATGTGTCGTGTAATTAGTGTAAATGTGTCGTGTAATTAGTGTAAATGTGTCGTGTAATTAGTGTAAATGCCTGGTGTAAATGTGTCCTGTAAATGTGTCGTGTAATTGTGTCGTGTAATTGTTGGTGTAAATGTGTCATGTAATTGTGTCATGTAAATGTGCCGTGTAAATGTGCCGTGTAAATGTGCCGTGTACAAGTGTTCTGTAATTGTGTCGTGTAAATGTGTCGTGTAATTGTGTCGTGTAAATGTGTCGTGTAAATATGTCGTGTAATTAGTGTAAATGTGTCGTGTAAATATGTCGTGTAATTAGTGTAAATGCGTCGTGTAATTAGTGTAAATGCATCGTGTAATGAGTGTAAATGTGGCGTGTAACTAGCGTAAATGCGTCGTGTAATTAGTGTAAATATGTCGTGTAAATGTGTCATGTAAGTGTGTCGTGTAAATGTGTCGTGTAAATGTGTCGTGTAATGAGTGTAAATCTGTGGTGTAAGTAGTGTAAATGTGTCGTGTAAATGCGTCGTGTAATTAGTGTAAATGTGTCGTATAAATGTGCCGTGTAAGTAGTGTAAATGTGTCGTGTAAATGTGCCGTGTAAATGCGTCGTGTAAATGTAACGTGTAATTAGTGTAAATGTGCGTGTAAATGCGTCGTGTAATTAGTGTAAATGTGTCGTGTAAATGCGTCATGGAATTAGTGTAAATGTGTCGTGTAAATATAACGTGTAATTAGTGTAAATGTCCCGTGTAAATGTGTCGTGTAATTAGTGTAAATGTGTCGTGTAAATGTGTCGTGTAATTAGTGTAAATGTGCCGTGTAAATGTGTCGTGTAAATGCGTCGTGTAATTAGTGTAAATGCGTCGTGTAAATGTGCCGTGTAAGTAGTGTAAATGTGTCGTGTAAATGCGTCGTGTAATTAGTGTAAATGTCTCGTGTAAATGTACCGTGTAAATGTGTCGTGTAATTAGTGTAAATATGTCGTGTAAATGTGTCGTGTAATTAGTGTAAATGTGTCGTGTAATTAGTGTAAATGTGTCGTGTAAACTTGTCGTGTAAATGTGTCGTGTAAATGTCTCATGTAAATGTGTCATGTAATTAGTGTTAATGTGCCGTGTAAATGTGTCGTGTAAATGTGTCGTGTAATTGTGTCGTGTAAATGTGTCGTGTAAATGTGTCGTGTAAATGTGTCGTGTAAATGTGTCTTGTAATTGTGTCGTGTAATTAGTGTAAATGTGGCGTGTAAATCTGTCGTGTCAATGTGCCGTGTGAATATGTAATGTAAGTATATAATGTAGTTGTGTAATGTAAATATCTAATGCAAATAATGATAACAGGAGTAACAGCGGTGGTAGTGGTAATTTTGACAATTACAGTAGTAGTAGAGATTAACGTAGTTGTACTGGATGCAGCAGTAGTGGTAGTTGTAGTATTAGCAGCAGCAGTAGTAGTAAAAGCAGCAGCAGCAGCAGCAGTAGTAGTAGTAGTAGTAATAGTAGTAGTAGTAGTAGTAGTAGTAGTAGTAGTAGTAGTAGTAGTAGTAGTAGTAGTAGTAGTAGTAGTAGTAGTGGTGGTGGTGGTAGTGGTAGTGGTAGTAGTAGTAGTAGTAGTAGTAGTAGTAGTAGTAGTAGTAGTAGTAGTAGTAGTAGTAGTAGTAGTAGTAGTAGTAGTAGTAGTAGCAGTAGTAGTAGTAGTAGTAGTAGTAGCAGTAGCAGTAGCAGCAGTAGTAGTAGTAGTAGTAGTAGTAGTAGTAGCAGCAGCAGCAGTAGTAGTAGTAATAGTAATAGTAGTAGTAGTAGTAGTAGTAGTAGTAGTAGTAGTAGTAGTAGTAGTAGTAGTAGTAGTAGTAGTAGTAGCAGTAGCAGTAGTAGCAGCAGCAGTAGTAGTAGTAGTAGTAGTAGTAGTAGTAGTAGTAGTAGTAGTAGTAGTAGTAGTAGTAGTAGTATTAGTAGTAGAAGTAGTAGCAGTAGCAGTAGCAGTAGTAGTGACAGTAGTAGTAGTAGTAGTAGTAGTAGTAGTAGTAGTAGTAGTAGTAGTAGTAGTAGTAGTAGTAGTAGTAGTAGTAGTAGTAGTAGTAGTAGTAGTAGTAGTAGTAGTAGTAGTAGTTGTTGTTGTTGTTCTTGTTGTTCTTGTTGTTCTTGTTGTTGTTTTTGTTATATTAGTTACAGTAGTAGTGGTGCTAATAGCAGTAGTAATAGCAGAAAGAACAGCGTAAGTAGTAAGAGAAGTAATAATTGCAGTGCTGGTATAGCCAATGCAAACTACTGAGTGTAATCTTGCTAAGAAATCAACAATCAGCTGAAAGATGCTGATGTTGACAGCAATGTCCTGTAAAGGATATGCAAACAACAACAACAAAAGTTTAGCCAGTCGCAAGAATAATAGTAACAGCAGTAGTATTTATTATGGCGATGCAGAAGTAGGCCAATATCAGCCTATTAAAAGAGGTATGAGACAGGGATGTGGAATGTCTCCAGATCTGTTTTTCTTGTACAGTGAAAATATTTTCAGAAATATAGAAGATATGGAAGGAATCAACATTGGGGGAACGATGCATCTATAACATTAGATATGCAGATGATACAGTCTTGATTGCAGACAATGAACAGGACCTGCAACATTTAGCAGATGCGGTTGTTACACACAATGAACAACTAGGGTTAGAATAAAATTGTAAAAAGACACAGATTATGGTCGTCACTAGGAAGAACGAAATACCACAATGTAATATACAAGTAAATGGGAATATTCTTCAACAAGTGAATCGGTACAATTATCTCGGAACGGTCACAACATCTAATAGGAGATGCCTTGAAGAGATTAGATCAAGAATCGCCATGGTAAAAATAGCCTTTAGCAAGATGAAAAACATACTGACCAATAAAAAGATGTCAATTGAAAGGAGAAAAAGAGTGTTGAGGTGCTACATAGAGCCTGTACTGTTGTATGGATGTGAAGCTTGGACAATGAGCAGTCAAGCTGAAAAACATCTGATGGCTGTGGAAATGTGGTTTCTGAGGAAAATGCAAAGAATACCGAATAGAGACATTAGACGCAGACAGTCAAAATTGTTTGGGCATGTTATGAGAAGAAATGACTTGGAGAACTTAGTGACAACTGGTAAGATCGAAGGAAACAGACCAAGGGGAAGACCTAGATGCAAGTACCTGGATGGCTTTTCCTCGTGGCAAGGTCGAGACAGAAACACGGAGCAGATCCACGATTCTGGTGATCGAGTGAGATGGCAAAACATGACCGCCCACGCTTACCGGCATGGCACATGATGGATGGATGGAAGCAGCTCAACAACAGCAGTAGCAGCAGTAGTAGTTGCAGCAGTACTGCTGTTTACATGACCTAGCCTATCCCCACACTGAAGAAACAAATATTTCCCGTTTATAATTAATCCTCTCATGTTATTGTACCTCCAGCTATAATTTGTTCCATTTATTTTTGATCAGTTCTCCTGTTTTCCCCGATGTATAATGTCCCCAAGCTATACATTTGTCCTCGCTATAATTGTCGTAAGCTTTGGGATTTGTCTTCCAAATAGCCATGATTGGGACTGGCTGCCTAAGTGGGTGGGTGAGTAGGTGGGTGAGTAGTTGGATGAGAGTGACTGAGTTTGTGGGTGGGTGAGTGTGTCAGTGGGTGAGTGAGTGGGTTGGTCAGTGGGTGGGTGGAAGCGGGGATCAGTGATGGATGGGTGGGAGAGAGTTAGTGGGTGACTGAGTGAGTGAGTCGGTGGGTGAGTGAATGAATGGGTGAGTAAATGGGTGAGTAAATGAGTGAGTGAGTAGGTGGGTGGTTGGGTGGATGAGAGAGTGGGTGGGTGAGTCTGAGTGTGGGTGAGTGAGTGAGTGAGTGGGTGGTGGGTCAGTGGGTTAGTCAATCGGTGAGAGCGTTAATGTGTTGGTAGGTGAGTGGGTGAGAGCGTGGGTGGGTCAGTGGGCGTGTGAGTGAATGGGTGGTTTGGTGAATGAGTGATGAGTGAGAGTGTTGAGTAAGTGAGTGAGTTATCGAGTGAGTGCGAGTGAGAGTGGTTGGATGGGTGAGTGAGTGGGTGAGAGAGTGAGAGGGTGGGTGAGTTTGTGGGTGGGTGGATGAGTGGGTTTGTGGATGTGAATGAGTGAGTGAGTGGGTGAGTGAGTGATTGAGTGAGTGAGTAAGTCAGTCAGTCAGTCAGTCAGTCAGTGACTGAGTGAGTGTTGAGTGAGTGTTTAGTGAGTGAGTGTTGAGTGAGTGAGATTTGATTGAGTGAGTTTGACATGAGTTAGTTTTGAATGAGTGAGTGAGTGAGTTTCCAGTCAGTGGGTGAGTTATTGAGCGAAGGGAGTGAGTCCGTTCGTGAGTAAGTGAGAGAATGGTTGGGTGAAAGAGTGGGTGACAGTGAGAGTGTGTTTACAGAGAGTAAGTGAGTGAGTGGATGGCTGGGTGAAAGAGTGGGTGACAGTGAGAATGTGTTTACAGAGAGTGAGTGAGTGAGTGAATTTTAAGTGAGTGAGCTATACGTGAGTGAATTATCAGGTGATGGCGAGTGAGGGAGAGGGAGAGTGGCAGTGAGTGAGTGAGAGAGAAAGAGAGAGAGTGACATGAGAGAGGGTGGGTGAGTGACAGCGAGAGAGTGAGTGAGGGCGAGTGAGTGAGAGAGTGAGTGAGGGTGAGTGAGTGGGTGAGGGTGAGTGAGTGGGTGAGTTAGTGAGTCAGTAAGTGGATGGGTGGGTGAGTGAGAGTAAACAAGTAAACGAATGGGTGAGAGTGAGTTAGTGAGTGATGAATAAATTAATTAATGAATGAGGGAGTGGATGGGTGGGTGGGAGGGTAAGTCAGTGGTTTGGTCAGTCAGTGGGTGAGTGAGTGGGTGGGAGAATCAGTGGGAAAGAGGAACTTCAGTGAGTTGATGGATAGATGAGAGTGAGTGGATGGTTGGGTGTGTGGGTGAGTGAGTGAGCGGGTTAGTGGTGGGAAAGTAGGTGGGTGAGTAGATGGGTGGATGGTGAGAGTGAGTGGAAGGGTGAGTGGGTGGGTAAGTGAGTGAGTGAGTGGGTGGGTGCGTGAGTGGGTGGGTGCGTGAATTGGTGGATAAGTTAGTGGGTTGGTCGGTGAGAGTAAAGGAGTGAATGGGTGAGTGAATGGGACAGAGAGTGAGCGAGATAGTGAGTAATGAATGAATGAATGAATGAGTGAGTGTGATGGTGGGTGGGTGAGTCAGTGGGTGAGTGAGCGGGTGAGTAAATCAGTGGGAAAGTGTAAGTTTGCTGATTTGATTGGTGAGTGAGAGTGGGTGGGTGGTTGGTTGGGTGACTGGGAGCGTGAGTGAGCGAGTTAGTAGGTGGGTGAGTGAGTGGGTGGGTGGGTGAGTGAATAAGTGGGTGGGAGTGTAAGTGAGTGAGTGAGTGAGTGTTAAGTAAATGAGTGATAAGTTAGAGTGTTGAGTGAGGGAGGGCATGTGAATGAGTGAGGGTGAATGAGTGAGTGAGGGTAAGTTAGTGATTAATTGATTGAGTGCAGGTGAGAGATCGAGTGATGGTGAGTGATCGAGTGAGTGAGTGAATGAGTAGTTGGGTAAATGGATGCGTGTGTGTGCGTATGCGTGTTAGTGAGTACGTGGGTGAGTACGTAAGTGAGTGAGTGAGTGGGTGGGTGGTGGGTGTGTAGGTGAGTTAGTGAGTGAGTGAATTAGTGAGTGAGTGAGTGAGTGATTAATTGAGTGAGTGAGTGGGTTGGTGGGTGGGTTAGTGAGTGGGTTAGTGAGTGGGTGAGTGAGTGAGTTGGTGAGTGAGTGAGTGGGTGATTGATTGAGTGAATGACAGTGAGTTCGAATGAGTGAGTGAGAAAGTAAACAAGCGAGTGAACGAGAAACTTAGTAAAAGAGATTGTTAGATTGAATGACCATGTTTAGGGATACTAAACATTTCCTCCACCTTACCCCCAGGCTAGTTGAGGACGCAAGTACTCTTTCCACTCTTTAGATTGAGGACACCCGCTGTCCCTCCGTGTGGTCCATGAACAAACAACACCTACCTGTACGTATCTGGAATATTTCAGATGATAAAGAAAGCAGCGTTGTAATGATTAAGGTTTGTTACTAGGATCGAGTCATTGATAATTTTGCCAGTGGCGGCACGAACGGCTTTATCATTAGTAACTTCTCGCAGAAATGTCGTTTATAACATGTTTTTCGAACCGGCCTATATTTGTTGTTTCCTACATGAAAACTTGAACTTGTTTCCTTCGTTTCTTTGTATCAGCCTAAATAGGTTGTTTCCTTTATGAAAACGTCTGTCCCGCATTTCCTTAAATTAACCTTATCTGTTGTTTCCTACATGAAAACATGAATTTCTTTCTTTCTTTTTGTTTTAAATCGGTCTCGGTCTGTCTGGTCTGTCGGGTCTGTCGGGTCTGTCGGGTCTGTCGGGTCTGTCGGGTCTGTCGGGTCTGTCGGGTCTGTCGGGTCTGTCGGGTCTGTCGGGTCTGTCGGGTCTGTCGGGTCTGTCGGGTCTGTCGGGTCTGTCGGGTCTGTCGGGTCTGTCGGGTCTGTCCTGTCTGTCCTGTCTGTCCTGTCTGTCCTGTCTGTCCTGTCTGTCCTGTCTGTCCTGTCTGTCCTGTCTGTCCTGTCTGTCCTGTCTGTCCTGTCTGTCCTGTCTGTCCTGTCTGTCCTGTCTGTCCTGTCTGTCCTGTCTGTCCTGTCTGTCCTGTCTGTCCTGTCTGTCCTGTCTGTCCTGTCTGTCCTGTCTGTCCTGTCTGTCCTGTCTGTCTGTCCGTCTGTCCGTCTGTCCGTCTGTCCGTCTGTCCGTCCGTCCGTCCGTCCGTCCGTCCGTCCGTCCGTCCGTCCGTCCGTCTGTCTGTCTGTCTGTCTGTCTGTCTGTCTGTCTTTTTAATCGGTCTGTATCTTTGTTTCCTACATGAACAGATGAACTTCTGTCCTTCGTTTCTTTCAATCGGCCTATATCTGTTGTTTCCTATATGAAATATTGAACCTATTTCCTTCCTTTCTTTGAATCGACCTACATCTGTTGTTAACTACATGAAAATTCTTTCTTTCGTTTCTTTGAATCACTCTACATCTACAATTGTGTTTCCGATATTTACTGTATGTTCTGCAGATCTGGCGGGTTTCTGTTAATAATAACATGCAGGGATATTTCACCCGCCAGAGAACAGACCTTGCCTAGCCGGACCCGGTACAGTGTTGCAGTATATGCTCCATTCTTTGCGCTGCTAGCCCATATGTCATCATCATCATATGCCACGTTGATAAGCTTGGTGGGGTCAAGGGTCACCAGTCATGGATTAGGTCTGTGGTCTTGCCATGTGAATTTATCTTCACTGCCTTTCCTTTGCTCTTTTCCCTTCCAAGTTTGTCAGTTGTCACTAAGTTTTCTACCTCTGTGCTTTCTGAACGAGAAGTCAACGCTGAAGACCAGCTGACCGTTGTAGGTAATCATCCCGCTACCCCGCCGTCATATCACTGGAAGTGTGATCATATTAAACCCCGCATCCACGCATACCTCTAATGACCCTCTACCCACCACATATAGTTCTTTCTTGTTGGATAACTCTCCACTTTTAGCCTTCATTGCGTGAAAAATATCTAGGGCTTTTGCCAGGATAATGCCAGTGCGAACAGGAATAATGTGCCTGATTGGTCTTGAATCCACACGTTTAAAACCCACATCGGCAATTAGGCTGACCCGACTTATTTTGTGTTTGGTATGCATGGAGCCAGTTTTCTTATTAATTCCATCGAACGTGTTAAGAAATAAAATAACTGATGAGCGAGGTATGCCAACTTTGCGGACAAAAATCTACGTAGGAAATGTTTGTTAACCCATCATGGGTGGTGCAGGACGGCGAATGCAATCAAGATATAATCTGCGCTCGCTAGCTTTGAACTCAAGTGTATTCCATACACACTACTTCTAGTAGCACTGGACTGAATTTTGCGTGTGGCTTAGCTTTCCCTATTAAAAGTGTCCTTCGCCATCAGGTGAACCCATTCCGGCTTCAGAGGTACTTGTAACTTACACCCCAGAGTCAAGGACTAGAAGTAAACATTTTAGTCCAACTACTCGGTCTATGGGCTGAACCACTTAACTTAGGATTAGCACACATGATGTTTAAGAACCCGTGTTCCTATCCATTCGGCCGTGCTGTTAGTATAGCCATAATATTTGATTTGCCACTTTCCCACAGCTTCCATTAGCGTTCCTTTCCTTTCCAGCTTCTTTACAGCTTCTATATTTATTTGACCAATAAAAAGGTGTCATTCGGAACGAGTCACAAAAATTAACTGTTAAGATAGGGCGCCGGAACATTACAAATAAGTCACAAAGTAAAATCTTCGTTTGAAATAAGATATAACAAACATTTTAGCGGGTAACAAAACTGGCTGTGTCAAGTCATAGCGCCAGAACATTAGAACATTGTCACAAAGTAACAATAACCTTGGTTAAAAATAAGATAAACAGTTGAACAAATCACAAAATTAACAACGGCAAGATACAGCGCTAGAACGTTAAAACATTGTCACAAAGTAACTATAATCTTGGTTAGAAATACGATAAACAGTTCAAGAAATCACAAAATTGATATTGTCAAGAGAGAACTATAACATTGAAACATCCTCAGAGAGAAAGAGAGAGAGAGAGAGAGAGAGAGAGAGAGAGAGAGAGAGAGAGAGAGAGAGAGAGAGAGAGAGAGAGAATGAGAGAGAAAAGAGAGAGAGTTGAATTGCATCATTAATTTTTACGCTACACAATGTATATGTACAATTTTTTCTCCGCTTCTTACAATTTTTGCGAGAGTGCTCACGACAACCGTCAGTGTCTCAACTGTGTGTAAAGTGTGGGAGTTTGTTCTTATTAGTTTCAGTGATCATGTGAGGCATCGTGTATGTGTCTAGATGTGAGGATGTGTGTGTGTGGGTGTGTATGAGAAGGATGTGTGTGTGGTGGAGTGTGGGAATGTATGTGTGGAGGGGTTATGTGTGGGGGTGTGATGGGTGATGTGTGGATGAGTGAAGGGATGTGTAGTCGGTGGGGATGTATGTGTGTGAGGGATGTGTATGTGGGGGGATATTTGGGAGGATGGTTGGAAGTATGTGGGTGTTGGTGGGTTGGGGGATGTGGGTAGGGAATGTGTATTTGGGTGGGTGAATGGGTGTGTAGGAGATTGTGTGGGTTGGGGGATGGGTGTGTAATGGGTGTGGGGATGAGTGTGTGGGGGAGGGTGTCTGAATGGGATATGTCTGTGTGGGTGGGAGTGTGTGAGTGTGGATGGGGTAAATGTGAGTGGGTGGAGGATGCATGTGTGGGTGGTGAGGATGTTTGTAGGTGGGGGTATGTGGGAGGGTGGGGAGATGTGTGTGTGTGTGGGTGAGAGATGTGTGGGCGGGGATGTGTATGGGGAATGCATGTGGGGGATTGTGTGTGTTTGTGTGGGGTGGATGTGTTCATGGGTTTAGTTTTGTGTGGGAGGGGAGATGTGTGAGAGGTGTGGGATGTGCAAGTGGATGAAGGATGTATGCGTGTTTGGCTGGGTGGTTGGGGTGTGTGTGGGTGGGAGGATAGATGAGAGATGCATGTGTTGATTGGCGGGTGGGTGATGTGTGGGTGTGAGTGGTTCATGGATGAGTACGTGTGTGAGTGGATGTGTGTGAGAGATGAGTGTATGGGTGGGGGATGTGTGTGTGTTTGTGGAAAGATGTGTATGAGCGGCGGATGTGTGTGGTGGGGTATATGTGGGTGGTGGGTGTGTGTGGGTGGGAGGTGTGTGTTTTTGTGTGTTTATGGGTGGGGGATATGTGTGGGCAGGTGGGGAGATGTGTTTGTGGGCGGGGGTGTGTGTATAGGTGGGGGATGTGTAGTTGAGAGGTGGCGGATATTAGGTGGGGGAGTGGGTGTAGGTTGGCTGATGTGTGTGTGTGGATGGGTGGGGGAAATTGTGAGGGTGCGGGATGTGTGTGTGGGTAGGTGCGGGATGTGTGGGTTGGCGGGGGTATGTGTGTGTGGTTATGTGATATGTGTTTTGCTGGGTGGTTGCGGGTGTGTGGGTGGATGGTGGAGAATATTTGGGTGTGTGTGTGTGCGTGTCGGTTATGGGATGGGTGGAGGATGTGTGTGTGGGTGGAGAAATGTATGTGGGTGGGGGATCAGTGGATGGATGGCGGCATGTATGTTTGCCTGGGTCTGTGTGAGTGCGTGGAGGTATGTGTGGGTGAGTCGGGGAGGTGTTTTGGGTGGGGGATGTGAGGATGGCTGCGGGATGTGAGGGTGGATGGGGGATGTGTCTCACAACATTGCAATATGCACTGTTTATGTTTAAAACTTTCATTTGACAATGTTTTTTTTCCCATGTGAATGCATCATACGTAATATGCATTGTTTATGCTTACAAAATCCATTTGACAATGTTTTTTTTCACTATGTAAATGTAACATGCACATTTGATGAATGAAAGATGAGTGATTGAAAGGGCCGAATGTGAGACGGGCCTGCGTGCCCAATTTGTTACCCTTTTAAAATAAAGTTCGTTCGTTCGTTCGTTCATTCGTTCGTTCGTTCTATCGTTCGCTTGAAATGTCTATAACTGCAATGTTGTCTCTTGTATGAATTTAGCTGTCTTTTTTAGTTCACTCAGCGGTCCATAGAGTTTATCTTCCACTGTTGTCTCTCTAGACCAAAAAGTTTGCCTAGATATGTTGTATTTTGGGCAGTTTTGGAGTAGGTGCTCTGCTGTCTGCAACGCCAATTCACGTGTGCACATGGCTGATTCACCAATCTTGAATTTAGTATACATGTGGTTGCATAATCTATTGTGTCCTTTTCTGAGGCGCAGAATAATGACTTGTTCTGGTCTGTTCATAATGTGGTGGTCATCTTGAGCAGGTTTTGGTGGCTTTCTGACTGATTTGATCATTCTTTTCTTTTGGTGGTTTGTAATGGGCACATCAGGTTGTTCTTATTTTGCTCCTTCCTTAACCAATCGATCAGTTCTGTCGTTTCCGGGTACTCCACAGTGGGATGGTATCCACTGTATGGTGACCTTATGCTGACTGCTAAGTTCAGAAAGTAGTGTCCTTAGTACTGGCAATTTCCCATACAGGAGCGCCTTGAGTACTGATTTTGCATCTGTCAATAGCACCACAGGTTGTGTACCATATCTGATATTTAGTAATTTAGAAACATCCTCATAAAGTAATTACAGCTGGTTAGAAATAAGAAAACAGACGGTTCAACAAACTACAACATTGACAGTGTCAAGTCACAGCGCTAGAAGATTAGAACATTGTTACAAAGTAACTACGATCTTGGTTAGAAATAAGATAAACAATTCAACAAATCATAAAAATCACAGCGGCAAGAAAAAGCGCCAGAGAGAGCATGAAAATGTCACATAGTAAGTAAAATGTTGGTTAGAAATACGATAAACAATTCAACAAATAACAAAATTGACATTGGCAAAGCGCTAGAACATTAAAACATTCTCATAAAGTAATTACATTCTTGGTTAGAGATAAGAAAACGGGCGGTTCAACAAATCACAAAATTGACAGTGTCAAGACACAGCGCTAGAACATTCAGACTGCAACCTAGCAACTATTATCCTGCTATTTATCACCATCAGATTTCTCAGCCCCAAGATTGGTGTGTAAGTCGTCCGATTATGACACTCCATTGTCTCCTAGTGTCATTAACACTCTCCAGCTCAGCCTAAGACTGAGTCCCAACCTTTCTCTGCTTCTGCGATGCCGTGATTTCTTTTAAGTCTTCTTTTGTTTTCCTTCTCTGGATCTTACCTTCTTGGTTCGTCAGTAACAAATCTCTGTCTCTCACATCGTGACCAACCCAAGACAACCTTGTTTGTATGTTGTTCAATAGTAGTATATTTTCCCAATTTGCTTTTAATAACTCCTTCATTTGATCTATTTCTGTAATGTTTATTGTTTGCAGCGTGCGATACTCCACTTGTCAAAAGCTGCCAGGCACTTTTTTTTTCTTTTGTTTAGAGTTAATGTTTCATAACTATATAGTGCTATAGGCCAGATGTAAGTAAGCAAATAGTATGTGGGTTTTAAGTAAGTATGGAGGTATGAATATTAGGTAAGTAAATATGTTAAGTAAGTAAGTTGTGCTGTATGGCTCTGAAACCTGGAGTACAACGAAAGGAGACGAAGCCTTGCTACAAACCTTTGAGAACAAAGTTTTAAGACGCATCTTTGGACCCATTAGGGATACACAAAGTGGAGAGTGGAAAAGAAGAAGTAACAAAGACATTTATGATCTGTTTAAGTCCCCGCTAATCACTGGTATCATGAAGGCTAATAGACTACAATGGCTGGAGCATATAGAAAGAATGGAAGATAATAGGGAAACAAAATTCGCTTACACTCAGGAAATAAATGACCGTAGACCCCGAGGTAGACCAAGAAGACGGTGGAGAGATAATATATATACAGACCTACAAGCACTTGGAATCAATGACTGGCAAGAGAAGGTCAACCAGACAGACGAATGGAGACGGATTGTATCTGCAGCAAAGAACCTCAATGGCTCGGAACGCTGAAGAAGAAGAAGAAGAAGAAGAAGAAGAAGAAGAAGAAGAAGAAGAAGAAGAAGAAGAAGAAGAAGAAGAAGAAGAAGAAGAAGAAGAAGAAGAAGAAGAAGAAGAAGAAGTCAGTCAATAAGTAAGACAGTCTGTCAAGTCAATAAGTAAACCAGTAAGTAAGTCATCTAGTCAATAAGTAAGACAGTAAGTCAGTCAATAAGTAAGACAGTAAGTCAGTCAATAAGTAAGACAGTAAGTCAGTCAATAAGTAAGATAGTAAGTCAGTCAATAAGTAAGACATTAAGTCAGTCAGTCATCTACTCAATAAGTAAGACAGTAAGTCAGTGTCAGCAAGTCAGTAAGTAACTCAGTCAGTAAGTCAATACGTAAGTCAGTCAGTCAATAAGTCAGTCAGTCAGTCAGTCAGTCAATAAGTAAGCCAGTAAGTAAGGCAGTCATCTAGTCAATAAGTAGTCAGTAAGTCAGTCAATAAGTAAAACAGTAAGTCAGTCAGTCATCTAATCAATAAGTAGTCAGTAAGTCATTCAATAAGTAAGTCAGTAAGTAAGTCAGTCATCTAGTAAATAAATCAGTCAGTCATTCAATATGTAAGTCAGCAAGTAACTCAGTCATCTAGTCAATAAGTCAGTCATTTGGTCATTCAATAAGTAAGTCAGTAAGTAAGTTAGTCATCTAGTCAATAAATCAGTCAGTCATTCAATAAGTAAGTCAGCAAGTATCTCAGTCATCTAGTATATAAGTCAGTCAGTCAGACAGTCATTCAGTTAGTCAGTACGTTACATCAACCCTAGCTAATTTGCTAATTAAAACTACCATGTGGAAAATCAGCTTTAGTGAGTCATGTATTTTTGATTGCACATTGTGTGTTTAATGCATATGTTTCTATTGCTGAGGTCGTCTAATATTATCTTCATAAGTGATATATGAATGAAATGATATATGAGGGCAGAGAGATCAGAAGTACACAATGTCATACGGACCTATGCATCGAATTCTTAACCCTTTAAAAATAAAGTTCGTTCGCTAATTCGTTGTACGGGCCATTCGGTGTACGGTGTGAGCAGACAGGCCGGATAAGCACATTGATAAGTCGTGGGCTGACGGTGGGATAGTGGGTTCATGCACACAACTGGTCAGTTGGACTTAAACGGTTTCTCGCTCGTAAAGCAATGGCAAGCTACTGTAAAATTTCCTCGAAAATCAGTCTGGGCTTGATCGCAACGTCCCGCAGAGGACATGCAACATTACCGGAACTAGTGCTATATGTCGATTGCGTGCTTGTGTTAGAAGTGTATCCACCCATAGTGTGAAGTATGTAGCTAACATCTACACACTTTCTTATCTACTACGATGAGATTGAGCATTTCGGCACACACCTCGAGTAACGCGACAATATTTATGTTAGCGAATAAGCAATTATAGACATATAAACAAATCTAGAAATCTGACTACTGTTACTACTACTTTTGTGAACCCATTGTTTTCTTTTATCTGTTCGCTCGCTTTGATCTCACGTATAGTCCGAACGCGTGCTACTACTTCTACTGCACTTCACTAAACTTTGCGTGTCGGTTAGCTTCCCCTATTACCAGTGACCCTCGCCATCAGGCGAACCCACTCCGACTTCTGAAGTACTTGTAATTTACGTCCCCAAGTCAAGGACGAGACGTCAACATTTTAGTTCAACTGACCGGTGTAGGGTTGAACCGTTCACCTCGGCGAACATTACATAATATTAAATATGCAGCACAGGCTGAACACCAGATAACAGTACATAAATCTGATGGGGAATGTGATTTTATCAATATTACAGTACTAACATCTTGGAATGTTTCAGAAAGGACAGACATGTGTTATAATCAATGAAGAGTACTAAACACTGACAAGAAATAATATTGACTTTTAAGAAAGAAACCGGTCAAAAATATGTGATGTGGTTTACAGTCAAGAAACCACTTGGCGCTTTGTCTTGATATATGTCATACCCAGTTTTCACTTCTGGCGGCACTTTTTACCTGGCACATTCGTCAACATGAGACCAGCGAAGATTGGCCAGTTAAGCGTGATCGATAATCGACCGCAGCCAATTGATCGATCAGATTCTCTGAGTGCCGGCGCTCCGGTGATACCGACCGCGCAGCGCGCCTGGTTTTGTGGTCACAACAGTAATCTTAGTGTTGGTGATGTCTGCGATGGTGATGGCGCTTGTAAAGGTCACGATGGCGCAGTGATCGCGGCTACATTTCAAGCGGAGCAGGTTTCAAGTTGCGGCAGTTCGTCAACAATTACGGCCGACATCACAGCGCCTAGTCCAATGATCATACAAGGAGTTAGAACTTTAGCAAATTTATCTTCGGATTCGGATAATTTTGCTCGGGAAGATGATTCAAACGATAATCGGATACAGTTAGATTCTCGTTTATCCGGTTTTGATTTGGAGATTGAAGAGAAGACACTTCTTGATAATGGCAAGAGTTTCCCGTGTGAAGAGCAGTGTAAATCTGATGTTATCGGAAGTGAAGCAAAAAGTAATCTGCACGCTACAAGTAATCCTAACGTGAATGAATCTTATTCGGATAATAGCACCGGTCCTGCAATAAACGGTTATGAAAGCCGTGATGTTCTTCAATCGATTAGTAGTGACTTCAATGTTCCAAGGAGAGAATATAATGAGAGAAATATACAAGATTCTAAACTCCTGGTTGAGAGTGATAAACTGTCTCTTGTAAATTGTAGAAAAAGTTCGTTTCCCTGGAGATATACAAACTCAAATGTACGTGTAAGTACGAAATCACGTGTCGACACGAAGAGATCTTCTTCAGTTGAAGATTGCGAGATCGAGATGAACTTGAAGGAATCCATTCATTCTTTTCTATACACCAACTTTTTCAATGGTGATAGCTCAAGCTCTTCTGTAGACACCCATCAACCGAAGGAGTGTTTTAGTATTGACAATATAAATGGGCAAAAAGTAATGTTCGACACCGGAGCTAGTAATCAAAACAGATTATCTCATCAGTATTTAAACAGCTCGGTGACGGGGCAGAACTGTCCTACAGGATTTCTGAACACCAGGGACGATTTTCGGTATTTGCATGAAGATACCCAACTCGTGACCTGCAATGATTGCACTCTTCAACCAAATGTGACGTTCACAGCAGCACTGCCGAAAGAGGTGAATCTGAACGGCCAAGGATTCAACTTCCAACAACTTACCTCGCCTCCAGCCCAGTTTCATCACTACTACAACAAGAGCCTGGCTTTCCAGCCTGTGACAACTGATCCAAACTCTCCAGTCAACACCAGAAATAACCACAACTACACCATCACCAACAAGAACGTCTTCATCAGCAAAGACAAGAGTTGCCAAGGTGTCACGCCATATCAGGACCTTGACATGGCATTGTTCCAGACAGCGCCCCAGAATCACTGTCCAATGCAGAGATCCCCGGTGATGTTGCCTCACCACTATCTCCACAACACCCAGCAGTACCACCACCAAGACCACGAGCAACAGCATCTTCTCAATCACTGCCAGCTTCGCCACCAAGATCGGCAATACCTTCAGCATCACCACTCCCGCCACTACAGCATCAGCAGTGTGAGCTCATTAATCCACCACTTCAGATGCTGTCGTCGCTGGGTCCACATATCACCTGTTTCTTTACTCTGGACTTTCCTGTCCGTCCTGGTTGCTGGCACATCCCTTCTCAGCTTCCTAACTCCATACTGGACAGTCCACCCGGATCACGTCCACTCATTTGGCCTGTTCAACCTCTGCATTAGAGACCTACGCTTCTCCCATCCCCGGCCACTTTGTATGAACTTCGGGCACCAACCTCACTACTTTAGTAGCCGGATCTTCATAACCTCGCCCAGCAATAACACCAACAATGAAGATGTCGCTCTGGACTCTGGCGCAGTCGATATCGCTAGGATACCATCAGGAGCCTGGCAAGCTGCCTGCCTGCTGTTCGGCGTTGGGGTGTTTGTCCAGATCCTCGGAGCCGTGGTGTCGCTGGTGGTTCTAGTACTTCGCGAACCCTGGCACCATAGAGTGGCGCTCATAAACGGATACATGCAGACTGTTGGTGGTGAGTAGCCAGTCTTCATGTCGTGCATGTCTTCATCTTGTCTATTCTTATGGATATATTATAACCTATTATGTAATCGTACTTCTTTTTAAGTAGCACAATATCAACAATAACAACACCAACTATGTCTATCACTACTATTACTACCACAATAACCATTACTACTACTATTACAACCACCATCAATACTACTATCACCACCAAAACTACTACCACTACACCCCACCACAACAGCTACTACTACATTCACTACTACTACTGTTATCACTAACTATTACTAATAACACAATTACACCACTGCTTCTACCACCACTACCACTACTATCACCACTACTACAACAACACCAACTACTGCTGCTAAGACAACTACAACTACCGCGACTGCCACTACTACTACTACTACTACTACTACTACTACTACTACTACTACTACTACTACTACTACTACTACTACTACTACTACTACTACTACTACTACTACTACTACTACGACTACTACTACTACTACTACGACTACTACTACTACTACTACTACTACTACTACTACTACTACTACTACTACTACTACTACTACTACTACTACTACTACGACTACTACTACTATCATCTTCTTAAAAACTAACATTTTTTGCGCTCGCTCGATTTAAACTCAAGCGTGGTACATACACACTACGTTTAGTAGCACTGGACTGAATTTTGCAAGTGGATTAGTTAGTTAGTCGACAGATCATCCTCATTGCACATCGAACCATTCAGTCCATAAGTGCTCGGATCCCCTCCTCAGCAAATCCCGCAGCGTGTGGAGGCTAACGACACCTGTTCTGTGTTGGTTTATCAATCTTCTTTGGCTTCAAGTGTAGTGTTCTTGTTTGACCACACCTCTTTTAATTTGCTGTTCTTCGCAGTCATCGCTTGGTTCTCGCAAAATTCTTACTTTTCGTAGAACAGTGGTTCTCAACCTTTTTTGGCCCGTGTTCCCCCTTCACCATATTTTCAGAACGTCATCCCCACCTCGTATTTCATACCTAACCTCCCCCCTCCCCACCTCCACCCTACACAGTATACATAATAATGGAAGCTAAATTTAATAGCACATACTAAAACAAGTCTAGACGTCCATGCAAAACGTGATTTGTGGGTTTACTTACTTTATAAAATGAATTTTAGAAGGATGAGACGTACAGAACCGTAAAATATGAAGGGAAAAACATCAATTAATCGGTTCTTGTATTAACGCGATCTTGAAATAATCTTACTTCCCCCCCCCCACCCCCATAGAAACCCTAAAATTCCCATCTGTGGGGGTGGGGAGGAATTCCCTACCGGTTGAGAACCACTGTCGTAGAGCATTCAGAATGTCAGCCTGGTCCATAGCGCGTCCGCCCTCCACATTAGCCTTACCTGCGAGCTTGTCAGCCCGCTCATTTCCTTGTACTCCCGCATGCCCTGGCACGAAGATGAAACTAATCTTTGTCAGCCGAGACTGCTCCAGAGACAGCAACCACTCTCTTCGGATACACCCCACCTCTATCCTCTTGATCATGTTCATTGAGCCGCTAAGGAAACATACCCCAGTTAATGTCTGTGTCTCGAGCCATGTTATTGCTTTACTTACTGCCATGACTTCCATAGTCAGGCTACTTGTGGTCAAAGCAAAAACACCAGAGTCCTCCTTCACAATTCTTCCTCCGGCTCGCACCGTACAGGCCTATGAGCTTCTCACATGTCGGACGACCGACCCATCTGTGTAAATGACAGCATCACGGTCTAACGAATTCTCGAAAATCAACGCTTGTACTTCCGCCTCCACAGCAGCCGGATTTTCTTGTCTGCATTTTCTGTCTAGTTGGATGCAAACTGAAAGGGACGTACTGAAGTCTGTTGGCACTTGTACCCACTTCTTTCCAGGTTCCAAGTCCTCAAGTGATCACACCTGCTGAAGAATGTCTTCGGCTTGACCCATCCACGACCTTCCTCTTTTTAACCTGCTGCCCTTCACCTTCCTAATTTCACTATGCAGTGGATGTTGTGTGTTTGCGTTAACTGTGAGGTAAGCACGTGCTCTGCAAACTTGTATTCTGTCTTCAATGGTTGGAAAATCAAGAAGGTAGCGAACCGCCCTGCATGATGTATCTCTTGTACATCCAAGAATAATGCGCATAGCTTCATTCTGTATCCTTTCTATCCTTTCTATCTGCTTATGGCTGACAGTCAGGATTGCCATCGTATGCTCAAAAACAGTCAATGATCAGCCCCTCATATTGGAGGCATAGATGGCGCTGCTCAGTTTGCTGCCGCATCATCCGCATCGCAGCGAGTGGATTAGATTTCCTTATTACCAATGTCCCTCGCCACCATTTATTATAACTACTATGTCTACTACCACAATCATCTATTGTTGCTGATACTAGTCCTGTCAATGCTTTTTCTAAAGGTTCTTCTGTTGCTTAATTTTGTTACTTCTACTTCTACAGGGGATATCTGATGCTGATATCTACTACCACCACCACAAATATTACTAATACAACCACCACCACTATTACTACCACCACCACAAATATTAATAATACTACCACCACTGCTACTACAACAGTACTACTACCACCACTACTACTACCACCACCATCACTACTACCACAACCAATACCACCTCCACTATCACCACCACAACCACAACTATCACCACTATCATCACTGCTACTACCAACACTACTACTATCACTATCACCACAATCACCACCACGACTACCACCACGACTGCTAACACTACTACTATCACTACCACCACTATCACCACCACCACTATCACCATCACTACTATCACCACCACCGGTACTGCCACGACCACTGTCACTACTACAAACATTACTACTATTGCTGCTCCGCCTGGTATTCATGTGTTCTATATATTCCACATGTGGAAGCCAAATTACATGGTAAATATCCCGCGTCCGTTGTGCATACTCATACTTGTCTTCAACAAGTCCCGAAGTAGCAACATGCTGTGGTTCTGTGATGTGATGGGGCCTCACATTTGTTTAGGCCTGAATGCACGGAGGAGTAGGTGGTATTTTCCTCTGTTAGCGGACGGCGAACGCAGGAGTCGAACACTCGTCCGACGGTGCTCATGATATAAGTGTTGAGTTGAGCTGAGTCAAGAACCGACTTCATTGCACTCGAGGCATTCCCATAAGCGCTCAGTATTCATCTTCAACAGCCAGCGTAGAGTTCCAATTACTGGCATAATGCCCGTTGCAATCTGATTCTATGTCCGCCTTGCTTTACCTCTAAGTGACGACTGTTGACCAGATGCCCTGACAGCTACATTCTCTCTAGACCATGATAGTCTTTCTGTTCCTCTGCACTATTCACATGCTCCCTGAGGGCCTTCACCACACCTGCCTTATTATGCATCAAATCACCCCTTAATGATGTGGCACCAGCCAATCTGTCTGCCTGTTCACCTCCAACAACACCAGTGTGTACCGGAGAAAAGATCCAGCGAATGCTCACAACCAGCGACCTCTGAATAGGACATAAGTATAGTTCCCAAAAACATAATAGTGCCCGCTATAGAGTCCCTAGCGCAAACGAGATCAGACTGCAGCGCCACCTGAGTTCACATAACTTGTCGTGGAGATAATCTTGTCCCGCGTGGTCAAATCGTTTGACTCGGGCTCCGAAGGTTGTGGGTTCGATTCCGGGCCGCGTACTTCGGTTCACGAATGAAATTTTTTTGAGACTCCTGTGGGTCGTCGCTAGAGCTGCGGAGTTCGTGCTTTGTGCGACGCTTTCCGCGCTGCGGAAAGTGACCAAGCCATATGGGATAAAACCCGGAGCAATGAAGTCGACCCTGTCGACTTTTAAGCGACTTTCTTTATTATATCAGGAACGCACGAACATTTGACGTGAGATTCTGGGTGAGAAATATCAGTATTCTTTTGTGTCGTACAATTATAGTTCAAGCACATGTAGCATTTCGTAAGATTGAGAATATTATCAGTAGATGTATAATGGGGGTTTGGGGCCAAAAAAAATTCATGGTATCACATGGACCCATATGGACCCACATGGACCCCACATAGCAGCCAGATAGGCTCTACATAGCACCAGCCTAGCACCCTTGTAGGTCGGGGCACTACAGGAGCGCCAAAAGAAAGCCCCCGGGGACCAAAAGGGTCGGGGCACTACAGGAGCGCCAAAAGAAAGCCCCCTAGGGACCCAACCCCCGGGGGCCCCACCCCCCAGGGCCCCGGGGCGCGACCGCCCGACCGGGCCGTCCTCTGTATCCCGGAGCGCACGCATGGCGACCGAGCCATCGATTTAGAGTGTATCATCTACAGACATACCAAGATGCGCACCGCGAAGAACAGTTGTAAGTGGCTACGGCTACGTTCCACAGAGCCCTGCAATCGGAGTTGTATGAGGGACTACTGCAAAGTCCATGCAGTGCTAATACGGAAGGGTTCATGTACCAAACCGTGCAGAAGCTGTGGGAGGGGGGTCACAAACTATCTATCAATTTGTAAGGAGTGTGGTTATAACGCAGCCAATCGCCGAACATGGTACCATGAAAAGGTAAAGCCTTTTAACGCCGAGTTTAAGCGATTGGCTATGATCACAGAAATATAAAAGTCAATTAGAGACATGGAACTATCCACTGTACGTACACACTCACCTGTTAGAGACTGACAGATCTGTGTATTTAGCCATGCCTACGCTGATTCAGTTGAAACAGCAAGCCCGCGAGTATGGCATGCCATACAGTGGGAGGAGGAAGGCCGTTCTTGAGGGGGAAATATCCAGAGCGCGTGAGATGGCTCGGGCCACCCTGCTCGAGAAGAACCCCAACCTACAAGGGGCACGACTTGAAGCAGGGATTACCACCGCCCTGAGATTTGTATATGGTACCGCCGCGGACCGAGCCGCGATCGTCGCCGAGCGACGACACCGCGCCCGGCAGCGTGCTCAACGCCACGCCGACCTCGAAGCAGAGTTCCTTGCCCGAGCTGATAGTGTGCGAGAGGAAACGGATGAGGAGTTGGCTGAGCTAATTCGCAATGCACCCGAATTGAAACTCACCCGGGAGATTGAGGGGAGCCTGAGAAAATATGAAGCAAGCGTCCCAGAAGGTAGCGTCGACTATGATGAGCCTGGACTATTTATGTTTTCGATGGAGCCCGCCATCAAAGCCCTGGTGGTAAAAGGGTTGGGGGATTATGGCAGTGTTAAAATGCAGCTGTATCTCCATCTAAAATACTATCGCACCACCCCAGAAGGCGAACAGATTACGGCAATCGCCACCCATGGAAGCAGGAACTATGAAGTACTGCACGAGGGGGAAATTGATGAGGGGCTGAAGCTCGCCAGAGCCAAGATATTCGCTGACAGTGAATGCTTCACCGAACAGGGCTCGGATTGGCACTATGATGAGTGTGTGCAGCTCGACCTCTACATAGTAAAATACCAACCATTCCGAGGCTCTAGCTACTTCGCGACTCCCAGCTTCATTCCACCACGTAGTGTTGTGAATGTAAAGAATGAGGACAACCGCTGCTTTGAATGGGCCATACTCTCAGCGCTCTACCCAGTAGCGCATGGAGAGCATCCTGATAGGCTCAACAATTATAGCGCCCACCTGGGAGAGCTAAACTTTGAAGGAATCGAGTTCCCGGTGCAGCTGACCAGCATTGCGAAGTTTGAAAACCAGAATCCTACCATAGCCATCAGAGTCTTTGGGTGGAACAAAGGACCAACCATACTCCGGACCAACACACTCCAGCGCAACCAAATCAACCTCTTGCTCCTATGTAAGGATGAGAATAGGCACTATGTCTGGGTCAAGGATGTGGGGCGGCTTCTATATGGAAACAGCAAACATAGGGGTAAGAAGTATCCATGTCTCAACTGTCTCCATGTACACTCCTCTCAGGAAACCTTGGACCAACATGTGCCACTCTGCCAAGGCATCAACACAGCCTGCCAGGTGAATGTCATGCCTAAAGAGGGAAAGATGAATTTCAAGTCCCTCCAGAAACAGATGAGGGCGCCATACATCATATACGCAGACTTTGAGACCTTGAACGTCCCAGTACATGGTGCGGCAATGGATCCAAGCCAGAGCAACACGCGCCAACTTGCTGAGCAGCCCCCCTGCGGCTTCGGCTACACCATTGTACGCTGCGACGGGCTCACCACAAACCCTGTCGTATATCGGGGGGAGGATGCTGCAGACGAATTCCTCAAACGCTTGGGACAAGAGCAGGCCACCATCCACCACAAGTTACAGCGGCCGGCTCTCATGGTGCTGGGGCAAAAAGACCGTGAAGACTTTGCCTCCGCCACCACCTGCCACATCTGTAAAGAGCCGCTGGAGGAGGACAAGGTGAGAGACCACTGCCATATTACAGGCAAATACCGGGGCGCTGCCCACAATGTCTGTAATCTAGCATGGCGCATCAATAGAGACAAGCTGAGGATACCTGTAGTCTTTCACAACCTCAGAGGATACGACTCCCACATCATCATGCAAGCGGCCGGCCGTCTGGACTGGGGAAAAAGAACGGTCTACAAGAAGAAGAAAAACGGCCAATGGCAAACCAAACAAGAAGACAACACAACAATCACCTGCATACCAAACACCATAGAGAAGTACGCCTCCTTCACCATCGGTCAGCTGCAATTCATTGACAGTCTACAGTTCATGAATAGCTCTCTAGACACCCTGGTAGGGAACCTCAGCGAGCTGACACACTGCGGTAAATCAATGGCTCTGACACGTAGAGGCAACGATATAATCTCAAGATGTGAGACGTGCAACACTGAGAAGCACACCCCCTGGGCTGTCTTAATGAACAAGTTCAGGACCACGCTATGCCAGAGCCAGTCACATCTCCTTCTCCGTAAGGGTGTATACCCCTACGAATATATGGACAGCTTCGAGCGCTTTGCAGAGGACCGCCTACCACCCAAAGAGGCATTCTACAGCAAGCTCACCCGAGAAGGAATCAGTGACTCTGACTATGCCCACGCCCAGAAAGTGTGGCAGGAGCTCGATTGCAAAACACTCGGAGGCTACCATGACCTATACCTGAAAACAGACGTCAGTCTGTTGGCTGATATATTCGAGGCATTCCGAGACACCTGCATGGAGGTATATCAGCTCGACCCAGCCCACTACATCAGTGCACCCGGCCTGGCATGGGACGCACTCCTAAAAAAGACGAAGGTGCAACTCGAGCTCCTAACCGACTTGGATATGCACCTCCTCTTTGAGAAGGGACTCCGAGGGGGTGTGGCCATGGTCTCCAAGCGGTATGCTAAGGCCAACAACCCCAAGACTTCAGACTATGACCCCACAACACCCAATTCGTGGATCATGTACCTAGATGCAAATAACCTGTATGGGTGGGCCATGATGGAATACCTCCCCACCGGAGGGTTCCAATGGGCCAATCCAACTCTCGAGGAGGTACTCAACACCCCCGACAACGCCCCAGAGGGATGGCTTGTTGAGGTTGATTTGAAGTACCCAGCGCACCTACATGAAGCCCACAGTGACTATCCGCTAGCTCCAGAAACCATGACCATCCCAGAGGCCTGGTTGAGCAGCTATCAGCGCGAGCTCCAGAACAAACTGGGGGGTAAGTTCACGGAGCAAACAAAGCTGGTACCTCATCTCCACAACAAGGAGCGATACGTCGTCCACTACCGCAATCTCAAACTCTATCACAGCCTCGGTCTAGAGGTCACCCAGATCCACCGAGCCATCAAGTTCAATCAGTCCCAATGGATGAAGCCCTACATAGAGATGAACACCTCTCTACGAGCCCAAGCCAAGTCGGAATTTGAGAAGGACTTCTTCAAGCTGATGAACAATGCCGTCTTTGGGAAGAGTATGGAGAATGTTCGCAAACGCATCAGAGTCAACCTTATCAGAGGCACCGAGACTGACCGACTCCGAAAATTAATCGCCAGCCCCAACTACGAATCGTGTAGAATCTTCAACGGTGGACTGGTGGCGGTGCACAGCATCAAGAACAAGGTCCAGCTGAATAAACCAGTCTATTGTGGGCAGGCCATCCTGGACCAATCCAAGTACCTCATGTACGACTTCTGGTACAATCGGCTTAAACCCCAATACGGTAATAGACTCCAGCTCTGCTACACTGATACTGACTCCCTTCTACTTCAGGTGGAGACTGAGGATGTGTACGCGGACATGAAGACTCACCCCGACTGGTACGACTTCTCAGATTATCCGCGTGACCACCCCAACCATTCGACTGCGAATAAAAAGGTGGTCGGCAAATTCAAAGATGAATGCAACGGCCGCTCGATAGCTGAGTTCGTCGGTCTCAGACCAAAGATGTACTCAATCCTAGAGGAGGCCGCCAACATCAAGAAAGCCAAAGGAGTGGCTCGGGCAGTTGTGAAGAAGGACCTCAGACACGAACACTACAAGGACAGTCTGTTCGGTCAGCGGGAATACAAGCACACACAGGTTGCCATACGAAGCAAGGGCCACCAGATAGGGGTTTATGAGATGAACAAAACATCTCTGAGCCCCATGGACACGAAAAAATGGATTTGTGCTGATGGTATCAACACTAGGGCCTACGGCTACCTAGAATCCTGCTAGGGAGTAGCTGTGGAGCTCCTCACATCCACGAGCTGGTCCATCTACGAGGTAGAAGTCCATAGAGTAGAGAACCGAGGGATGTATAACGGGCAGATCGCCAGCCTGGGCCTCATCGCTTAGGGAGGATCCGGTCAGGAGGCATTTGGGTGTCGGGAGGAACAATCATCAGCTCTTCGCGAACGAAGCCCCGCGCTGGCCCATCCACCAGGTAGTACAGCGCAGGCCGCCCATCCTGGCATACTGTTCTACGAATCTCGTGTACTGTTAATGACCACGAAGGATCAGTCGCCCGGCGCCGGCCACCTTCAAGCTCATGCTCCCCAGGCGAGCTTGCATACAGATACCGAACTAGAGCCTCAGACGGAATCACAGGCTCCTTGAGGCCGATAGTACGGTGAGCAGGAGCGGCCGGTGAATGGGATACTGAAGTGTCCTTAATGGCATCAACCGGCTTCCGACCCGTCAAACGAGTCACCTCACCGTTAAGAGCCGCGACCACCTGAGGAAGAGCCCGAACCCATTCAGCTGAACGTTCAGAGGACCCTCGAGCCGCCAGTAGTAACTCTTGGGCGTACTGGGCACCGAACAGTCTCTCCGCCAGAGTGCGATTGAACCTCTCGACGATCGCCTGCTGCCGGTGATTCCCAGCTTCTCCACGCCGTATCTGTGTCTTATGCTTTGCTGCCAGCTGGCTCACAGCACCCATAAACTCACGCCCCGGATCAATCTGCAGAAGCCGTGGCCATTTGAGTGGCCCGCGTTTGTAAATTCGCTCTAGGGCCAAAGCCACCCCTTCACTGCTCTTGTCTGTCAAAGCCTCTGCTTCCTTAAACCGTGAGGCAACATCCACAACTGTCAAGGCATACTTAAATGTCTTACGACCAACCCGGTCATGTGGTAGGTAGAGCAAGTCAGCCTGATGGACGGCATTCGGTCTATCTTCATCAATAGATGGCCGCGGAATGTAACGAGGAGCGGGTAAATAGATCTGAAAAATAGCTTGCTTCTTGAGCCAGTCTCGGGCAACATCCTCCGAAACATTAGCTGCAGCAGCTAGCTTCTTAATGGCCGCCAAGCCTTTCCAGTAGCCCTGAGGGCTGTAGTAGATATCCTCCAGATCTTTCATTTTGGTAGCAGCGGTCAATCTCTAAAGCAACTTGTAAGCAACAATACCAGTCGCTGCCAGCCCAAGAACGATAAAAGTGATCTCGCGGTCTTTCTGCGGCTCTGATGGCACATAGAAATCCGACAGGCGAGGTTCAGGCTCGAGGGGCTCGACACGTTTGCCAGAGATCAGGCTGTACTCCCGCATGGCCTGGTCGACATCCTGGAAAGAGTGAACGGCGTGGCCTTCGCGCTGTAGCTCATCGTTGAGCCAGTCCAGCCGCGCGGTTCTCTTTCTCATCCATTCAGCCTGGGCCGCCTGTAGCCGCTCGACAGCCTCATCGTGCCGCCTCATTTCTTCATGGGCGTCCGCATGCCCTAGCTTGGAAAAGAGGTAGTTGCCCCCCGTAAACGCCAGGGCATTGACAACAGCGCCCCCTATCATCATTGCGACAGAGGCCATAGCTAGCGGGGTTGATACTGTAAGGGTTTATGCAATATATCAGCGGGGATCAAGCCCTCTTTGATAAGCAAATCTCGGAGTGCTAAGGGGATGGACGTGTCTAAAACCATCATCCCAATGTCATACATATCAGCGTCTAGCTTGGGCAAGGTTGCCCCTTTGAAAATCAGCTTGGTCAGTTTTGCGGTGCCTACCGTAAGCGCGGCCACCACAGCGCCGTGGTAAACGGCGTTAACAATAGCTTTCCCATCAACGCCTGCCATTATTCCATATAAAATGGATCTCTATTCTTTAATATGTTAGTCTCCGGCCGCTTGGAGGGCACAGGTGGGGCAGGTGCTTTAGTCCGCCGCATTTTCTGCCTAATTACTCCGACGACAACGACAACGCCAGCCACTCCAATAATCCAGGGAGTCCAGCCACGGTAATCAACTGGCACCATTGGAAACAGCGGTGGTGGGGCCTCCTCATGCTCGGGGGCTAACTTTCGTTTCTTCTCACGAACAGCCTGCTGCAGAGCTAGAGACAGCCTCTCTGCTTCACGACTCTTTCGAGCAGCAGCTCCTCTCTTCCCAGCCGCAACTTTCCTGGGGTCCTTCGTCACTAGTTTCTCCTGTGGAGCAATTTCGGGGGTCTCCTCCTCCATCTTGTTCTTGCTTAGGACAGATATGTCCAAAATGGCAGTGCCTAAAAGTTGCTAGTGCGACAGTTGCAGGTGCTAAGCACATACCGAACTTATGGTAGAGTTCACATGTAACTGTGTTTAGCGCATGCCCTAGAAACGGGTCGGCCTCCAGGTCTGTCACCAAAGCTTGATTATCAGCAATGGGGAGGAACATACTTGCCACTTGTGCGTACATCTGTAGCATAGCTGTGCCTAGGGTCTTTGTTATTGCAGCTCCAAGCCTCGCCTCATGCCTCGCATATAGCTTCTCAATTTCTTGATCAGGCAAGGCCTCAACCTGTTCCATTGTAAGTTTGGAGTACTTACCACCTATGTACTGCCCGGCACGTCCCCCAGCCGCAAGTGCTGCCAGCCTTTCACGATGCAACGCATGTCCGGACTGTGGCGTTGTGGTAGGTGGTGATGCATGTCCGGACTGTGGTGTTGTTGTAGGTTCCGGAGCAGACTCTACCGGCTTTGCCTCTTCACGTAACAGCTGGTCGAGTATGGTGTCACAATCCATCACAGCGTTTGCAAATACCCAACGTCTAACTCTAATATAGGAATGCACAGCCCATCCAAGCACACAACATGTGCATATCAGTTGTAATACAACTAAGGCTGTTACGGAGTAACAAAGCACTGCTTCATACATGCTTAGCTGATGCTTAGCTGTTGCTTAACATATGCTTAGCTGATGCTTAACATATGCTTAGTATCTAACAAACCTCACCAGCTTTGAGCACTTTATAAGAAAATGGGAACTTGGTCCTCAGTACCAGCTTTGAGAACTCATTGGCTTCGAGTTGCTTTCGCACCCCATCACGTTCCTCCCTAGAGTGGATGATGTAGTTCTCATCCAGGCAGTCTTCAAAGCTATCCTTATCCTTGGAATGGAAGAGCGCCACCCATTGTGTCTGCGCTCTGAGGCCTTTCGCAACGGCGTTGTACTTCTGGGTTTGAACCCACAGACTTTGCTGGGCATGTCGCCCGCTAAAAGCTAGATAAGTCAACATAGTCCGCTTCTGCGCAATAGCGTCCTCTGCGCTGCAGTCATCAATGATGTATAACGTTGGTGTCCCCTGAAACATTTTATAGAAGGCCTCTAGCCATTTGAGCAGCCGATCACCGGGGTCAAATATGAAGACCTCGCGATCTGACCACACCCACGGCCGGGCCCGGTATGTTTCATTGTATCGTACCGAAGGGCAAGCAATTACAATATGCTCGAAAACACCCCTGTACGGGCCTTCCAGGAGGTCGAGAATGAATTCTGTTTTACCACACGATGTGGGGCCTGTGATGATGGCCGAGTGTGGCTTAAGTGGGAACTCCATTAATAAACAGCACTAACGAATCTCCCGGTGTCGATGTTCAGCTGTCCGTCCATAACCAAATAAACGTAGCAGTACAGGGGCCCCGCCGGTTCGGCCTCTTTCGTGATCTGGAGAGTGATGCCCTCAGAGCCGTTCTCTACACGCCGGCCGCTGCCGTGAAGATGGTCATCGTCGGAGGTCCGGAAGTCCAGCCACAAGCAGAATTTTGACGTCAAGTACTCGCCTAGACTAACATCGAACAATCCTAGCTCTTTGGCGACTGCGCTTGTCTCAGGGTGCCTTTTGAGGCCACCAGCGAAGAATTTCCTCGCTTCGTCCCAGAGCTGATGTGGTGCTAAGCCGTGCGCAAATAGCTGATTGGCTTGTCCTTCTACGATGACTTCAACTTTGGTGATCTGCGGGTTGTAAAACAACTCTGGTTGGCGTGCAAAATCCTTTTGGTTGGCGGGATCTTCCCATAATAGGAGAATGCCTTTCAAAGACTTACAGGGTGTGTTCAGATTGATGTTCCATATCGAGTCCTCCTTTTTCTGAGGGATCCGTCTATGTCGTAGGACCCGCTCGTATAACACCACCATACGGCTCTCATACATGCTCCGAATTAGCCGGGCCAACGTGGGTTCAGTGACTACTTCGTACTCGAGACAGATGTTTTCTAGGGAGTATGAGGAGTTGCCGGCATCTTTACCAGTTGCGCGAATCACACGGGAAGCGTCGTTAAAGGTCAACTCAATCTCCAGCCGATCACTAAGAGCAGATTGGTAGAAGGGCGCATGCGTTTCAAGCAGCTCAAAGTCTAGTGGTATGTAGTACCTGTTTTTGAAGGCCTTCGCGATGGCCACGTCTCTCGCATTGGCGAGGGGCAGAACAACAGCATCCGCTGCACCAACACGCGCCTTGGTCACATTCATGCCGGTACTTGTATCGATGCCTTGATACACAGCGCTCGCCCGCTCCGATTGGCTCTTCCAAAGATCCAGATAGACGTTGTAGACGTCACTGTCCACAAGAGAGAAGACTTCATTGCCCGATAGCCTGACGGTCAGCTTTTGAACCAGTGCTCGGCCGAGGTTCTGGACCACGGACCGGTTGACATCAGGGGAGCTGAGGTCGACATTGAATGCCAGCCGCACCGACCCAGGCACGATAACATCGTGTGCACCGAGATTGGGAAAACGAACTAGTAACTGCTGCTTCGGACCGATCGTAGAAGGATTGTTGGTCACGATTATCGTTTGCCGCAATCCTTTCACACCGAGCGGCTCCCGGAGACGGCGGTAAGGGTTAAGCTTACGACCATATGCACTTGAAGACATGGCTAGTTGTTTATTATTGTTGCTTTGTAGCAATATCTAATATGGATAGAGTTGAGCTGACTGATTTTGGTGGTGAAGAGGGGAGGCCTGAAACGGGCGAGGAAGAAGAGACAGGCTTCATCGACGACGATTTTGATGTCGATAATCCCCGCATTGTTAATACCGAGTGGCCGTCACAGGGGGAGACGTCACAGGGGGAGACGTCACAGGGGGAGCGCAACTTATTCATAGAACTAGAAAACAGCGCTATTAACGACTATTTTAAAAGGGTGGAGAAGATGTGGGGTATCAAACCTATAACTGGTATAGATTATACAAAAATTCGTTTGGGTCGCCGGAATGCTCTCTATGTTAACCACCAAAGGATTACACAGTATGATAATGGCATGCCGTTAGCTGTGAATAACCTCAGAGTGAGTACCAGAGAGGTATTGGGGTTTGTGGACAAAATACCACCAAAGGTTGTCACCATCCTTGAGGAGACTGCTAGTGATCTGGCGGAGGAAGAAGCTGCTCTAAGTGGTGCAGATATTCAGGCTGTCCCACAAATAGCTTCAAATGTTGGCAACATCTTAGAACGGGCTATGTCGAGTCCAGAAGTGCAGCGGGTTTTAGAAACCTCACACGTAGACCAATACCTGGGAGAGAAAGGCTTACCTCCAGTGAGAGAACTCCGGGGGCTCATGGCGCTTGACAAAGCGGTGACAACGATTAAAGGTAAACTCACAAACTATCTGGTTATTCTCGACCAGCAAGATAAAGAGGTCGCCATAAGGCGGCGGAAAATGTTGATAGCACCCAATGAGGAGAGTAGGGACTTTCAAGAGCAAAAGATTGCCGATATTGAAGAAGCTAAGAAGAGGCTTTTAATAGAGGTCGCTGAGTTACACGAAGACTTACGCACCCAATTCAGTCGGATCCGTGAAACCATTCATCGGGTGGTCAATGAAGACACCACACTGGGTGCGAGGCTGCGGACTCTGTTCCGAGAGCAGGGTATCACCATAGCGAGCATTCTCACAGCGATCGGCCTCTTAATTTCCACTATCACCCTAGCCATTACTGGTGGTGGTGGTCCTACCCCACCGCCTGGCCCGCCACCTATCCCACCACCTGGCCCGCCACCTGGCCCTGGGGCTAAGGAATGGATTCGGCAGAAACTGAAAGACCTAGCGAGCCTTCTAGCCAGGCTAGCTGGTAAGGCTGCGGAGGCACTCCCAGGAATCATAGGCGGTATTATCTCCTGGCTTCTTAACTTCTTGAGTAAGGGTGTGGGATGGCTGGCTGGAAATCTCTGGGCATTAGTGGTTGCACTCGGTGGCTTGCTGCTGCTGGCTATCAGAGAGCGGCTAATTGCGGTGAACAAACCATAGGACCACTAGACCGACTGCGACACCCCCAGCAATGAGTGCTATCTTTTCATTTTGATGCTGCAGCCCAGCCGCCTTATCAGCTATGCTAGTGGTCGGCAGCGCTGGCTGAGCAATGCTGGGCAGCTCTACCGTCGGCTGTGCAATGGTGGGCAGCTTAGGGACATTAATGGTTGTATTCAGGCCACGCTTTAGGCCTGGTTCTGCGATGATGATCATGTTGTTATATCCAGCTATCTGGCCAATGCGGAGCAGCATGTCGCTGGGGGCCATATACAACCCCGTTCCAAAGACATAATTAACTTCTGAGCTCGCGTTTTGTAGCACATCCTGATATCTTTTGATGGCCGCCGCGAGATCGACGGGCGCAGAGATGGCTTCTTCTACTAATACCAGGAATTGCTTCTGGGCATCAAACGCCGTTCCAGTTCCCAGAATTCGTGTTCTAGTCTGAGCCTGGGCCCCTAAGATGGCCCACACATAGGTTCGAATGCTGTCATTTATTCGCTCAACACCGGGGCGTGTGAAGCCCTGTGACTTGTTAAGAATGAAAGCCTGCCAGCCAGAATCAGCGTGAATATCGTCTTGTGAGATATAATCTATGTGTAGTATGTCATTTGTGGTTTGTTGTGTGAATGAATGGCGCTTTGGGTCATATACACCATCATGTCCATCAGGCAGGACGCGATAACCAGTGTTCGTCCAGTAAATGTATACACTCCCCAACCCGTTATTCCTCCCGAGCCGTCTCCAGTTATCATTCTGGGGAATTCCAAATTCCGCGCATATACGCTGATAGGCTCTTACATCGTAGGGATTTTCAAAGGCGTTCCAACCCTGGTCTTGTGGTAGAGCCACACGCATCTCTTTGAGGATTCGGCGAATCTGGTAGTAGACATGGAATATGAAGACGGCTCGCGTTAGTGGGTCAGGGCCGGACAGATGCTCCTGCGTGGACACCCCACACCCCGCCGTGGCACACCATACTGCGAAGTTGAGTTGGTTTTGCCAGAATTGCATCGGATTGCTGTACCAGGCTTGCACGATCTGGTCTGACTCCACGTATGGCAACCGGTATTTTTCAAACATGTTGGGGAACTGTGTCGGAAAGGCTCCTTGGAGGTTGACCTGTATGTCCACCTTTGTGAGATCCTTTATTTCTGCAAACGGGTATACCCCACCCGCCGGGTATTTGGCGTCCTTATTGAACTCGTAAGCAGTCATTATTATTAGCTGTGCTAATATGTTTTTCACACTTAGCAACGTCCAACACGGGGAACCCATCCCCCTCAACCCGGTCCTAGACAATCGCGATGGTGACCTAGAGGTGGCTATCGTGGAATTGTTGTTCTACCCCGCGTGGGTTAATATTTCCGCGAAGCTGAAAAACAATTGGTTCAAACTTGATGATGAAGTTGTTACTATCCCCGACGGGTATTATGATGTCTGTGCTCTTAACAAACAATTCTTTGAGCCACGGAAGCTCTCTCTTTCTCTCAACCCCGCAACAGGCCTTGTAAGTCTCAGTGGTATAAAATCGGGGGTGGCCTTAGGGTTCGGAGGGCTAGGTGGGGTTCTTGGTTTCGGCATAGACTACAGAAGTGAGCGGTTCAATGAGGTGTTTACATTCCATGCGGAGAAGTTTCCTAAACTTATCATATATAAGGAGTTGTACATTCATCTCGAGGGCCTATCATCATATGAAAACCGTCATAATTCGCTTCCCTCCACACTCCTCCGGGCTGTACCTGTTAAAAAAGAGGAATGTAATCAAGGGAGACATGAGATTTTCTCTGTGCCTCATTATAAAAGGCTAGAAACTGGAACGGTAGGGGGAATAAGACTTTCGGTCCTAGATGAAAAGGGTAACGACGTGCCACTGGCATATCTAAGCTGCGTACTTCACATCAGACATGGTTGCTCCGTTGGGTATTTACCATCCTTATGAACTCGTAAATTATTACACATGCTAATATGTACATCACATTAACCAACATCCAGCGTGGGGAACCCATCCCCCTCAACCCGGTCCTAGACAACCGCGATGGTGACCTAGAGGTAGCTATCGTGGAATTGTTGTTCTACCATGCGTGGGTTAATATTTCCTATAAGCTGGGCAATAATGAGTTATGGGTGGAGGGTAAAAAGATTGTTATCCCCGATGGGTACTACGACGTATGTACCCTCAACAAGCAATTCTTTGAGCCTCACAAGTTTTCTCTGACACTGAACCCCGCAACTGGTCTTGTAAGCTTCAATGGTGCACATGACGCCGATATAATGGGAGTAGGCTTATCCTACACTCTTGGGGGATCTGAGTGGGACTTGTATGATACCAAGATTGTTGGAAAAGAGTTTCCCAGACTCCTCTTATATAAGGAGTTGTACATTCATCTCGAGGGTCTATCATCATATGAGAACCGTCATAATTCTCTTCCCTCCACACTCCTCAGGGTTGTGCCCGTTCAAAATGTGGAATGTAATCAAGGGAGACACGAGGTTTTCTCTGTGCCTCGTTATAAGAAGTTGGAGACAGGAACTCTAAACGATATTAGACTTTCAGTCTGTGATGATAAAGGCAAAGCTGTACCGCTGGCATATCTAAGTTGTGAACTCCACATCAGAAAACACAATGGCTGATTCAGAAGGTCCAGGAAGGCATCGCCCAAGAGCATGCTCTACCCTAACCTTTGCTGATTTGGCCGACACTATTGGGTGGCGGGAGCCGGGTCATAACTACAAGATCTATGGCCTCCAGCTCACTCCCCAGGGGGTCTATGCTCGTGCCGCCATAGACCATCCCGACGACGATGACTGGGATCTGCAGCTTGAGCTTCGCACGGGATATACTCACCTCGAGCCCAATGGGATACTTATCAGGTTAACTAACATGGGCAAGGTGTTTGTGAGTTATCAGGCCTGCAGGACAGTCACACGCCCCAACAAGTCTCCTGTTGTGACCTACCAGTCATTTCTGAAAATGCAGTGCGCCAGGGCTCTCTTCTATGCCGTATCGGTGACTGAGGCTAAAGTCCAGGGGACTAAATATTGTCTGAAGGCTGTTACAGATTGTAAAGCTGACCTTGATATGCTAGGTAAGCCTCCTAAGGAGTCAACCATCTATCTCGAGTTAGTTATTGGGCCTGTGGCACAGACAGAGTTAGCCCCAGTCCTTCCTGGGGTCTCTATTAAATGGAGTGCGTCATCACTCCCCAGGCATGTTGCTCTCGTCATTACTTCCGCGGCCGACGGAACGTGGGCGGCCCGGGCAACAGAGACGGACATTATAGTAGAGCTCGGTGAGGTTGCGGTAGATGAAATCATTTTTACTACCGTTACTGCTTTTGTCCGGCTTTTGTTCACTACAGGGTCGATTAGCACCGTTCGCATTGAACATTTAATATCTCAGTTGAAGAAGTAGGTTTGACGCGCAAAGAATAATGTCGCTCTATCCTACAATCGATACTAGTGACGGCGGTGCCTATCGTATTCAAGAGCTTACCCGTCTTCGGAAGTCTCTGGAAGATGAAAGGGACAAACGGGCTGCACTGTATAAAAAATATCGGCGTGCCGTTAATGCATTAGACGCTGTGGACAGCGCGATGCTGGCGGCTAGCCTTGGTATGGGGGTGGGGGGTGTTGGGCTTCTTACCACCGTTATCGCTGCCCCTATAGTTGTCGGGCTCGAGATAGCTGCCCTAGCTTGTGGAATCATGTCCGCTGGGAGCAAGCTAGCGTCCCGCAAACTAACATCAAAAGCTAAGAAGCATGATGAAATTTGCACTCTGGCGACGGCTAAGCTTTCTAGTATAGCCGACCTTGTTTCAAAGGCTTTGGATGATGGGAGAATTTCAGACGTGGAGTATAAAATAATTACAGCTGAAGAAAATAAATTTCACCAGTTGAAAAAAGATATTCGGAGCAAGGCGCCGGCGGATCTGGACGAAGAGACAAAAAAATCTCTCATTCTGAAAGGCCGAGACGCGGCACGGGCAGAATTCGTCAAAGCTTTAGGGTCGAAATAACCTGTATACACGATCAGGACAGTTTGGAACCACCCCCCTACTCCACTGAATGATCCGCCTCTGGATTTCAGTAATGCGCGGAAGGATATACTCCTCAGATAAACAAGGTGTGTATGAACATTTTTTCTCTCCCGCGTGACACGGTTGCTCGCAATGGTGGTTGGCCGACGAAATTTGCGCTAAGTCACACCTATAGGCCCTCTGGGCTATATTGAGGATCTAACTTCACCCCTTTATAGAGTAGCAGTTTGATTCCAGTCGTCTTTTCAAACTTCCAAACCATCCTATGAAGTGCGTCTAGTGTGCAACGCTCACACATCTCATATGGTTTCCTAACACCCCTCTCACAGAATATACACTCTTCTATCACCTCGCCCCGCTTTGCCTCATGCCAAGAACAATAAAGGCCGATGGTTGGGCGGCCGCAATGAAGTTCTTTGCCGAGCTTCGGCCACTCACATCCATAGGTCTCCATCTGTATGTGCCCAATAAGTCAGCCTCTAATTCGACGCGCCCTAATATTTTTCAGATATAACACCATAACGAAGAAAAAGCCGCCTAAACCATCACGCGAATTTAAAAAAAAAAAAAGAATTAAAAAAAATGCAAAAGTCGGCTTTGTGATTCGTTCCCCCACCCCTCTCAGAGGATGACAACAACCCGGGTTTTTATGCACACAACTTGCCATCCTCCGAGAGATGTGAGGTGTGTTGGTTAAACCACATGTATAGAGATTAGGCGACCCCCTTGTTGGTTGCTAATCGAAACGAAATACTAGCGAAACCTAGAAGGTGCCCGCATCCGCACTACGGCAGCCTAGAATATTGAATGGAAACCCGGGTTTGAGCATGCAAACCATTCAATTTCTAGACCTGCTGAGTGTGATGTGGTTTAACCAACTTGACCACGCCACCGACCGAAGTAACACCAACATTTTGTGGTTATATATCACTATTAAAATATGTAGTATACATTTGTATATAATTTTGTACATACATTTGTATATAATTTTTTTTGTACATACAATGTTTTTTTTCAATGTATGTTATAAAAAAGCAAAGAAATTAATAAAAGCTTATAAAAGTATATCACTGGCTCAACGCGCATTGATTAACTTCCACGTCACTTGTTGGCGGGGGAAATAAGCGTGCTGTGTGTAGCACATTCTGTTAACGAACGTGTGGTGGTAAAAAAATAGCCCGCCGTTTTTTTGAGCTTTGTGGCTGCAGGCGTAAAATATATCACACCGGCTTGTGTTGGGAGATATGACAGCTTTTCCAAAATATGTCTGAGTAATATATCGTGGCGGGCGGCTCGGTCGCCATGCGTGCGCTCCGGGATACAGAGGACGGCCCGGTCGGGCGGTCGCGCCCCGGGGCCCTGGGGGGTGGGGCCCCCGGGGGTTGGGTCCCTAGGGGGCTTTCTTTTGGCGCTCCTGTAGTGCCCCGACCCTTTTGGTCCCCGGGGGCTTTCTTTTGGCGCTCCTGTAGTGCCCCGACCTACAAGGGTGCTAGGCTGGTGCTATGTAGAGCCTATCTGGCTGCTATGTGGGGTCCATGTGGGTCCATATGGGTCCATGTGATACCATGAATTTTTTTTGGCCCCAAACCCCCATTATACATCTACTTTATCCGCAATTTATCTGTGACAGTCAGGTGAGAACAAGAGTTCTTAACTAGAGGACAAGAGTTCTTAACTGGAGGACACGAGTTCTTAACTGGAGGACAATACTTCTTAACTGGAGGACAAGAGTTCTCAGCGGGAGGACAAGAGTTCCTACTGGAGGATACGAGTTCTCAACTGGAAGACACGAGTTCTCAACTGGAGTTCAAGAGTTCTCAACTGGGGGACAAGAGTTCTATACTGGAGCACTAAGCGTTCAAAACTGGAGGACAACAGTTATTAAATGGAGGACAAGAGTTCTCAATTGGAGGACAAGAGTTTTCAACTCGAGTACGAGGGTTCTCATCTGGAGATAGAAAGAAAGAAAGACAGACAGACAGACAGAAAGAAAGAAAAACAGACAGAAAGAAAAACAGGCAAAAGAGAAACAGACAGAAAGAAAGGCATATCGCATGGGTAATAAAAAGAACGACACGATTCTGTGGCCAAACGTCACGATTATCATCCAGCGCCATAAATTATAAGCAGCAGCAGCACAGGGGCTGCCGACAAACGTGACGACTCAGCTCACGCAGCAACAACTATAAAAATACACATATGTGCAACTACTATCAATCCACATTTCGACGACAGCAACAATTGTGGAATTACCTGTAAAATTACCAGTTTGTGTTACAACACACATTGATTGTCGTGACTTCCAAGGCTTGTTTATTTACTAACTGAAAACACGGCACGACTTCCGCATTGATTTCAACGACGACATTATTGTCGTGATCTGCACAGACAAGGTCTTTTATCTGACGAAGGTTCATGGGATGATTGATCGTCTTAAGCGATCCCACATCTACCCTGGGCTTATATACAGTAGTTTATGTAACCCCCTTTGATTTGATATATAATACAACAGTTCTGCTATCAAATTAACCTATTATTCATAACTGCCCAAAATACGACAAATCATGGCAATCCTTCTGGCCTAGAGAAACAACAGTGGAGCTATATGGACCACTGGAGTCAACTAAAAAGGACAGTTACACTTATACAAAAGAGACAACATTGCAGTTTTAGACACATTTCAAGCGAAGGAACGAAGAAGAAAAAGTATAACTATGACACACCCTTACTTCCCATTTTCCACCATCTATTTTTGTTTGCTCCAAATCTTCTTTCTGATTGGCATTGAATCTGTTAATGATGGACTACAACAATTCAACATCAGGCTGCATGAATACAAACAAACAATGAACACACAACAACACATCAACACAACAACAAGTCCCGTTGCAGGAGTCTGCCGGTGGTATGTGAAGTGTTTCTCTTAATCCTCTTCTTCGTTCGTCCGAAATGGTTGTTTAGAACGTAATTACGCTGCGCCTGTTTACAGCAGAGCAGCGATATTTGTACCTCTCTGCCGACCTATGGGGATGTTTCTCTAATTCCAAGTGAAGATTTATCTGATTCTATATGCAAGCTTTCCTATTCTACTTGAATGTTTGATGATTCTATATAAATTGACCAAACTATTCTTTTAAACATGTTTTAATGTTCGCTCTCTTTGAACACAAGCCGCTCGCTTTGAACTCAAGCGCAGTCCATACACATGCTGCTACTTTTGGTTCACTGGACTGATTTGTTTGCGTGTAGATTAGTTTTCCCTATTACCAGTGTCCCTTGCCATCAGGCGAATCCACTCCGACTTCTGAGGTACGTGACCGTGTGAGATGGCGAAACATGACAGGCCACGCTAATTGGCATAGCACATGATGATACGAAGTGTTCTACTCCCGCTGTTATTGTTTCACTCCCTAGTGGTGGCCACTACTAGATGTTGTAGCACGTCTGTGGACATGCCTGAGTTCAAAGCCAACACAAGAAAATAAGTCACCTATAGTAGGTCAGTAAATAAGTCATCTATAATATGTCAGTAAATAAATCACCTATAGTAGGTCAGTAAATAAGTCACCTATAGTAGGCCAGTAAACAAGTCACCTATAGTAGGTCAGTAAATAAGTCACCTATAGTAGGTTAGTAAATAAATCACCTATAGTAGGTCAGTAAATAAGTCACCTATAGTAGGTCAGTAAATAAGTCACCTATAGTAGGTCAGTAAATAAGTCACCTATAGTAGGTCAGTAAGTAAGTCACCTATAGTAGGTCAGTAAATAAGTCACCTATAGTAGGTCAGTAAATAAGTCACCTATAGTAGGTCAGTAAATAAGTCACCTATAGTAGGTCAGTAAATAAGTCACCTATAGTAGGTCAGTAAATAAGTCACCTATAGTAGGTCAGTAAATAAGTCACCTATAGTAGGTCAGTAAATAAGTCACCTATAGTAGGTCAGTAAAGAAGTCACCTATAGTAGGTCAGTAAATAAGTCACCTGTAGTAGGTCAGTAAATAAGTCACCTATAGTAGGTCAGTAAATAAGTCACCTATAGTAGGTCAGTAAATAAGTCACCTATAGTAGGTCAGTAAAGAACCCAGTTCCGCACGTTGAAGCGTACTGGGAATATGTTGCTAGCCCCATATTTTTATGTATCATTAAGCACTTGATGGGGCATATGGTGTTTGTCCGTCAAGAATGATGATGACCATTCATTTCATCCAGTGGGGTTGACAGTTTGAAGCCAAGAGTTCTCAGATGGCTGGTAAGGCCTATCTTGTCTCGACACCGCGTTGCGTTGGTTTTTTTACGAAATGGTAGGGGAGTCGGTAGTTCAGAAAGCAATGGCAAACTACTGAACTTAAACTTGCCAAGAGATTACAACAGCAAAATATGCTGCTGTTGATAGCAACGTCCTCTAAAAGAAATGTTACTAACTTATTTTCACAGCTCTTGCAGTCTTGTTTGCTTCACAAGTGACTGCACCCTTGCGTAATGATGTAGGCCATGAATGTCGGTCTTTGGCAGCTGTCTCCAAAATGTCGTGATGAATCCTAAAAGCAGTGGGTGATTTACTAATTAGCACACCAGTCGCCTTCAGTTCCGTGAACATATGCTTTAAACGAGTCCACCTAGCAGTTCGGGTTCATCGCCAATATCACGAACGCCGTCATGAAACAACAAATTGCATCAAACGCTCCATACAGACCGACATTAAGACAGTCTGCAGCAAAACAACCTGTTAATATATATATATATATATATATATATATATATATATATATATATATATATATATATATATATATAGAGAGAGAGAGAGAGAGAGAGAGAGAGAGAGAGAGAGAGAGAAAGTGTGTGTATGTGCGCGCGAGTGTGTGTGTGTGTGTGTGTGTGAGAGAGAGAGAGAGAGAGAGAGAGAGAGAGAGAGAGAGAAAGAGCGTAAGAAGAAAGAGCGCGAGAGAGTGTGTGCGTGTATGCGTGCATTTGTGAGTGAGTGAGTGAGTGGGTGGGTGGGTGGGTGGGTGGGTGGGTGGGTGAGTGAGTGAGTGAGTGAGTGAGAAAGTTAGAGAGAGAGAGAGAGAGAGAGAGAGAGAGAGAGAGAGAGAGAGAGAGAGAGAGAGAGAGAGAGCGTGACTCCTTTCTAACGAATATAGCACCAGTAGAAGATCATAAATTGACCTGAGCGACCTACCCCACGTCAATCTATCACCAATGTTTGCCGGCCCGCCAGTTCACAGATGAAACTGCTACACGGTCTCACAATCTCATCAGTCACACCAAGAAACTAACGACAGGTCTTGCACTTATTGCACAAACCGACATTCTCTGCCGATGCCAGATCCATCAGAGCTGACGTCAAACACCAGTGTGGGTTCCGCTTGTGAAACGTTTGGCTGCCAGGACAGTTTTGCATTAGTCTACTCGATGTTTGTGTACTACATTGGCGAGTTCAAAACAACGTTTTCTCGTAGAGAATTTGAATAATTAAAACAAACAATAGATTTGCCAAATGTTTTGCCTTTTGCTGCTTTTCGCCAGGTGCATACCGCAGAATTCACGCAACAATACGTATCAATAAGATAATCATTCAAGCTGAATGAGTATAATAAAGGCATAACATGGGACTAATACGTATAACATGAGTATAACAACTGCATCGTGACATGGGACTATACTATCAACTGTTTAATATAACAAAGGCATCTAACATAAGGTCTATACTAACAATTTCTTTAGTATAACAACGGCACCATGACATGGGACCTATATGTATCAATAATTTAGAATAATTGTATCATAATATGGAACCAATACGTAACAGCTGTAGAGTATAACAAAGGCATAACATGGGACTATACGTATCAATTGAGTATAAAAACGGTATCATAATATGGGGCTATTCGTATCAATTGAGTATAATAACGGCATCATGACATGGGATCTATACGTATCAATTGAGTATAAAAATGGGATCATAACATGGCACATACGTATCATTTGTTGAGTATAACCAAGACATCATAACATGAGACTTATACGTATCAACTGAGTATAACAAAGGCATCAAAACATGAGATTTATACGTATCAACTGAGTATAAGAACAGCATCATGGCATGGGACTTATACGAATCAATTGAGTATAACAACGGCATCATGGCATGGGACCTATACGTATCAACTGAGCATAACAACGGCTTCATAATATGGGGCCTATACGTATCAAACAGGGATCCTGGTTGGTGGATATAATATAACTAACTAACATTATGCTGATAATACCATCTTGATAGTAACAAGTCAGAAGGATCTAAGGAAAATGATACAGTGGTTGTTGAAAGTGAAAATATGGGTCTTAGTTTGAATAATAGAAAGACATAAGTCATGGTGATATCAAAGAAACAAATTGTGCCTAAATGACGTCATATTCTGGCAAGTGCAGCAAATCAGGCAATAAATACCCTAAAAAAGAAGAAATCACCAGGGAAGGGCGGAATCACAAATGAAATGCTAATAGGACTGGGTACTATAGCAGAAAAAAAAAATTAAACGAAACTACTAAAAGTCCTAAAAACACCACTACAGTGAGAGTCGAACGTCCTACGAAACACATGAGAAGGTAACACGGTCAACAAATGCCTGAAGAAGTCGGATGTGTCGGTCGAAAGGTGCAATTATCGCAGTTCTGCTGTAAACAGGCACAACGCAGTTACGTCTAAAACAACATTCCGAACGAACGCAAAGAGGAAGACGTAAACTTGTACTTACGTGAGTGGGGTAGAAATGCCAGAAAATCACAGCATCAGTCAGTTGTAGGGTGCGCCTGGTACTAAAGTCTGAAAGTGGGGAGCGTTGAATAGCCGACATCCTAGTGTATCATAAGGCTGCGATCAATGTAGGCAGAAGAATCCAGTTTGAAAGTGGAGAACGTTGAAGAGCCGACATCCTGGTGTACCCTAAAGCTGGGAGCTATGGCTGCAGAATGATCCAGTTTGAAAGTGGAGAACGTTGAAGAGCCGACATCCTGGTGTACCCTAAAGCTGGGAGCTATGGATGTCTACATAAGATACAGTTTGAGCGATGATTTTCTGTTTCGTTCTCTAGCTTTGAACTCAAGCTAATTCTGGTCCACTGGACTGATTCATTTTAGTGTGGATTCGCTTTTCCTATTACCAGTGTCCCTCACCATCAGACGAAAACCCACTCCGACTTCTGAGGTACTTGTAATTTACGTCTTCAATTCAAGGACGATAAGTCAATATTTTACTCCAACTGACCGATGTAGGGACTGAACCCGCTACTTCGGCATCAAGTCAGCGGATGTTTAAAAACGAGGGCTCTTATCCATTCGTCCATGCCGACTTCCAATTTATCTATTGAAACTAGATTGTCTCTGGCATATCCTGCTGGAATCTGGAAAAATACCCCCATTGTAAGCCTTCGGATGTGAAAGTGAATCAGTCCAAAGAGAACAGCAATTAACTTGAGGTTGTTGACGCCTCCATACAGTATGTCTTCAAATGGCGGTCAGTATATTAGACAAATGCATATAAAGCAACCGGCGCTGTGGTTTAGGTTGTAGTAAAACTTGGTTTTATAATTCTCCAACATACCTAGTCGAGGGTTAGAAGTTTCCTGCAGGCGATTTGGAAGCAGATCGCTTTGCGTTGATTTGGACGATGTAAGATGTCGCCGTTCAGAAAGCAATCGTATCTCATCTCATCTTGTTCCTCTTGTACCTTGCGTTGTCGTGGTAAAGTATAAACAGCGGGAGAGGGCCCGTTTATGGGCTTCATGTATCGAGATTCCCATGGACTCTGCTATTCCCTCTGTCCATGGTATGAACAACTTTAATCGATAACGTAAAATGAAGCTTTTTTCTTCAGAATTTCGGATGTTCCAGCTTTGATGTTTTGGCTTCTGCTGCCATGAACAATTCAAACAAACAACTTTCAAGTATCCAGTCCGCTGAAAAACGTTGCTCTCATTACGGTATGCCATTTGTCGCACCTCACGCATCTGATAGAAAACGCAATTATGATAATTACAAAGAAAACATGTCTTCGCAAATGCAACAACATCAAAGTGGATGGACAAATTAAACAAGTCCGTGTATTTACGTATTTGGATACTTGAAAAACAGCAGATGAGAGATGTATTAGAGAAGTTAAAATTGGAATCTAGCGACGGCAGAATTTAGAATTTAGAAATTATTCAGCGGGGAAAGAAGACCCTGTTGAGCTTGACTCTGGATATTTGGATACTTGAAAAATAGCAGATGATTGATGTCCATGACGAAAATGTGAAGTAATATATCTTTGTGTTATGGAGATGGTGTAAATTCCATCTCTGGTCCCAACAATAGGTTGCTAGTTATTTTGCGTTTTTTTTAAAGCACAATTAACTAACTATTGTTTATCAAGGCGGCCATGTGCCAGTGAGTGAGTGAGTGAGTGAGTGAGTGAGTGAGTGAGTGAGTGTAATATCTTTGTCAAGCGATGTAAGAAAAAGAGTTCTAAAGAGTTATTTTGAGCCAATCCAGATGTACGGATGCCAATCATGGATAGTTGAATAGTGAGGAATTATGTGTAAGATGTGGAGATATGGAGATATGGTTATATAGAAGAATAATGCTAACACACTGAACGAAGTGGTCAGTATGGCTTAATAGATAAGAACGCGTGTTCTTAAACATCCGATGTGCTGATGCCGAGGTAAGCAGTTCAACCCATACACCGGACAGTTGGACTAAAATGTTGACCTCTCGTCCTTGACTTGGAGACATAAATTACAAGTACCTCTAAAGTCGGAGTGGGTTCGCCTGATGACCAATAGGGAAAGCTAATCCACACGCAAAATTCAATCCAGTGCTACTAGAAGCAGTGTGTAATGGACTACGCTTGAGTTCAAAGCCAGTGAGCGAAAATAAAAGTAAATAAAGAGACTGATTGAACAACAAGGGAAGTAAAGATGAAGTTAACTCACAAAGAAAACTGGTTACATGCATCGCAGGAAGACAAATCTACGCTGTTTGAGAAGGGGAATTCTGCAGTACGTTGTGACAGCGGAAAGGTAAGGGAGGAAGAAACAAGTGAATACCGAGAGAGAAGAATCTAGACGATTTGACATGGTGGTATGGGGACACATAATAATATGATAATAATTGGTCTCGAAGCAGTATACTGATATGGACATGTCATGTGATAGCGAGATCACGTGTTGTAGGCGTGAATGCACGACGGAACAGGTGCCCAATCTTTCCCTCACTTTCGCAGACGAGGAATCCAGGGGTCGAATTCTCGTCCCACCGTGCTCTTGGCATTGCCTCTGCAGTTCGCTATCAACTACGCCAGCCAGCCCGCTATAGGAGAACATGACTATCAGAAATGGTTAGCAGTGCACGCGACAAGAGGTTACGGACAGACATGATCACCAACGTCACACGGCGTGGAAAATAAGAAGGATAATTAAAAAGATCGGAAGCAGTTTGATATCCGTGAGTGTTGATTTTGAAGGCGTGTTGGTACAAGAGGTGGTATTAAAGCTGAAAATAACAACCATTGCTGGTGAAATAAACATGTGACACACATGACACATGTTGGCTATATGTAAAATCACGTTACAGCATTACTTTGCTGATCCAGCAGCTTCTGCAGCTTGTCTTGTTTTAGACGTATTGGTGTTACCTTTCCTCTGAAGTAAAATAGGCAGAAAGAGAGAGAGAGAGAGAGAGAGAGAGAGAGAGAGAGAGAGAGAGAGAGAGAGAGAGAGATATCATGCTGCAGGGGCAACACGTGGTCTCTAAATTCAGCCCAGGCTGTGTGCTGTGGAGATGTTATTATGCCACAGTGTAACAAACTAGCAAACCATCACTTGTCCTGACAATCAGAAATAACTGTCAAAGGCTGAGGTAACAAACCTCCATGTGGATGTGGAAGATAAGGGAAAACCACCACATTATCTTCCCAAGACTTCATGACAAAACACATTTCAATTACCGAGATGTGTGGAGAGTTATGAACGCCTACGCCAGCCGGCATGGCAATTGATGATGATGTAATAAACTACCGTCTGTCAAGACGGCAAGTTACCAGCAGTGTTCAGTAACGACAAGTTACACTTTTAGAAAACAATAGGCGCCAAGATTACACAACATGTAATACTCATTGTACAGGTAGAGGACCCATTCTCACGCCTAAAGTCACATCAGATAGACCCAATGCTGGACCCACATTTGTATAGTCCAATCAGCGCTCACTGGGTCATGAGGTCAGCGTCACGCCGGTCGCTTTTACTTCCCAAGACAATGAGTACCTATTTTAGGCTGGGTAGATCCGGGAGCCCAGTTTAATTTTGACAAATGCGAATTTGCCCAGCTGCGGATCGAACCCTTGACCTTCTGGTCGGCAGGCGAGTATCTAGCCACTGCACCACAGAGACTCTCTGTGTGAAACCATACTGGAGAGGGGTGTGGCAGACAGGTGGGCAAGAGGTAAGAACACAGAAGTGGAGATATAGCGTCAAGAGATAGACACACAACAGATTGTCAAAGTGTACCGAGGGAGGAAGGAAGTAAGAGAACGAACAAAAACTATATTCAAAGAGTTAAGAATTGATCGCGCATGCCCGACTAATATGCTGCCTTTCTGTCACTCTTTCATACATTATGTCATCCATACATCACTTGAGGCTAACCGATAACAACAACAACAACAACAACAACAACAACAACAACAACAACAACAACAACAACAACAACAACAACAATAAAACAAATAATTCATTCTATATGAAGCTGATAATATAGAAAGTCCATTTACTGGAACCCAGGGCTAACGAGACAGAGGCAGATCTAAAACACACAGAGAAGAAATTAGAAACAGATACATATGCACATGACTTGTTGCGAGCTGTAGGAGAAAGGTTGGTTAAGAGACCCCAATGGGGCGATACAGGCAATGAAAGATAAAGGCTCAGCTGCCATAAATACGTGTTGAGGAATCCTTTGAGATCACTAAGACAGTTCATAAATAAATACATAGTATTTTTGGCGCTCATAAAAGGACACATAAGAAACAGAGACTAGAGGACGCACTAGACAACAGAAAAATTGTGTTGTCTCAATGGTTATATACGAATTCTGTCATTGGTAAAAAAAAAAACTATGAGTTCTGTCAAGACGGCAAGGTGCCATTGAATATACGAATTCTGTCAGTATTCCTTAGTTGGGATTCATGTGTATGATAAACCTGGCTAGTTGGGGTGTCTAGTTGGGCATGCGTCGAAACTCACTTGTTACTGCAACGAGGCGCCGCCATCATTTGGGAGGTGACAGGTTCAAATCCTGGTCGGTAACTACAATTTTAAATTTTTATGTTGTCAAATGCGTCCACTAATCCCTGCTTCTTTCCTTAACTTCTATGAGCGCTAAACAATTTGTGTGTTTAGGAACTTTCGTAAATACGGTGATCAGCGTTGATAGTTTAGACGTTCATTGTATGATACTCCGCGTATTCTTTTCTACTCATACATGTCAATCAATCAATCAATCAATCAGGTGCCATCTTCACAGTGAATGTTGGCTGCAGTGGATCTCCAACACTGTCTGTCTCTGCCTTGACTGTACATTCTGTCAGATTTATGTTCGTCCATCTCTTGATGTTATCTTCCCACTTGTATCGGTGTCTACCGCTTGCTCGCTTGTCTTCAACTTTAACCTCCAGTGTGGTTTTTATAATAGTGTTAGGTCTTTTAACGTGGCCGACATATTTCACTTTTTCTTCTTTCTTTTTCATCAACTGTCTTTTCATTCCCAGTTTTTCTATGTTTGACTGTTTCTGTTTCCATGAAATACGACATAATCTTCTGTATATCTACATTTCCAGGCCATCTAAGCGACGTTCTGGTTGCTTGTTCAATGCCCAGGCTTCCGCGCCATCTGGTAGTGTTGAATATACGTATTTGGCAATTCTAATTTTTAACTCATACATGTACAATTTGCTATCTCCAACAGCGAGTATTAGTTTGTGTTCTGACTCCCCTCCGTACCACTAGTCTGTCAAGAATCGTCTCCGTGCCTTCCTGTATCTCTTTCTACGAGTAAATCTTTCCAGCTCTCACAATGTGGTTTAACTTTTCTCAAAAAGTTATGATTGTCTCATTCTGTTTGTGATAAGCTGTCTTTGTGCCTCTTTGACGTTTAGATCTCAGTTTGGTTATCCAATGAATTCTGAAAATTCTTCTATAAATCACATCTATGGATCTTCCAGAGATTTCTCTGCTTGTACACTAAACACTATTCAGAATTCACTGGCATCTGTTAGAATTGGTTTTGTGTAACATGCCGAAAATAATTCTAACCAATGATAGTGGTTTGTTACATAAGATGATCTTCATTGTGTAATATGCAGTATTTGTTTGTCCTGTTCTGTTATTTTCTTTATCTTTGTTGTACATCTTCCATTAATGTTATTATCTTTCTAGATTGTTGGATTTCTGCACTTGCTCCAACATAATACCAATTACGTTAATTGTACCAAAGACCCGAGCTGTGGAAGGATTTGAACGCCTACCTCCAGCTGGCAAGGCACATGATGATGATCACCTTAATTGTACATTTAAGCACGATCTGTTGTATGTTATTATTTATGTCTGTCACTGAGATCCAAAAGATCGTTGGCTTGAAGCCTGCCACTGTGCCCTAATGACTACTCCTTTCTCATCATACTTTGTGAGTCCGTTATAATCACGATATACGTGTGCTGTTTATCTGATTTGTTGTCATCAAGACATATATAACATTACAAATACATGGTATCAATAACATAACGTACCTTGTTCGTACTAGTTATATCCTTATCCCTATCACTTGTCTTGAATTCCATACAGGAATATTTGGGTGACAGACAACAACAAAACAGAAACATACTTGTGATGGCTGAGCTAGGTGTCAGTCACCTTCTGGTATAAATTTCTCTCTGAAGCGAGTTTACAGAAACCCGGTTATCCCCCCCCCCCCCCCCAATTCCCCCCCCCCCAATTCCCCCCCCCCCCCTCCCAATCCCTACCTGGTCAAGATGCATTCACGCTTGTTATAGCAGCGATTCTCGAACAGTTTTTTCCACCGGGGCCCCCGAACTCAGAATGGGCGCTCTTTGATGCCACACACATTTGGAGCTGTCGCTGTAATTAGAAGCGATTGGCCGAGGCATTTGAAGGCTTATCCTAATAGTAGGTAATGATGTTCTAATCTCAGATACGGTATGGAATTATTATGAGTTTGAGGTAGAATTATCATCGTCATCATGAAAGCGGAATCAGAATACACAATTCTAAGGTTTAACAGCGCGTGGCCACTGCTCTGGCTCATAGTGTAGCAAATCTTTTGCAGAACGTCGCTCTCATGACAACCGGCCTGAAATATTATCGATCCTTCAACAGTTCCCAAGCCATATGTACGTATATGCCCACTATGTTTTCAATGCCCTATGTCATGTTGGCCAACACATTCCTCTTTGTCCATGAACCATGCTCTACTTCTGGTACCATTAGTATTGAGACTCTTCGCTGGCTGTTGAAGATGAGGACCGTGCATGTATGGGAATGTCCCGAATGCTGGTTCTCGGGTTTTGACTCCACTCAACTCGTCGACTCAACTCAACTCGACTTAACTCAACTCAACTCCACTCAACTCCACTCAGCTCAGCTCAGCTCAACTCCACTCAGCTCAGCTCAACTCAACTCGACTCGACTCAACTCCACTAATCTCAACTCAACTCCACTCAACTCAACTCAACTCCACTCAACTCAACTCAACTCCACCCAACTCAACTCAACTCATTTACACTCCACTCAACTCAAATCAACTCCACTCAACTCAACTCAACTTCACTCACTCAACTCGTCTGCACTCAACTCCACTTTACTCCATTCAACTCAACTCAACTCAACTCCACTCATCTCAACTCACCTCCACTCAACTCCATTCAACTCAACTGCATTCAACTCCACTCAACTCAACTCAACTCCACTCAACTCAACTCAACTCATCCCCACTCAACTCCAATCCACTCAACTCCACTCCACTCAAATCAACTAAACTCCACACAACTCCATTTAACTCAACTCCATTCAACTCCATTCTAATCCACTCCACTCAACTCAACTTAACTCAACTCCACTTAACTCATCCCCACTCAACTCCACTCCACTCAGCTCCATTAATCTCAACTCCATTCACCACCTCTCAACTCCACTCTTCCTATGAACTCTGCCTTCCATCACTGTTCCTTTCTCAGCCAGTGTGATGTTCAACCGATCCAATGCCGAGGGATAATATATCGTCACATGCGACCTCCCATTTGGACAGATGGTTTGCTCCACAGGAAAGGTAACATCAATACGTCTGAAACAAGACAGGCTGCAGAAGCTGCCGGATCAGGAAAACATTACATTAACTGTCCACCTATTAGAAATTCGATCCTAGACCTGTTGCCGGCTAAGGCTTAGGGCTTGGTCTGCCATCACATTTAATCTTTAGGTTGCATTTTCTCGTACTAATGTAAGGCTCGTACCCTCCCTATTTCTCCCCTCCACCCGGAGCCGTTGGCACCATGTGTGGTGTCAGGTTCGGTGATATATCGCTATACTAGGGTCAGCGTGTTATTTATTTTGTTTCGTGGAATCATCCGCAATTTCAATGCTCAGTGAACGGAAATAAATCATACTTGTTCATTTGAATGTGTATCAGGCGTGGTCCCAGCTTACTTTTTAGTCTGGCACTGAATCAGTTAATATGGTCGAGGTACTTGGAAATACGCTGACTCCGTGGCGAAGAAGTTACAGGCGCAGTGCGAAACCTCGCATACCCGCCTTCAAAGCACAGCTGCGGGCTATTTGACAGCAGACCGCCTTGCGTTGGTGTTTTACTAAATGGTATTGGAGCCGGTTGCTCAGAAAGCAATGAAAAATTACTGAATATAAACTTGCCAAGAGGTCACAAACAGCATAAACATGCTGGGGTTGACTGCGACGTCCTGTAAAAGGATATGTAAGTAACTAACTAAATTGGAAATACGTACAATCAGTTCATGAGACAGTTGGACATACGTACAATCAGTTCATGAGACAGTTGGACATACGTACAATCAGTTCATGAGACAGTTGGACATACGTACAATCAGTTCATGAGACAGTTGGACATACGTACAATCAGTTCATGAGACAGTTGGACATACGTACAATCAGTTCATGAGACAGTTGGACATACGTACAATCAGTTCATGAGACAGTTGGACATACGTACAATCAGTTCATGAGACAGTTTTCTTCGATGTTCAGATCTGGTAGAATGTCGGTATTGTTCTCCTTGGCCCAGGGTGTTCTACGAATCTTTCTGTCACATCTAAATGACAAGCCTGGATTATCTTCTGTGATAATATATGTTGTTTCGTTTCCTCGCTTTGAACTCAAACGTAGTCCATACACATGCTACTAATTCTAGTATACTGGATTGATTTTTGAGCGTGGATTAGCTTTCCCTGTTACCAGTGCCCCTCGCAATCTGGCGAACTCACTTCGACTTCTGGGGTACTTGTAATTTACTTCCCAAGTCAAAGACGAGAAGTCAACATTTTAGTCCACCTGACCGGTGTAGGGGTTGACCCCGCCACCTCTGCATCAGGACATTGGAAGTTTAAAAACAAGACCTCTTATTCATTCGGTCACACTGACCTCCAGGGCGACTCCCTTGAGGTCCAGACGTGCTACTAGTTTGAGAACCATTGAATCAAGGGACACTGCGACGTAGCAGAAATAATCATGTGATCTGTACTCGCTCCATACCCGTGTTACAAAAGTGAGTTGGCTTTGTTTCCCAGTGTCTACATGCCGAGCTCCGTGGCGAAGACTTTATGGGCTCGGTTCGTAATCTCGCTTACCCACGTTAGAAACACAACTGCGCGCGATTTGGCAGCAGACAGCGTTGCGCTGGGTTTTAACGAATTGGTATGGAAGCCGGTCGTTCAGAAAGCAATGGCAAATTACTGAATGTAAACTTGCCAAGAGGTCACAACAGCAGTAAAATGTTAGTGTTGACAGCGATGTCCTGTAAAGGATATGCACACACAAAAAAGTGTCTACATGTGTGTAAATTTGTCTTTGTCCCCCCCCCCCCCCTCCCGCCCTTTTCCAATGTTTTCACGATGTTCTCATACAATGGAAAATTGTAACACAACGGGGTCATTGAATGTCCACTAATGTGGTGTGTGCGAACTGTTCACGTCCCTTTGTGGAGAGTGGTTTCTGGTTGTGGTGTTCTCAACCCATTACATGACACTACAAGACAAGCAAACACCCGGGCACTCACAACAATGTGTTACCAACATGAGCAAAGTAATGGAATACAGAAATATCGCGGCAAGTACACAAACTTGCTTCATAGACATATCAATTGTGTAACACTTTCAGGCCACTAAGTTAGTTAGTTGCATATTCTTTACATGAGGTAGCAGTCAACCCTAGCATTTGTGGCTGTTTGTGATTTCTTGGCAAGTTTACGTTCAGTAGTTTGACATTGTATTGTGAACAACCGGCACTCATGCCATTTTATAAAATCCAACGCAATGCGGTCTGCTGTGAAATCGCCCGCTGCTGTGTTTCGATCGCGGTACGTGGGATTATGTATATGTATGGATTTTGTGTCCTGGCCATGCGGGAGTGCGGGGGAATGAACAGGCTGATAGCATGGCAGGGAATGCACCTCTTGGTGGTAGATTCTTAAGGACAAGGAAGAGCTGGTCGAGCGCTTGTGGGACCAGGTGGAGAAGGTGCAGGAACAGACTGAGAACGCGTATGTGGAAAGGTTCGGATTACGGGGGTTTTGGCAGGGGTTCTGGTAGAATCTCAAAACTGAGAGGGAAGACCAGGAGAACTTTCAATCAGATAGCGGTGGGAACGATTAGTAGTGTGACGCTTCGCTGGCTGTTGAACGAGGGGACGGAGCGCATATGGGAATGTCCTGAGAGCAGTAATGTCGGTTCTTAGTTCCCTTGCACACGACCATTAAACCCCCATATGGTCTTCTAGCTTACAATTTACCTGGCAGCTTCAATTAAAGAGCACATGGTGTATTTTTAATGATTGTGCAGTGTTTGAAAATATAGCCGGTCCAAGTTTTGTATTTACCTATTATATTGCATGAACTTTACAGAGGGTTAATATTCTCAAGCACTGCACAGTCATTAAAAAATACACCATATATTTGCGCTTTACAGAACACAAATACGGAAAACATATGACGTTACGTCATCGGCAAAAATAAAAAAAATACACAACACACAACATATAAACACGGGAAAATACCACCTTACGCCGTAATAACCGAATGAGAAGCATGGAAAGATGAAGCCGCCGCAACATCCTTTGTTTTCCGTAATTGCGTTCTGTAAAGTGGAATTACTTGGTGTTAGACAGGGATGTGTAATGTCTCCAGATATTTTTTCCCTATACAGTGAACATATTTTTAAAAATGTAGAAGATATCAATGGAATCAGCATTGGAGGACGAAACATCAATAACATTAGATATGCAGATGGTACAGTATTGATTGCAGACAATGCGCAGGATCTGCAACAATTAGTAGATGCGGTTGTTGTACACAATGAGCAACTGGGGTTAGAATTAAATTGTAAAAATACACAGGTTATGGTAGTTACTGAATTTAAATTTTTGTTGCGTATCCCTTACGTAGTCAACACCAACATTTTTCAGCTGCTGTTGATGTACTAGGCAAGTTTTACGTTCAGTAGTTTGCCATTGCTTTCTGAACGACCGGCTCCCATACCGGCACGTTATAACACAACGCGACACGGTCTGCTGCACAAATCGGTCGCAACTGAGCTTCGAACGCCTGGTACCCGGCTCACGAACCGCGTTCGCAAGCCTTTAGCCACGGAGCGGACATGGTAGTTACTAGGAAGAACGAAATACCACAATGTAATATACAAGTAACTGGGACTATTCTTCAACAAGGGAATCGGTACAATTATCTCGGTCCAGTCGTAACATCTGATGGGAGATGTCTTGAAGAGATTAGATTAAGAATCGCCATGGCGAAAGTAGCCTTTTGCAAGATGAAAAACATTCTGACCAATAAAAAGTTGTCAATTGAAACGAGAAAAAGAGTGTTGAGGGAATACATAGAGCCTGTTCTTTTGTATGGATGTGAAACTTGGACAATGAGCAGTCAAGCTGATAAACATCTGATGGCTGCAGAAATGTGGTTTCTGAGGAAAATGCAAAAAAATGGATAGACAGAAAAACCAATGATCAAGTACTACAGGAGACAAATGAAAATCGTAAATTGATTAGAGAAATTAGACGTAGACAGACAAAATTTTTTGAACATGTTATGAGAAGTAATAGATTGAAGAACTTAGTGACAACTGGCAAGATCGAAGGGAACAGACAAAGAGGAAGACCGAGAGGAAAATACCTGGATGGCTTGGCCACAAGGCATGGACGAGACAGGAACACTGAGCTGATCCACGACTCTGGTGATCGAGTGAAATGGCGAGTCATGACCGCAAATGCTTATCTGCATGACACATGATTTATTGATTGATTTTATATTGTTTACATTTTCACATCTTTATACTAGCTCAACTAATGTTATTCATACTTAAATTAAAATGAGTATACTAGAGAACTTGGTGACAACTGGCAAGATCGAGGGGAAGAGAACATGGGGAAGGCAGAAAAGTAAATACTTGGATGGCTTGGCCACGTGGTATGGTCGAGAAAAGAACATTGAGCTGATCCACGACTCTAGTGATCGCGTGAGTTGGCGAAACATGACCGCCCATGCTTATCTGCATGGCACATGATGATGGTGATGACTTAAATTAAAGAATCCTACACGTTCGACATAAAGAACTCTCAATTTCGGGGTACAATTGTACTTATCAATCAGTGAGAAACCTGGACTGTTACATTGTTAAGTATGTGACAAATGTGGGATGTTGTTTTGTTGAGTAGGATACAAACCTGGACGTTTCTATTGTTAAGTCATAGGACTTATGTATTGTTAAGTCAGTGACAAACCTGGACTGTTGTATTATTAAATATGTGGCAACCCTGAATTTTGATATTATTAAGTCAGCGACAAACCTGAATAATGTTAAAAAGATGTTGACAACAATGGACTTTTGTGTTGTTAAGTCTCCGAACAAACCTGGATTTCAAAATTGGTAAGTCATTCAAATGCCTGGCTTTCTGTATTGGTAAATTATTGAAACAACACCCCCCCCCCCCCCAACTTCTCTCTGTCCCAGTCAATCAATGTAAAATCGACCAGCTCTGCACGGTTCTATTACCAAATGCTAGGTCTATTTTATCACCATCATTAATTCAGACCAATTTTCTTTAAAACCCACCAGCTCATTCTCTACTTTGACTAGTATCCGTTTTTCGTCCCTGGCATATCCGCCGTGCCATCAAACTAGGACATAACACGCGCATTATGGCCAGAATTTTATGAGTTGTGAAGCCAGCAACCTAATCAGATTGATCCGGAACGGTAGTCGCAGACTATTAATTTGGCGGTAGCGCTGACGTCTGACAGGTTCTGCATCACGTGACTGGTCTCTTCTATTGCATCGACATGCATTAAATCTTAGTCGGGAAGTCACGCAAATGGCTAAGAGCGCTCACTTTTACACTTCCAGTGCATTGATGGCGATGAAGGGGGATCTTTCCCTATACCGGTAAGTTTGACTTCAATGGTGAGTTGGGGACGTAAATTACCAGTACCTCAGAAGTCGAAATGGGTTCTCCTGATGGCGGTAATAGGGAAAACTGACACCCGCACAAAAATCAATTCAGTGTAGACTACGAAAGAGCTAACAAATTAAAATTTAAATTGACAGCTCGCGGTGACATAGTGGTTAGAGTGCTTGTTTACCGGAACAGGAGTTCTGGGTCAATTCACTACAACCTCATGATTATGTTGATCCGAGCATTAGTAGTCTGCCGCCTTCTTGGGGAAGGAGTTACGGACGAAGTTCGTAATCCCGCATACCCGCGTTCGAAACACAGCTTTGGGCGATCTGGCAGCAGACCGCCTGACGTTGGTGTTTAGGAAATCGTATTAGTACCGGTCGTTCAGAAAGCAATGACAAACTACTGAACGTAAACTTGCCCAGGTATCACGAACAGCCAAAAACATGCTGGGGTTGACTGCTACGTCCTGTAAAGGACATGCAACTCACTATTAGTGGTCTGGGCTAGATTCAACCTAAATATATGGGCATTATTGATTCTATTATTATTCAATCATTACCCCTACTCTGTTCAGCCTCAAAGAGAAGTTATATTAGGATCCATCTCTGGCTCAGATTAATAATCCTGCGTCTGAGTCAGCTACAAATAGCGGCTGATCGCGGATTTACCCACACAGGATATTAATCTGAAGGTGATTGTTGTCCAAAGAAGGTAATGGCCTTGGAGCAATGTTGAGGATACATCCCAAACATATCACATATAGCGCCGTCTGGGATGCAAGTATGTGTCTATAAGAAAGAAACATGTGACATGTAGCACCGGCTGGGATTCAAGTATGTGTCTATAAGAAAGAAACATATGACATGTAGCACCGGCTGGGATGCAAGTATGTGTCTATAAGAAAGAAACATATGACATGTAGCACCGGCTGGGATTCAAGTATGTGTCTATAAGAAAGAAACATGTGACATGTAGCACCGGCTGGGATTCAAGTATGTGTCTATAAGAAAGAAACATATGACATGTAGCACCGGCTGGGATTCAAGTATGTGTCTATAAGAAAGAAACATATGACATGTAGCACCGGCTGGGATTCAAGTATGTGTCTATAAGAAAGAAACATGTGACATGTAGCACCGGCTGGGATTCAAGTATGTGTCTATAAGAAAGAAACATGTGACATGTAGCACCGGCTGGGATTCAAGTATGTGTCTATAAGAAAGAAACATATGACATGTAGCACCGGCTGGGATTCAAGTATGTGTCTATAAGAAAGAAACATATGACATGTAGCACCGGCTGGGATTCAAGTATGTGTCTATAAGAAAGAAACATGTGACATGTAGCACCGGCTGGGATTCAAGTATGTGTCTATAAGAAAGAAACATATGACATGTAGCACCGGCTGGGATTCAAGTATGTGTCTATAAGAAAGAAACATATGACATGTAGCACCGGCTGGGATGCAAGTATGTGTCTATAAGA
>OY992876.1:398136824-398171824 GCA_963921405.1 Cepaea hortensis
GGTGGTGGTGATGGTGGTGGTGGTGGTGATGATGGTGGTGGTGATGATGGTGGTGGTGATGATGATGGTGGTGGTGATGGTGGTGGTGCTTGTGGTGATGGTGGTGGTGGTGATGATGGTGGTGGTGGTGATGATGATGGTGGTGATGATGATGGTGGTGGTGATGATGGTGGTGGTGGTGGTGATGATGGTGGTGGTGATGATGGTGGTGGTGGTGATGATGGTGGTGGTGATGGTGGTGGTGCTTGTGGTGATGGTGGTGGTGGTGATGATGGTGGTGGTGGTGATGATGATGGTGGTGATGATGGTGGTGGTGGTGATGATGGTGGTGGTGATGGTGGTGGTGATGATGGTGGTGGTGATGGTGGTGGTGGTGATGGTGGTGGTGGTGATGATGGTGGTGGTGGTGATGATGGTGGTGGTGATGGTGGTGGTGCTTGTGGTGATGGTGGTGGTGGTGATGATGGTGGTGGTGGTGATGATGGTGGTGGTGATGATGGTGGTGCTTGTGGTGATGATGATGGTGGTGATGATGGTGGTGGTGGTGATGATGGTGGTGGTGATGATGGTGGTGATGATGGTGGTGGTGATGGTGGTGGTGGTGATGGTGGTGGTGATGGTGGTGGTGGTGATGTTGGTGGTGGTGATGATGGTGGTGGTGCTGATGATGGTGGTGGTGATGGTGGTGGTGCTTGTGGTGATGGTGGTGGTGGTGATGATGGTGGTGGTGGTGATGATGGTGGTGGTGATGGTGGTGGTGCTTGTGGTGATGATGATGGTGGTGATGGTGGTGGTGGTGGTGATGATGGTGGTGGTGATGGTGGTGGTGCTTGTGGTGATGGTGGTGGTGGTGATGATGGTTGTGGTGGTGGTGGTGATGATGGTGGTGGTGATGGTGGTGGTGCTTGTGGTGATGGTGGTGGTGGTGATGATGGTGGTGGTGATGATGGTGGTGGTGATGGTGGTGGTGCTTGTGGTGATGATGGTGGTGGTGATGGTGGTGGTGGTGGTGATGATGGTGGTGGTGCTTGTGGTGATGGTGGTGGTGGTGATGATGGTGGTGGTGGTGATGATGATGGTGGTGGTGGTGGTGGTGATGATGGTGGTGGTGATGATGGTGGTGCTTGTGGTGATGGTGGTGGTGATGATGGTGGTGGTGATGGTGGTGGTGCTTGTGGTGATGGTGGTGGTGGTGATGATGATGGTGGTGGTGATGATGATGGTGGTGGTGATGATGATGGTGGTGGTGCTTGTGGTGATGGTGGTGGTGGTGATGATGGTGGTGGTGGTGATGATGATGGTGGTGGTGGTGGTGGTGGTGCTTGTGGTGATGGTGGTGGTAGTGGTTATGGTGATGGTGGTACTTGTGGTGGTGGTGGTGGTCGTGATGATGATGATGATGATGATGATGGTGATGATGATGATGGTACTGGTGGTCGTGGTCGTGATGATGATGATGATGTAGTGGTGGTGGTGGTGCTTTTGGTGGTGGTCGTGATGATGATGATGGTGGTGGTAGTGGTGGTGGTGGTGGTGGTGGTGGTGGTGGTGGTGGTGGTGGTGGTGGTGGTGGTGGTGGTGGTGGTAGTGGTGGTGGTGGTAATGAAGTCTTGCACTGAAGCTGAGACTCCTTGATCTAGTGTCTCCTCTGATATCTACATCGACTACGTGTCTTCTTTGACTACCAATCAATACCCCTTGCGTGTATTTCTTTCACTACCGTGACACCTCCCGAGGCTCCCACTTCTTCATTTTATCTTAACTTCAAAAATACTCCTAGAGTGGTCACGCCAGCTGTGAGCTACTGGAGCTAGAACTGTCAATTAAGGCGGCAATCGAAGGATTTCAAACGGCCAAAGAGATGCAGTGACTGCCTCTCTGCGTTCCCTGGGAACTTGGTGTTTTCGGATTGCCACCAACAAGTACACTTCTGATTAGTTATCGATAAAACGGGCCCTGCAGGTCAACTTCTGATCTTTCTTTGACCTCCAGTAGGAAATAGGCCCTCAACAAACTCACAGCAAGCCCTCCTACCTTTAGTTATTCCATGCAGTTCTGTCCGTGTTCTTTCAGTATTGCTCATTTATGTTTTCACTTCTCTTCTCTGTGAGTTTTTGGATGTTTCTCTATTTTTTTTTTTTTTTTTTTTGCCACTTGAGTTTCTGACTAGGAATTTTCTAATTATACTATTCTCGAGTTTTCTAAATTTTAACACGAACTCTTTCTGCTTGCGCAAACCCGACTAGAATCGCTTATAGAATGGGAATCGAATATATATATATATATATATATATATATATATATATATATATATATATATATATATATATATATATATATATATATATATATATATATATATAGCGTGTGAGACGTAACATGGTGCGTGATGGTGGAAATGACCATGTGTTCACATGCATTTAGTGTGGACTAACATTTATAGATCGAATTGGTCTGATCAGTCACATTCGCTACTGTCGTAAGTTGTAGTTATTATGCCTTTTTGAAGCACCGTGTCAAAAAGGCAAGATGCCAGTAATAGTAGTATATATATTTTATTATCTGTTGAGAAATTGACGATAACAACTTTTTATAGTCAGTTTCTCAATGTTGTGGTTTTCTCCGCATCTTGCAATGCCTCTTCTAGAAGAGTCTGCTTTCCTCTTGGTTGGCTTAGTTATTCTATTTTTTGCATATGATACCACAACATCTAGCTTAAGAATGGAGGTGGAGGCGGTCAGCGCAGCTTTCCGCTGGATGGACAATACTACACACACACACACACGCACGCACGCACGCACGCACGCACACACACACACACACATCGTGATTGTAACTGACTCAGAAATCATGCTGAGGAGTGTGAGAACAGGCAGGCTTCGTGCAGAGTGGCTTGCTTCGCTTCGGAGGTCACAGGTGGCAAGCATCGCCTCGAACTTTTCTCCTGGGCATGCCGGTGAGCTGGGGAATGAAAAGGCAGACAGACTGGCTGGCTCTGCAAATCTTGGTGGAGTACTGATGCATGACAAAGCAGACGTGGTTGCGGCCTTGTGGGAGCACGTGTACACCTCGGAGGAGCAAATGGATCACCATGGTCTGGCAAGAATGAGATTGTGAGGAGTGACGAGGGGATTTGGCCAACGCTTGACGCTCAGAGGAAAGGCGAGACGGACATATAATCAGATTGCTTCTGGTACTATTGGTGTTGGAACTCTTCGCTGGCTGCTGAGGATGGGGACGAAGCGCTTATGGGAAAGCCCCGAATGCTGTGATGTCGGTTCCTAAATCAATCAATCAATCAATCAATCAATCAATCAATCAATCCATTTTCTTTATTAGACTTGTTCATAAATGTTTGGATTTTTTGGCTGAAGCCAACCTCCAGTCTTACTTCGTGGCCTCTTACGACCTGTATGGTGGGTTACAGTGTAATACGATTCTTCACTTTCCTTAAGGATCCAGGTAAAACACGGGCGGAATCTTTCTTAATCGCTTCTTATTGTTCCGTCGATAAAGACTTTGGTTGAAACGTTAGAATGTATTATATGCATTTGGAAGCATTCTGGGTCACCAAAAGCCAAACAATTCAAGTCACAGGTAAGGTTATGGTGAGCGCATTTTTTGACCATGAAGGGCTATTGTTGGCCGACTTTAAAGAACCTGGTGTCAACACTAACTCTACCCACTACTTGCAAACACTAGACAAGTTGCACAAAGCCATCAAGAATAAACGACCCGGCATGTTTTCTCGCGGTGTGATTTTGTAGCACGATAATGCTCGTCCTCATGTCGCAAAGATTGTGCAGGAAGCATTAGCAAGGAAGAAGTGGGAAATTCTGCAACATCCAGCCTATAGTCCTGATTTGTCACCGTTTGATTTTCATTTGTTTGGACCTCTTAAAAAAAGCTCTCAAGAGGCAACAATTTCACACAGATGCAGACGTAATGAAAGCGGTAAACACTTGGTTCAGTGAGCAATCACAATCCTTTTTTGCGGACGGCATTCGCCGCCTACCTAAGCAATGGGATTCTTGCATTAATGCCTAAGGCGACTTCTTCTAACCAACCCATGGTGCATAATTCATTCAAAATGAATGGGTTTTTTTTAAAATCCTACCACACCTGTTAATGTTTCTTTCATGCTTTTGTAATAAAGCCATCGGAACGGGTTTCAAATGAACGTCCCTAGTGTGTGTGTGTGTGTGTGTGTGTGTGTGTGTGTGTGTGTGTGTGTGTGTGTGTGAGTGTGTGAGAGTGAGTGTGTATGAGTGTGTATGTGTGTGGGTGCATGTGTGATAGTGTGTGTGTGTGTGTGTGTGTGTGTGTGTGTGTGTGTGTGTGTGTGTGTGTGTGTGTTCTTCTTTTTCTTCTTCTTTCGTTCTCTTGAAATATGTCTATGACTGCAGTATTGTCTCTTGTATCAATTTAACTGTCTTTTTTAGTTCACTCAGCGGTCCATAGAGTTTATCTTCCACTGTCGTCTCTCTAGGCCAGAAGGTTTGCCTAGACATACAATTGGGGCAGTCTTGGAGTATGTGCTCTGCTGTCTGCGACGCAAATCCACATGTGCACATGGCTGAGTCACTAATCTTGAATTTTGTATACATGTGGTTGCGTAATCTATTGTGCCCTGTTCTGAGGCGCAGAATAATGACTTGTTCTGCTCTGTCAATAATGTGGTAGTCATCTTGAGCAGATTTTGGTGGCTTTCTGACTGATTTGATCATTCTTTTCTTTTGGTGGTATGTAACGGGCACAGCAGGCTGTTCTTCTTTTGCTTACTCCTTAGCAAATCGATCAGCTCTGTCGTTTCCGGGTATTCCACAGTGGAATGGTATCCACTGTATGGTGACCTTATGCTGACTGCTAAGTTCAGAAAGTAGTGTCCTTAGTACTGGCAATTTCCCAGACAGGAGCGCCTCGAGCACTGATATAGCATCTGTCAATAGCACCACAGGTTCTGTACCATGGCTGGTATTTAGTAATTTCTCTGTTGCTATCTTGATTGCCTCAATTTCAGCATCATAGTTATGGCAGTACCTTTCTGTTGGTACTCTGGCTGTGTCCCTAGTATTATTTGGGTATTCTATGTACACTCCCGCTCCTTCATTTCGAACAGCATTTTGTGCTGACCCATCTGTGTAGACGCGGATATTCTTCATCAAGGAAGCTGAAAGTGACTGTTCTGCGCTGCACACTGTTCTGTTCTTTCTTGTTAAATACTCCCTTCACATCACGCAGTTGACCAGTATTCCAGGTGTGGTCGTATGCTCTGTTGATAAACTTTGTAGCGATGTGGTGGCTGCTGATGTATGTTCATTTGTGCTCCATAGAACCAGGTCATCAGCGTACATTTCCGCTTTAATTCTATGCAGTAGATTAGCAACAAGATCATTGATGAAGATTAGAAAAAATATGGGGGACAAGACTCCGCCCTGGGGAACACCGTGACGCATAGTACTTTCTTGCTTTTGAGTCCATCTTTCTGTGCTCGGGCTCTTCTGTTGTGCAAGTATGCTTTCACCCATTTGTACATTCTTCCATTGACTTTACAGTTTCTCAGTTTCTTCATCAGACGTTCTTTCCAGACTTTGTCAAAGGCTTTCTTCAGAACTATCCATGAAGCAAGCACCAGCTTCTTCTCTTGGAATGCATCCTCAATTTCTTGAGAGAGGTAAGTTGTATGACCTTCAGTAAAGTAGTACGGCCTAAAGCCAGCCTGCTGTGGCACAAGGATGTTTTCACTTTCAATGTACCACTGCAGTCTGTGATTGATGATGCGCTCCATTGTTTTGCAGAGACAGCTGGTGAGGCTAATTGCTCTGTAGCTTGAGGCAGTGGAACTATCTTTCTTTGATCTTAGGAAGGGTATCATGATTGCTTCTCTCCAGGCTTGTGGAACACTGCCTAGGGTCCAGCTGTTATTGAAGATCTGCAACAGCTTTGCTTTGGCCTCTGTTCCTAGGTTCCTGATCATTGCATTGGAGGTACCCTCAGCTCCTGGTGACTTTCTCATTTTCAGTTTTAATATGGCTAGCTCCAGTTTACTGATTGTGATAGGTTCGTCAGAACCTCGTGTACTGTTTCATTCTCCCGAATCTCTTGTTATTTCTCTGAACTAATTTTGATATTGTTATCTTGTGCGAATGAGTCCGCAAAATTGTCAGATGCTTACTTTCCTATTAAGATGCTTCCGTCTTTATGTGGTGCAATTTTTCAGTTTCTCCCTGTGTCCTCATCGTTAAGTTGTTTTATTAGCTTCCACAATTTTCTTGTGTCTCTTTCAAAGTTCAGAGACTCCGTTTTCTCCTGCCAAACCTGAAGCTTGGATTTTTGAAATTTGGCTTTTGCGTGCTGGTATTTATTGTGGTGCTCTTGGCTGGGTTTGTCCCCTGCTTGCTTTCTACACACTTCCACATCATTATGCAACTGTTCCAGTTCACTACTCCAGTAGGGTTTATATTGTTTACGGGCTCCTCTTGGTACTACATTATGCAACTTTTCCAGTTCACTACTCCAGTAGGGTTTATATTGTTTACGTACTCCTCTTGGTACTGTTTCTCGTGCTGCCTGTAGTATGCATTTCCCAAACTCTTCAATTACTTTATTTATGACTTTCTCAGTGTTTAGGTTTCTAACCGGAATGCTGGCGCGATGCTTGTACATTGCCCAGTCTGCTTTCTTGTAGTTCCACCTCGAGAGGGTGCTGCTGTCACTTACAAGCTCATTTTCTACAGTTAGAAAGACTGGCTGATGGTCACTGCCATCAAGTTGTTTCCCAATAATTCGTGTAATGTTCCATTCCAGGTCTGGTGAATAAAAAGCCAGGTCTGGTGTAATTGTAGTTTGTCATGATCTCCAGTAGAAAGTATGTGGGTCGGACGGCTTGTTAAGCAAGATGAATCTATTCTCATCCTGCCAGTCTTATAGTCTCTCACCTCTCTGGTCCATGTGATCATAGCCCCAGCTCTGCTAGTGGCTGTTGAAATCGTACACACAATCATTTTTATTTTATTTTAATGGTAGTGTGTCCAGTGCCTGTGGTCGGTCACTTGGACAGTAGTAAATGATCAGATGTAGGTCTATATTGCCTGTCTTAAGTTTAAGAGTCTGATACTCAGCCCCTTTCATGTAAACTTCAATTTGGGGAGCGGCGATGTTATTTTTAACAAGGGTCAGTATCCCACCCTTTTGCCTGTTTCTTATCGATCAGATCGGTAACACTTGATAGCTTTTGATGTTGTAGGCTATATTTTCGTTGAGGTGAGTTTCTTGCAAGCAACATATGCTTACTTTTTCTTGGTCCAAGATGTTTTCTAGTTCAATTTTTTTTTTTTTTTTTTTTTTTTTTTTTTGCTGACTCCCTCCGCATTCCAGTGCAGCATTTTTAATCTTTGTTTGATATGGGCAGATGCTCTATTCTCATGTCCCCTGGCTCCACAGGACATCTGAGAAGGACCTCCAGTAGTTGTAGTTGGACCCTTCCGAGACATAGGGCCCGGCACTGCACCTGTCGGGGGGTCCAAAGCAGGGCGAGCACCATAACATTTACCAGTAGTCAACGCGTAAGTGCGTGGCATCCTGATTTCTGTGGTGCGCCTCCTGGCTGGTTGCCTCCGTCTTCAGCACCTCTCCTTTGCTAGAGCAGACTGTTGTCTTACTCGAGTTTAGGTGTGTAAGCACGCACACACGTGTCTGTGCATGCATGTACGTGCATACACATCTAGAACTTTCTGGTTATTTCTCGGCGCCAGTGACTCGCCGCCGCACCTTCTCCTGTTAGTTTAAACAGGTCCTCCACGTGAATGCCAGGAGTTGGACATTTGCTGCATAGGTGATGAATGCACCCCAACCCCGCCCCCGGCTACATAACAGCAACATTGTGAACCCATATATACGGTACTACCTGCTTTCTGTTAGTGTTGAATTTTGGGCGGCGCTTACCAAGCACGACAGCGGGCACTGTGCCAACGGCTTCGGGCGGAGAACGCAATTTGGAGGGTACAAATCTTATCTCTCTCTCTCTCTCTCACACACACACACACACACACACACACACACACACACTAACCAACCCACTAGCCAACTCTCCCACTAACCAACCAACCCTCCCAGCCTCTTCTGTCCACACATCGCTCCTCCACCTCCCAGGCATGCAGTATTTAGTGACCGGGCGGACACGACAACAGGCATGCTCATAGCCGCGCTGACCACAGAGTCATTAGACCCTAAGTGCTAGGTTGGAGCCCTCTCGTTAGTGGGTCACGGGCCGGCTATTTATGGCCTCGTTTTGGGTAATGACGGGATCCCTGGGAGGGGGGAGGGGGAGTAAAGAAATACCATCTTATTTCTTCTCCAATAACATTTCTTTCTCCGTCGTCTCTGTCAGTCTCTTTTTTTTTTCGCCTTCTCTCTTTCCATCTTCTGTTGTTGTTGTTTTTTGTTTTTTTTTGTCTCTCTCCCACAGTCTCGCTCTACTTGTCTTGTTCTTCTTCTTTTACTTCTTCATCTCTCTCTCCACCTTCCCGTCAATCTTCATAATGTAAACGACCTGACACATCAAATTGATAGTTATATTCACCATGTAATACACGAGTAAATGGGAATACTCTTAAACAAGTCAATCGGTACTGCTTTCTCTGAACAGTGATAACATCTGATGGCTGGTGCCTTGATGAGATTAAAACAAGAATCGCTATGGCAAAGGTTACGCTTTGCAAGATGGAAAATATACTGACAAAGAAAAAGATGTCTAAATGTGTTGAGGTTCTACATAGAAGCTGTACTTTTTGTATGAATGTGAAGCGTGGATAATGAGCAGACAAGCTGAAATAAATCTAAAACATGTGCAAATGTGTTTTCTGAGGAACATGCAAAGAATACCATGGAGAGACAGAAAAAAAAATAAACAATGAGCAAGTCCTACAAGAAACAAATGAAAACCGTAAACAGAACATAGCAATTTGACACACACAGTCAACATTTTTGGGGCACGTTATGCGAAGGAATAAACTCGAGAACTTGGTGACAACTGGCAGGATTGAGGAGAAATGAGCAAGGGAAAGGCAGAGAAATCAATATCTGGATGGTTTGGCCACGTGGTATGGTCGAGACAAGAACACAGAGCTGACCCACGAGTCTGGTGATAGTGTAGGATGGCGAAGCATGACCACCCACGCTTATCGGCATGGCACATGATGAACGAATGCATTGTTCTATTCTATTTTGTAATATCTTTACTATTATTTTCTAATGTGCTATAACTAATCTCTAGCTACATTCTACCATTCAGCTTAGTTACTGTTTACTTCATCCTTAAGTTATCCTACCCCTACTTCCGGTCAGTTCTTCTTGTAATATTTCATGTTAATTTGTAGCGAAAGTTTCCTGCCTTGGTGTCTATGATGTGACAGCGTCATCACATTTTGCTGGCCTGACAGGAAGGGGGAATAGGTGGCTAATCCTGTCCTCACTTTGACTATTGACGAGTCCATTATTATTACCAGCGCTGATCGCTATTAACTTTGCTAGAGCGTCGGCCAGTTCTTTATTATTTCTCTAATCTATAGTTCTGTTTCTGTTCTGCTCTTTCGAATTTCTAATCTTATTTTTCTGTTCTGCTATCATCATCACATTAAGAAGAACTTGGAAGCAACCGAGATGTGGTTCCTGAGACGAATGTTGCGAATACCTTGGACTGCCAGAGTAACTAACAACGACTGCCTGATAGAGGCTAATTAAACTCGAACATTATATACTACAATAAGAAAGAGAGAAGCAGCTTTCGTTGGTTATGTTATTAGAAGAGAGGGATGGGAGAACATCGTGACCACTGGAAAGATCGATGGAAACAAAGGCAGAGGCCGACCAGGAGAAATGATGCTGGATGGACTGAGTCGGTGACATGGAGGAATATCATCAGCAGTGTTGATCCAAAAACCAAAGCCCGAGATCTGTGAAGAGACATGAACGCCTACACATGCTGGCGTGGCACTAGATGATGATGATGATGATCATCATCATCATCAGCATCATCAGCATCAGCATCATGTAGCAGTTCCAGTGTTACATCATCACCATATAGCAGGCCCTTTGCAGAACCTCGCTGTTCATTCTGGACGGCAAAAGAGACTCTCGATCCTGGGCCTGATTCCCTGCCTGATGTAGGTTCATTTCCAGCCTGTCTGTAATGTCCGATGTCCATCGTCGTGCTAGTCCACCCTCGCCTCTCCTCCCTAGAAGCACGCCCTTCAACGCTGTTCCTTCAAGCATCTGTGACGTTTAACTGATTAATTGCCGTGGGATGATCAATCGTATTCAGCGACTTCTCGTATCTGTCACGGGCATACAGTAGTTTGTATTATGCATCCCCCATTAATTTAATATATAATACATTATGTCTGCTACCATATTAACAACTTTTAAGTTATAACTGTGACACAAGCTCACCTCCTATTCTCCATCATCTATGTTTGTTTTGCCGAAACCTAATTTTTGTTTAGCACTGAATATGTTAATATGGCCACGATATTTTAGTTTCCACAGAAATTAAAAGACGAATATATATTGCTCTTCGAAGACTAAACAAGCTGAGTAAATTATGGCGTGGGACAGATAGACCTACAATAATTATTTTTTTAAGAGTGCGCATCTTTCCCATTGCAACATACATCTGTGAGACCTGGACACTTACTAAACAAGCTGAACAGAGCATAAATCCCTTTGAATATACATGTTATAGACGGGTTCTAAGAATATCTTGAAAACAGAAAATAACAAATGCATCCATATGACAATAATTGAATATTGAAGAAGGTTGGCTAATAAAGACGATAAAACAAAGAAAGATTAAATATGTTGATCAATTGAAACGTCAGGGAAGTTTGGAGAGAACAATAATGGAGGGGTATATGCCTGGGAAGACAGGAAGAAAAAGGCCATAGAGAAGATGGGTGCGGGATGTGGCGGATGATCTCCAGATGGGTGTATCGGACGAGGGACATCTTGCTTCTGATCGAAAGGTTTTCGGGAAGGTTATTATGGGAGCGAGGTTCTGCAGAAGACACGCTACTGAATGAATGAATGAATGAATGAATGAATGAATGAATGAATGAATGAATGAATGAATGAATTTTCGTTTCCGGCACAATGTTTGTTTTTTCCTACGTTCGCTCGCTTTGAACTCAAGCGTAATCCATACACATGCTACAACTTCTATAAAAGAATTTACATTTGGTTGCCTCCGTATAAAAATCCATATCTCAGTAACCAACTTAGGGGAAATTATGAGATTTAGCATATAACCTTATCATTATGTCCACCCAACAAACAATATTTTGTTCTGGAGATTGTACAGCAGATTTCAATGTTTGTTTATATGCGGTATATAATTTACGGGTCAGGGATTAAGTTCATAATTTTTAATGTATTACACCTTCAGCCAGAAAATCGGCGTTCAATGTTGAATATTCTCCGTGGTTCAAGGGATTGGCCTTATAGCAAGAGCCCCGCGCTGTTTAAACTGGGAGTGTTCAGAGGTGTCGTCAATGTGGGTTCTTTCATGAAACCTAATTACTATTATTTTTTTAAATCTTACCACTTATCGCTAACATTAGAATGTGTGAATATTGTTCAATAGGACTGAATGTGAAATTTTGTATACTTCAAAGCATCGCTATGAAGTTGTACACATTTTTTGTCAAGAAGCTGATGGCAGGAAACTGTTTCATACTATTATACAATAAAAATTTAGTTGCATGTCCTTCATAGGACGTAGCAGTCAACCCCAGCATTTTTGCTGTTCGTGAATCCTTGGCAAATTTTACGTTCAGTAGTTTGCCATTGCTTTCTGAACGACCGGCATCTATACCTTTTTCGAAAAATCAGCACCGTTGTGTTTCGAACCCGGTTATATGGGCTCACAAACTGCATTCGCAAGACCTTAGCCACGGCGACCGGCCGTACTATTTTACTATTACTATTCTATTATACTATTGCACTATTATACTACTACTATTCGTACTATTCATACTATTACAAATTCCGAACAAAGAACAGTGCATGCATTGGGTTTGAGCAAACGGACATTTCGTCGATGGGTGCAAGAATCTGTAATTAAATCACCACGCAATAATCAAACGGTAGGTAGAAAGGCTATTGTAGACAGCTTTGACAAGGATGTCATAAGGCGAGCTATTATAAAAATGCTGGATGCCAAAGAAACAGTGATTGTAAGAAAACTTAGGGTTTGGTTGAGAAAGAACAATAATATAGAGCTATCCAAAACAACTTTGTGGAAAATTATAAGGACATTAGGCTTCACTTTTAGAAAGTACAAGGGAGGTAGAAATATCCTTTGCGAGCAACCGCATTTAGGAGCCATGAGGAGCAGATACCTACGTGAAATAAGGGAAATGCGCAAAGAAATTATGGCATAGTGTATTTGGATGAAACATGGATCAATGCTGTCATATATTTTTGAAGGGAGTGGGAGATCACTGTAGTGCATGCCCCATCTCTAATAAAAGATGTAGAGCCCCATCCTCTTCTATCTTCAATAACCCCAGAATATGAACCTTGAGTTATCTGCAGGCCTCGTTCTATTAAGTATTGTCTAGGAGATATAGATTATGGCCCTGGTAAGAATGGTAATTTACTAACTGGGAATCTGCCCCTTCTCCAATGATTCTGATAGCTCTGGAGCCCCCTTGTTGTTTATCAAATCTGAGGGAAGTCTGGAGAAGTTTCTCAGCCTGATTTAGATGAAGAAAACATGGATGTTGAGCAGTTGATAGATTTAGAGTCTTTTTATTTCCCCATTCAGTAAGTCATTATGAGTTAATTTATCTTTAAACAATCAAACACATAAACAATCACATCAGATTCTGACAACATGATGTACAAAGAAGTTTTTGACACAGATAGGTTTGAACTTGACAAATTAACAGAAGGTCAATTCATGTTAATCATTTATTGACTGGCCTGAGCCTTCTGGTCAGTACATACATCTCTATTGTGATTTACACAAAGTAATAGAACAGTTGCACATTGGACCATTGTCCCAGACAATCAATAACAAGCATCAATATATGAGATGTCAACAAGTGTGAAAACATAGTAAACATTTTGATGTTGTACATATTAAGTATGATAGTGGTGTCTCAACCATAAACATATCAGTGTTCCTGTAATTGGGTGTGGTTCTACCTATGAGAAAAGTAACCTGGTGACTGGAGGATTAGGTAAGCCAGGGTCCATTGACTGATGGATCCACTTCAGGTCTGCCCGTATAGCTCCTCTGAAGGCCTCCCCATGCTCTGCTCATAGCGAAGTCATCCTCCCTCTCACTTGTGGTTCATCTCTTTCTCTCGGCTTCCCTCCCTCAGGTCTGATTTAGGTGGTTAATTTGCTGATGTGTTGGGTGGTTGTTGGTATGTAGCCACCAAGATCACTGATGAATATTCGCATAAATATATACATTCCTACCAATACAATAATAAGAAGTAGGTCGGAAGAAATCTAAATTCCTGAAGTAGGAACTAGTTCCCCTCCTCTCCTTTTCTCTCTGAGCTAGTGTTGGGTTAAGTTGGGGTGGTCAGAGTTTATCACACGGTGTACGCCTTGTATCAACTTGTTCCTGCTGTATGTAAGTTCTCATTTGACCGGGGTCAGTGAACGTGTACAGTAAGACATTGACAAGAGTGAGAATATGTCAAGATGCATGTAAATAAATGACATACATTTAGAACATTTCTTCCACTAAATGGTGTTTACAATGTGTATAAATAATTCTCTGTGTTTTCCCAATTAACTACTTCTTCTTCTTGTGTCTAATAACTCTCTTCCATTACCTGTTGTTGTTGTGATGTTGAGTGTTGGGTTGTGTGGTGATGAGTGGTGTGGAGTGGTGTTGTGTTTTAAGTTATGTTGAGTAATGAGTTAAGTTCACTGCGCGTGATGGTGTTCCGCGAAGCACAACTTTCTCATGTGTTGCAGTTCATGTGTGCCCTTATCTAATTAAATTTGACATAAATATAAATATTTATTCCGCCAAACCCTATTAATTCAATAGATAAAGGAGAAAGGAAAGATTGATTTCACTTTCAGCTTTCTAGATTGTAAATAGGCATAGATAAGTCTGTTTTAGAACAAGGCACTTATTCTAGTACACGAACTGTCATTTCAGCTGTAGATAGTGATAGCATCCTTTACAATGTTTCTGGTGAAATGCACAAGATTGCTTTAGAATCATCACTTCTCACAGTTGTTTAGAATAGAATGTAGTAGTGGAATGCACTTCTTAAAGTTAATAATTATCTCTAAGAATATCAGAGATTGTAGTTTCATCGAAGAGAATATTCTGCCCGGGAATGGCTTTGCGTCGTTAGAATCTACAGTCGAGCATTTTTACATTTCAGAGGTTTTAATTAATAATCATACATTTCAATTGACATCACAAACATGGGTCTACATTACTTGATACTTGATACATCGGGTTCTTAGTCTAATCAAGGGCTAACAAACGTACCTCGGATCCAGACTTTTGCCTTGCCCATTGAATTTTTGGTCACACAATCTTCTCACATCCGTCCATGGAGCGAGTTCAGACAAAAGTGCGGGCTTATTAATATTTCTGATGAAATAATAATATATTTTAATTATGCACTGGCGCGAAGGCGGGTCACGTGGTTTTCCTATCCAATGGTTTTCTGAGCTTGGTCTGATGAAATCTTTCCAAGAATCCACGTCATTTGTCACTTGTTCAGTTCCAGTTTTGATGTTAAGTTTTAAGTCCCAATCTCCAATTGCGTTTGTGAAGTCAATTTCTTTTAATGTTGTTTCCTCTTTTTGCGGCATGTGTTGATAAAATGAATAATGTTGGCTGCGTTATGCCACATGGCCCCACTCCAGATTGTTCTATGGTATGGAACTATGTTTCCAACATTTTCAGTTATCAAGTTGTTCCCATTTTTTCCTCCCTTGTATTCTCTTCTGCATCTGATTGACCTGGTTCATCAGGCACTGGGTGTCGACTCAGGAAGTCCGCTCCCACATTCATTTTCCCAGGAACATACTCAACCTGGAACGAGTAAGGTTGAAGAAGCAGCGACCACCTCATAAGTCGGGCATTCAGAGTCTTAGATGCTGCGAGAAACATGAGTTGTTGATGGTCACATTGCACTGTGAAGTGTCTGCCATATAGGTATGCTTGAAATTTCTGTACACTCCATACGAGCGCAAGACATTCTCTCTCGATAGTACTGTAATTTCTCTCTGCTGCATTCAATTTCCTGCTAGCATAGGCTACAGGGAATAGCTCTGATGGTACATCTCCCTTTCTCTGCAACAGCGTTGCCCCAATTCCTATGTTACTGGCATCGGTGCGCAGCACGAATGGTTGGTCGAGGTCTGGTAGATGTAAGACTGGATGAGCAGTTAATGCCTGCTTTAATGCTGTGAAAGCTCTCTCACAGTCAGCTGACCAAGTGACTTTCTCTGGTTTCCCCTTTTTGGTAAGATCCGTTAAAGGTGCTGACAGAGTATTGAAGTCCTTGATGTATTTTTGATAGAATCCACATAAGGATACAAATGATCTTACATCCTTCTTTGTTTTTGGACGAGGTGCTCTCTGGAGTTTGTCCACATTTCCCTCTTGTGGAGTTATCAGTCCATGAGATATCTTATGACCTAGAAAGTCCAATTCTTGGAATCCTATTTGACACTTCTTTGGTCTAGCCGTCAATCCAGTTTCTCTGAGGCGCCTGAACAAAAGATGCAGGGTTTCTACATGCTCTTCAAATGTTTCAGTTGCGATCAGGATGTCATCCATGAAGTGACTGATGTCTGGATGCTGTAGTGGGTCAAGTAATTTTCTCATCATACGTGTAAAGACGCTGGGAGCATTACTTAATCCGAATGGAAGAATGTTCTCCACTTGGCTTTCTCAATAATACGACGCTAGCACTGTAAGGTGATTCAGATGGTGAGATTATTCCTGCGGTGAGCAGCTGTTGTATTTCTTCCTCTAAAGTCTTTTGCTTTGCATAAGGAACTGGGTAAGTCTTGACTCGCACAGGCACTGTGTCATTCAACTTCATGTCAAATTCCTCCAAATCAGTTCTTCCTGGCTTATCAGTAAGTACTTCTGCATATTTTGCCATAAGTTCCCTAATCTGCTTTTGCTAATCCTTTGTTAAGTTGGGATTGATTTCCACATCCTTAAAGGTCTCTTTGGCTTGCAGTTGGCACTCGACTCCCATTGTTGATCCTTCTTCGACTTCAGTAGCCACACTCATGGCCATCAGATGTGCAGGTTCGGTGGTTGAGGGTCTTTCATGATATTTCTTCAAGAGGTTTATGTGAAATACTTTCATCTTGCCTTTGACTGAAATTCTGTAGTTGGTACGTGAGATCTTCTCCGTCACTACATAAGGTCCTCTCCATCCTATTTGCAGCTTATTCTGACTGGTTGGAAGCAGCAACATCACCTTCTCTCCTACCTCTAACTCTCTATCCTTTGCCTTGCGGTTGAAGTTACGAGCAATTCTTCGTCTGGCTTGACGTAGATTGACATTCGCTTGTTTCCAACTGTGTTGTAAACGATTTTTCAACTCGGCAACATATGTAGATGCAGTCACGACTGTATCATCTGTAGTATTATCAGTCCATGTTCGCAGTAACGCCTCAAGGGGTCCTTTGATTGGTCGTCCAAACAACAGTGTGGTTGGAGCAAAACCTGTTGAGTGATGGGGTACCTCCCTGTAAGCGAATAAAGCTGCGGGTAAATACAAGTCCCAATCCTCTGTCTTCTCCTGGGCAATTTTGCGCAGGATACTAATCAATGTCCCGTTCCACCTTTCCACAAGTCCATTTGACTGAGGGTGATATGGTGAACTGAAGATATGGCGTGCATGAAAAAGTCTGAAGGTCTCTTCCATGAGCTTACCACGAAACTGTGAACCGTTGTCCGTCAAGATCCTTTGTGGGAATCCTAGACGTGTGAATATTCCTAATAATGCATCAGCGACGTGTTTGGAGTCACAGCTGGGCATAGGAACTGCTTCGGCCCACATGGTTGTTGTGTCCACAAGCGTTAATATGAATCGGTTTCGCCTCTTCGTTGCTGAGAGAGGTCCGATTATGTCTACTGCCACTTTCTCAAATGGAATTCCAGTGATTGGCGATTCACCCAACATTGCCGGTGGTGTCCGGTGTTTTGGTGATACTTTCTGACACTGTGGGCATGATTTTACAAACCGTTGTATGTCTGAATTCATCCCTGGCCAAAAGTAGTGAGTGGTAATCCGCTGTGTAGTAGCGTTGATACCCATGTGCCCACTGAATGGTAGACTGTGACCCATCTCTAAGATCTGAGTCCTGTATTGAGTTGGTACAACAAGTTGATTAAACTCTTGTCCAGCTCGTCCTGCTTTTCTGTAAAGAAGTGCTGACTTCATGAACAGATCACCTTTACGTAGAGGTAAATGTGATTTTGGCAGTTTTCTGAAGCAGGGTTCCAAGGTGCTGTCGGCTTCTTGTGCCCTCTTCCTTTCCTCCATTCGAGGGATTGGCGTAGTTGTTTCTGGAGTTTTTGTTGCCTGTGATCGAGTGGTCATGGTCGCCATCGCCACAGGTTGAACAGGTTCTCCTAGAACGATAAATCTACAGCCGAGGATTACAGGATATATCGGATCGTCCAAGATTGCTGCCTTGATCGTCCCAGTGACATACCGCGAGGCTATGTTCACTTTTGCCACTGGAAGAGACATATTTGTTGAACTCTTCAGTGGTCCCTGTACTTCCACTATTTCCTCTGTCACCTGTTCAGGGTGAACTAAGGATGATGAAACAACACAGTCATATGATAATCCAGTATCATATAAACAGGTCGTTTTGAATCCATTTAGTAAGATGGATTCCACAACCGGAATACGAGATGAGGTGTCTTGATGAGGTGTCTGTTTGGACGTTTCACCAGTGCTCACTTTTTTCTCTTTTCGGTTGGCCAAACATGCCGCTGTGTGTGGAGGTGGCTTATTCCTGCAATTCTGAAATGTGTGACCTCTAATCTTGCAATGGGTACATAATTGTTTGTCCTCCCTCGGCGCTGTTTGGACTGAATTTTGAGTGTTTTTCTGGGATTTCCCCTTTTTCCCGGTGGCTACCGTGTTTTCACCCTCTTTTGGCTGTGGAGTTTTGTTTTGAGAGGGGGTGTTGTTCGAACGTCCCTTTCCTCTCATCTCCTTTTGAGATTTCTCAAATCTCTCTGCCAGGATGATTATAGTTTCCGGGCGGTCAGCCCCGTTTTGGGTTAGGAATGCCTTCATTTCGTTCTGCATTTTCCCCTTGATCTGATCAATGATAATCATTTCACGGAGTCCTTCATAATTTTCCTCAAATCCTCCCAAGCAAGTCCATCTTTGTATGTATGACTTCAGTCTTTCCACTAGTTGTGCGTAGCTCTCACCCGGTTCCTTCCTTGCGGCTTTGAACCTGAGTTTATAAGATTCGGCGTCCACTTCGAATCGGCTCAAGAGTGCCGTCTTGAGTGTGGTGTAGTTCTGTTGTTCCTCTCTAGTGAGTCTTGAGAACACTTCATACGCCGTGGATCTTAAGGCCTGCGCCAACTTCGTCGCCCATCTACTTTCTTCAAGCCCACAGCTGACAGCCATTGCCTCGAAGCGTGATAAAAATCCTTCGATGTGGTCAGTCTGTTCATTAAAGGGTTCCAGAGGAAATGACATAGCTCCTGAATTAAGTTGAGAGACGTGAGGTGGTTCTGTCACTGGCGATCCTGATGAGGTTGAGGGTGTAGGACCACTCCCTTTCTCTATCCTCCGGATCTCCACTTCAATCTCCATTCTCCTCAACTCCAGTTGGTGTTGACGCTCTCTCTCCTTATCTTCCATTTCAGCCTGTAGTCGTTTCTCTTTCTCCTCCAATTCTGCTTGAAACTGTTTTTCCTTGAGAGTCAATTCAGCCTGCAGTCTTTCTCTTTTGTCGAATGCATCCGAAACATAGTTAGCTAGCTCAAGGCCATCCAACCCGCATTCTCTACCTGTTTCTGTTATTTGGGCTCTAAACTTTGCAGTTTCCGCCATGTCTATAATTTATTGCTTTGCTCTGCCTATCAATATAATTGCAGTTAGTCTGATCCGCGTAAGTTTGTCAGTCCCTGATCTGCAAAGATACAACAGAGCATGTGCAATATTAAAAACACCCTATGTTATGTCTGTCTGTCAATGCTGGAAAAGCCAAAGGCAGCAGGCACTGAAGTAACCACAATTAATTCCTAGTAAAGAAAAGAATTCTGAAATTAGACAGAGTTTTCCCAACGGATAAGATTTTCCGGTGGTTGATGAAATGCTGTTAAGTTCAGACTTCACAGGAATAGAACACCTTCTCTGAAAGAGAAGTAGTGTTGGTAGAGTAGATACACACTATATATTTCACCTGGAGCAACTCTCTCTGAAGTATAAGCCTATTTGAACATGGCCCCCTTCTCCAGGAGTAAAATCAGTCACCTACTATTATTTATCTATAAATGTCATTCATATCATGTGGCTGTCAATCAATACCCCACATGGTATCTGTTAAACATTCTAGAAAATGACAATGTTCAAAATCCAAAGATAATTGTGTTCATGTATTTTTATATAATTGTTTAAAGGTTAACATATGGGAACCATCCAGGACTTAGCCCACAATATGTCATATATTTTTGAAGGGAGTGGGAGATCACTGTAGTGCATGCCCCATCTCTAACAAAAGATGTAGAGCCCCATCCTCTTCTATCTTCAATAACCCCAGAATATGAACCTTGAGTTATCTGCAGGCCTCGTTCTATTAAGTATTGTCTAGGAGATATAGATTATGGCCCTGGTAAGAATGGTAATTTACTAACTGGGAATCTGCCCCTTCTCCAATGATTCTGATAGCTCTGGAGCCCCCTTGTTGTTTATCAAATCTGAGGAAAGTCTGGAGAAGTTTCTCAGCCTGATTTAGATGAAGAAAACATGGATGTTGAGCAGTTGATAGATTTAGAGTCTTTTTATTTCCCCATTCAGTAAGTCATTATGAGTTAATTTATCTTTAAACAATCAAACACATAAACAATCACATCAGATTCTGACAACATGATGTACAAAGAAGTTTTTGACACAGATAGGTTTGAACTTGACAAATTAACAGAAGGTCAATTCATGTTAATCATTTATTGACTGGCCTGAGCCTTCTGGTCAGTACATACATCTCTATTGTGATTTACACAAAGTAATAGAACAGTTGCACATTGGACCATTGTCCCAGACAATCAATAACAAGCATCAATATATGAGATGTCAACAAGTGTGAAAACATAGTAAACATTTTGATGTTGTACATATTAAGTATGATAGTGGTGTCTCAACCATAAACATATCAGTGTTCCTGTAATTGGGTGTGGTTCTACCTATGAGAAAAGTAACCTGGTGACTGGAGGATTAGGTAAGCCAGGGTCCATTGACTGATGGATCCACTTCAGGTCTGCCCGTATAGCTCCTCTGAAGGCCTCCCCATGCTCTGCTCATAGCGAAGTCATCCTCCCTCTCACTTGTGGTTCATCTCTTTCTCTCGGCTTCCCTCCCTCAGGTCTGATTTAGGTGGTTAATTTGCTGATGTGTTGGGTGGTTGTTGGTATGTAGCCACCAAGATCACTGATGAATATTCGCATAAATATATACATTCCTACCAATACAATAAATAAGAAGTAGGTCGGAAGAAATCTAAATTCCTGAAGTAGGAACTAGTTCCCCTCCCCTCCTTTTCTCTCTGAGCTAGTGTTGGGTTAAGTTGGGGTGGTCAGAGTTTATCACACGGTGTACGCCTTGTATCAACTTGTTCCTGCTGTATGTAAGTTCTCATTTGACCGGGGTCAGTGAACGTGTACAGTAAGACATTGACAAGAGTGAGAATATGTCAAGATGCATGTAAATAAATGACATACATTTAGAACATTTCTTCCACTAAATGGTGTTTACAATGTGTATAAATAATTCTCTGTGTTTTCCCAATTAACTACTTCTTCTTCTTGTGTCTAATAACTCTCTTCCATTACCTGTTGTTGTTGTGATGTTGAGTGTTGGGTTGTGTGGTGATGAGTGGTGTGGAGTGGTGTTGTGTTTTAAGTTATGTTGAGTAATGAGTTAAGTTCACTGCGCGTGATGGTGTTCCGCGAAGCACAACTTTCTCATGTGTTGCAGTTCATGTGTGCCCTTATCTAATTAAATTTGACATAAATATAAATATTTATTCCGCCAAACCCTATTAATTCAATAGATAAAGGAGAAAGGAAAGATTGATTTCACTTTCAGCTTTCTAGATTGTAAATAGGCATAGATAAGTCTGTTTTAGAACAAGGCACTTATTCTAGTACACGAACTGTCATTTCAGCTGTAGATAGTGATAGCATCCTTTACAATGTTTCTGGTGAAATGCACAAGATTGCTTTAGAATCATCACTTCTCACAGTTGTTTAGAATAGAATGTAGTAGTGGAATGCACTTCTTAAAGTTAATAATTATCTCTAAGAATATCAGAGATTGTAGTTTCATCGAAGAGAATATTCTGCCCGGGAATGGCTTTGCGTCGTTAGAATCTACAGTCGAGCATTTTTACATTTCAGAGGTTTTAATTAATAATCATACATTTCAATTGACATCACAAACATGGGTCTACATTACTTGATACTTGATACATCGGGTTCTTAGTCTAATCAAGGGCTAACAAACGTACCTCGGATCCAGACTTTTGCCTTGCCCATTGAATTTTTGGTCACACAATCTTCTCACATCCGTCCATGGAGCGAGTTCAGACAAAAGTGCGGGCTTATTAATATTTCTGATGAAATAATAATATATTTTAATTATGCACTGGCGCGAAGGCGGGTCACGTGGTTTTCCTATCCAATGGTTTTCTGAGCTTGGTCTGATGAAATCTTTCCAAGAATCCACGTCATTTGTCACTTGTTCAGTTCCAGTTTTGATGTTAAGTTTTAAGTCCCAATCTCCAATTGCGTTTGTGAAGTCAATTTCTTTTAATGTTGTTTCCTCTTTTTGCGGCATGTGTTGATAAAATGAATAATGTTGGCTGCGTTATGCCACAAATGCGCACCACACAAGTGATAAGGAATAGCAATCAGTGGATGGAAAGATAATGCAATATGTGCCCAGTAGTATAGGGCAGCATTTGGTCATGACCCATGTTGGTAATACATATAATAGCTTACTACAGAATGCCGGACTCGTGTTCGTATCAAAGCATACAGACAATAGGGATTATCATAATAAGATGAATGGTAATGTATTTAGAGATTGGCTCGAGAATACAGTGCTTCCATCCCTAGATAGATCGTCGTGTCCAATTATGGACACTGCATGATATAAATGTTGTTGCCCAAGAAGACAAAATACCTACAGTATCGAGTACAAAGGGGGCAATAAAGATATGGCTCCGAATGGAAAACATACCATCTCCAGAAACGTATTTCTAACTATAATTGTTGTCCCTTGTAAAACAGACGCCAAAAAGCAAGAAATATCAAATCGACAAATTGATAGAAGAGCATCGTCATTGGTGCTTCAGACTTCCGCCATACCATTCTCATTTTAATCCTATAGAACGTGTGTGGGCTAAAATTAAAGGAAAGGTGGCCGCTGACAATACTATATTCAAATTGTCTGACGTCAAGATAATAACCCAGTTTGCGTTATTAAATATTGGTAAGAGTTAGTGGAAAAAATGTGAGGACCATGTGTTGAAAGAGGAAGATGACTATTGGAGAAATGATGGATTGAATTTTATGCAACCGAGAGCATTCATCAACGTACTGGAATCGTCCGACACAGATTAAGGTCTGGGCAGATCGCAGACATTAATCCACATGCACACCTACTTGGATATTTTTGCTCCAACTATTCAGAAGAAGAATTGCAGGCCCTTAACATGACATCATCGGCACAAACAATACAACTTGTCAATAGCAACAGTTTGTATTCCACAGTGATGAATTTTCAATTCAGTAAGCCCTCAGCCGTGAAAAACAACTGGTATTGAAAAGTAAAAGCTCTAGACCAGTGTTTCCCAACGTGGGGCCCACGCCCCACAGGGGGGGGGGGGGGGCAATTTGACTGTTAAGGGGGGCAATTCGAAAATGGAAGAAATCGGCTGAATATAACAAAACGGGGAGACTTGAGACTGAAGTTAACTAAATTGGAACCTGACATAAGATCTCTTTGCAGCAAGCATCAAGCGCAAGGATCTCACTAAATTTAAATAATAAATAATTACTAATAATTAAAATAATATAGAAAAATCTTTCATTAAAATTATTTTGTACTTGAATTTCAGTTCTCCATTATATGTTTTGAAAATTTACTTACTGTGTTTGCTCAATAATTACCTAGTGATTTCTTCCTAAAACCTATCATTCAAGTTTCTTTAGTGAACATTTCAATTTTTGAATATTAAAAATAATGTATATGTTGAGGGGGGGGGGCATGGGGCGGGGGAGGGGGGCAATATGAATTTTAGAAAGGCTTAAGTGGGGCGTGGCACAAAAAAGGTTGGGAAACACTGCTCTAGACGCACTGAAAACCAACCGAAGAGTAATATTGTGGAAGGAACTGACATATTGTGGCATAACAAGAAACGTGAGAAGAAACACGTTGTCAAATGAGGGGACAACGCACGAACATACGAATAATTATATAAACTTCAATGAAAAGAGGACCAACATCTTGACCGTTATGAAGGAAGCCCACTACAGAGACATTCACAGCTATATTCTTCGTGCAAAACAGGTAATCATATTCCGTCTCAGCAGAGTAGACATTGCACCCACTCCCATACGAATCCGGATACGCCTTGTGTCGTTATCTGAATTGGCGGGGCATTCATTACTGTAAAACAAGTTTGTTAGCGAGAAATCACTAGTTTTTCACCAAAACATCAAAGAAATGTCGCCGCTTTTCATGATTTTATTTGCTTTTGGACCTATAAAGATATATTCCTTGGGTGGGGGTAAATATAAGACGGCAGGAAAAATTTCATAACGATGCAACAGACAGATTTCAAAATAATTGATCGTGAATGATTGCGTGTGGATTAGCTTTCTCTATTACCAGTGTCCGTCGCCATCAGGAGAGCCCACTCCGATCTCTGAGATACTTGTAATTTACGTTCCCGAAGTCAAGGACGAGAAATCAACATTTTAGCCCTACTGACCGCTGCAGGGTTGGACTCGCTACCTCGGTATCAGCACACCGGAAGTTTAAGATCGAGAGCTCTGATCCATTGTGCCATGCTAGCCTCCGTTTCAGACACATGGTTCCGTTTAAAAGTCGGCTTTTTTCGATTTTCTCATCCTGTGAGCACTTGTGAGGTCTCCATAGCGAAGTAATCATAAATGATTATATGTCAAAGGATAATATATCAACAAATGTGACCTCCCAATTTGACATAAGATGATTGTCAAGGAGTGGGTGAGGTATTAATGAAACTCACACCTGCACGAGTGTTTGATGGTGCATGGAGCACGCTTTGTGACGAGTTTCAGGAGAAGACAATTTCCTGCTGAACTGGGGATTACGAGTTTGGACACGGTCCAGGTCGGACGTGTCGTGGACGAGTGCTAAAATGGCATAAGCATGGTGCCATTTGTTTAATGTATTTTAGTATTTAAATTATAGCGTTTGTTTATATTTTAGTTGAGAATAAGTGTGCGATTAGATGCAAGTATAAAATGTTGTAAACATAAAGCTGCGAAATAGATGATAAAAACAGCTTGGACTTCTGTTATGTTCTTCAGTTAAACTTGTGACTTTAGCGTGAGAGTTGAAGAGAGCGAGTTGGTAGCGAACATGGACAAGCAATCAAGATTTAGTAGCTAAGCAATAAGAAGGCAATAAAACATGACGCAGAGATCTCCAACCATCAAATACAAAGCACAGAAGTAGCGCAATGATAAAGTTACAACCATGGTAGCGACGTATCAACACCTTAGACAATGACTTACATGTCGCTCCATGACAATGATATATCGCTATTCTTGGGTTATCGTGTTATGCGCTTTATTTCGTGTTATCTATCGCAAATTCAGTACTCAGTAAACGGAAATTTACATTATAATACTTGCTATAATTTACATTACAATACTTTGATTGTGTACCATGTTTGGTCTAAACACAGTTTTTTGTTTTTTATGGCACTGAATCAGTTAAGCTGCGGACCTCGCGCTCTGAAGGTTGTGGGTTCGATTATGGACTCCGTCATCTAGTTTACGGGTCCAAAATATTCCGAGACGTCTGGAGGTCATCGCTGGAGTTACGGAGTACGTGCTTTGTGCGACGCTGTCGGCAGGCCGCACTGAGGAAAGAAACTGGGCCATATGGGATACAACTCTTGCCTGTTACACCCGTGTACACGTTATTTCCACTGTTTTAACACCATGTTACTAATCAGTTGTTGTTTTTTTTCCTTAACCATGAAGATTTCCTTTTCTATTTTCACCATCCATTTTCCTGCTTGTCTTTTCCTTAGTCTATTTGTATTTACTTATTTTTTTCCTTCATAAATTTAACGGTGCTCTTGTCTTCGCTATTCAGCATTCTAAGTTCCTTCTTTCATTTTCCCTCTTCAACATCCCTCTACTGTTTTACGTATTTTTTCCAAATAAATTTAACGGTGCTCTTGCCCTTGCTATTCAGCATTTTAAGTTCCTTCTTTCATTTCTCTCCTTCACCATCCCTATTGTTGAGTAGAAACAACTCCCCCTGAAGCACAAGCCATCAGCAAACCGCCTCTCCAGCACGTCTTTCCCGAGCAACCATCTGGATTTCCACGAGTGGTCACTCACTACTTGTTCATCCCCCAGGCCTCTTCAGATAACGTTTTTGGTAGCCATGCACGGCCCTTCACGTGCACGCTTTCGGGTCAAGAACACTGATCTTGCGTGCTAAGCGCTCATAAAGCAATTCTGATTTAAAGGATCAAAGGTGGGGGAAAAGAACAAATGAGAGAAAATGTCGAGAAGAAAAGAAGCAGAAGTGATGGCAACAAAAAAGAAGAGATCGTTGTTTCCATCTGTGTCATCATGTTACAAAACTACAATATTTCTCATCAAACATTATCCATCATTTTCTCCACAGGTGGTTTCTACATTGTCATTTTCCCACTAGGTGGCTTCTACATTGTAATTTTATCCCCAGATCTCGTGTAATTTATCTCCAGGCCTCCTGTTGGTTTCCCTCATCATCCTTAAGAAATATATCCTCAGTTTTCTGTCATTATATCTGCTTGGATTTCCCCGTTAATTTTTACAGCAGATTTCTTTTCAATTAATGCTTTTTTATAAGTGTCTCAACCAAGGACAGGTCTTAGTCAGATATGAGTCAATGACTGATTTATCGTGTGACTGTAGACGGTACTACCTGCTTTCTGGTAGTGTTGAATGAGAGGCAGCGTTCATCAAACCAAACATCCCACATTGTGCCAACGGCTTCAGACGGAAGAGTGCATTTGGGAGTGTACACGCCTTATCGTGGTGCGAGTATTTGTAATAAACAACTAAATGTCATGGCAGGGCAGACCAGGCCCTAAGCCTTGGTCGGTATCTGGTCTAGGGTCGAAGCTCTGACAGGCGGACAGTTAAGAGCATTGCTTTGCTATTCCGGCAGTTTCTGCAGCTTGTTTAATTCCAGACATATTGGTGCTACCCTTCCTCTGGAGTAAGCTAGTCAGACCGAGAGAGGGATCATGCTGCTTGGGCTACACATGGTCTCTATAATACAATACAGCCTTTGTGCTATATTGTCTGTCAAGATGGCAAGGTGTCATAAGTGTCTCAGTGGACATGTGGTTTCTTGCGGAAAAGTACTCTTGCAAGGAGCACGCCCCACGACGATAGCGGGACAAGTGGTGGAGCCTAAGTTAGAATTAGACCAGTGGAAGAGCTGGCTTCCACTAGGAGCGTGCATGAGGGTGGTTCCGCAAGCTGTGCACGGGGTACGAAGATGAAAATATGGAAGCAATGACGTCTTCTGAGTGGGTCATAGCTAGCCACAGAGGTCGAGGTGAAGACTGAAGCCAACTGTCAAGGCCAGAAACATTAAGTCGTTTAATCACTGTAGATTTTTTTTAAAATCGCATAACCTTTACAGGACATCGCTGTCAACATCAGCATCTCTCAGCTGATTGTTGATTTCTTGGCAATTACTGTAGACACATTAACTAAAACAATCGCAGTGGATACATTATCTTAACCAATAGCAATAGCTCAATTAGTTCGATCAATAACAGTAGATACATAAACTCAGTCAATCCCAATAGATATATTAACCCGATCAATCGCAATAGATACATCAACTCAATCAATCGCAAAAGATATTTCAGATCAATCAATCATAATAGATACATCAACTCAATCAATCGCAACAGATATATCAGCTCCATCAATCTTATTAGATACCTTAACTCAATCAATCGCAACAGACAGGTTTTTGTTTTAAAAAAAACGTCATTTACTGCCAATATAGTACCTTGTGGTGTATGGCAGGGAGGTCTTGAGCCTGAGGAATTAGGGCCGCCTGGCTAGTGCAGTCGCTGCGAACTGTGCAGGTCAGGATTTTCTGTTTTCCCCCCAACAGAAAAAATCCCACACCTTACCGAGGATTCGAACCCGAGTCTCCCGAAGGAGAATCCGGAGTTCTAGAAACACAAATCCACTTTACCATCTCTGGCCGCAGAGCTTAACGCCTTCATGCTAAAGTCTCTCATACTATAACAAGTGTTTTAAACCCACAGAATGAAAGAAACAACTGCCTGGGACAGTACGAGTTAAATAACAATGCCCTGAAAGCTTCATTAAGGGCTCTCTTAATTAATTAACAAATCGACCCGTAAATAAACCTAATTGAGAACTCGGCTGGAAACAAAAAGAGAAGTCTCTTTTTAAATGTGAGCACAAAAAGTATTCTCCCCGATTAATGAAAGGAATGTTACGCATGTGGAACAAATGCGCGGCAAGAAGGTCAATATCGTGCGGGCCGTTGCTGTGTTAATTGAGTCTAGCGTTAACCGAGTGTAGTGTTAACCGAGTCTATGAATAGATATGGCTATTGCATTGCAGATACTGATATCGGAGAGAGAATGGTTAGGCCTTATAGTCTATAATACGCAGTAATGAAGTTGGGGTCCAGTTCCTGTCCTAGAGAATTGTGTGGTACTTAGGTAAGAGGCTAGGTCGACCCCAGAGACGTCATGTTGAGGGGAAGCTAACACTGTCACTGGGGATGAGTGGTCTCGAGGTATGGTGTCCGCCTCGAGTGCTGGAGGTCCCGGGTTCAGGTCCCGGTGAGGACTGGGATTTATTTAAAAAATACACCTGGACTTCAAGTAATAAAATTTTCCCTGGTCTCTGGGTAGTGAGATCGGACGCCCGTGTGTATTGTTGCGCACATAAAAAAAAAACCTTGGCAGTTGGAAATCGAAAAAGAGAGAGTAGCCTAACGGCGCTGCCCGGGCAAAATTTCGAGTTAAAAATCTACCCTAAGTATTTCAGGATCCTCGCCGATGCAACGGAGTTCGTGCATTGAGTTGAGTTTCTCCAGACTCAGGCTTGAGTTAGGAGGAAAACGGATCACGTATGGATTAAACCGTGTGCCGTGATGTTGATCCAACGATTAAACTAAACTAAACTAACACTGTCACTGATGGGAACCGAACGTGGGGCCATTGGTTTGGCAAGCAGGCGGGCTAACTTCGCCACCACTGAGGCTGTTCACTTAGTTCAGCAAACTATTTAGAGATAATATGTGATGCCTGTGTTTAGACTCTAAGCGCTGTGTTCTAGGTTACATACTTTTACGCATACACACGTGCATACACGTGCACACACGTCTACATACGAAGGTCGTTTAGAAAGTAATGCACCACGTCATTTTTCTCAGCTAATAGATCAATGGCAAACTACTGAGCGTAATCTTGCCAAGAAATCAACAGACAGCTGAAAGATGCTGCTGTTGACAGCGATGTCCTGTAAAGGATATGCGAATTTTAAAAAAAAATAATAATTTAAAAAAAAAATAATGAAAATAGACGCATGACATTTTTCATACTTCAAATATGGCATGTGACAATTGTGTGCACGAAATCGCAATCAAACCGGCCAAATAATATAGCTGACCGAAACCGTTGAAATGAAACGTATTAGCAACTTGCGTTATACGCAGCAACTTGTGATAGAATTTCTCGTTGCAGAGAAGAAAACTGTTGGGAACATTTACAAGCGCCTACGTGATGTGTGTGGAAGTTTTGTAGCCAACAGGAGTACAGTCAATCGCTAGATTCAGAGAATTACAGAATCAGGAAGTGGATATATGGAGCTGATTGATCGGCCGCACTGTGGACGTCCTGCTACAACCACCAACGCAAAAATGTTGAAATGCGTTGAGGGCTGTCGTATTACTGATAGGCGGATCACTACTCAACAATTAACTGCAACGTCCTGTAATGGATATGCAACTAACCAGCCGAATAACACTGGACCGTACTACTTGCTTTCTATTTTCGCCGAACGTTGGAGGACGATCACCAATCCCGACACCCCACATATTTATATTTCCTGAGATCATATACTGTATTTCAATTCACTTGGCGTGCCACTGAAAACCGATCTACGTGCCATGCATGGCACACGAGCTGTAGACTGGCCTACAGACTGCACGTTACCCCAGTATAAAAAAAATACTGTAGCAGTAATTTCCTTATTCGTAGGTCAGCATGGCCGAATAGATAGGAACATGCGTTCTTAAACATCCAGTGTGCTGATGCCGAATTAATGGGTTCAACCCTTGCACTGGACAACTGGATTAAAATGTTGACTTCTCGTCCTTGACTTGGGGAGGTAAATTGCATGTACCTCTTAAGTCGGAGTGGGTTCGCCTGATGGCGAGTGACACTGTTAATAGGGAAAGCTAATCCACACGCAAAATTAAGTCCGGCACCAATAGAAGTTGTGTGTGTGGACTACGCTTGAGTTCAAAGCGAGCGAGCGCAAAAAAAAAAAAAAAAAAAAAAAAGTCCGTATTCCCGTGATGCTGTTTTCACCTCCAAATCTGTCACTATATCTACTTATTACAATTGACTACATTCATCTTATCTCATCTGGTCCCTTTTGTGCCTTGCGGTGTCGAGGTGAAGTATAAACAGCGGGAGATTGCCAAAATTGCCCCTCTTAAACACAAACCTGAACTGCCATTTAGTTTGTGTTCAAGCATGTAGCCAACATTGCTTCTATGAATGTCAGACTGCGTCTATTTACGTTGATGTCATTATTTATGTTAATACTTAATGTTGATCTATTGCTTGGAATGCCAGAATATCGATCATTCTTTATGTTGATTTTGCCGACTGCCTTGATGTAAATTCTCTATTTTTCAGACGCTAATCATTCTGTCCCCGCCCGCACCGCCATCAAAATCTAGCATTTCTCATTTGTCTACATCTAAACTGCGCAGCTAAATTCGGCGTCCCTAGCAACGCAGATTTAAAAAAAAAAAATAAAAAAACAGTAGCAAAGATGACACGGCAAGCAAGCAAATTCTGATACGTGTAAGAGTGTCAAAGCTTATAAAACTTTTTTTTTAAATCTAGAGAGCTGATAGACAGGTCGGCGCGACAGACAAATAGAAAGACAGACAAAGGGGCTTTTACGACAAGATATTAGGTCAACTATTATAGAGCTAATTCGCAAGTTGAATGCAGTGGGAGATATATTAAGAGTGGCGGGACGAACGGACACGAGACGCAGACATGTCAAATAGAATGTATTGAAATAAAGTAAATGTGTTTACTGGGAAATGATGGGAACATGAATTAAGAGAGACATTAGAATTCAGCAGACAAGTGTATAGACACAGAGACAAACTAACTGGTGGAATGAAAGAGAAGTGACAACTGGAATAGAGACAGCCCCGTCCATTCAGGGGTTCGGGGATACAATTACAGAAATGGCGAGCGGAGGAATGAAGACAGACAGAGAGACAGACGAACAAACAGACAGACAAACAGACACACACAAAGAGACAAACAGGCGGGCGGACGAGCGGTAGGGCGGGCGGGCGGACGGATAGACGGGCGGGCGGGCAGGCAGACAGACAGACAGACAAACAGACACACACAGGGAGACAGACAGGCGGGCGGACGGGCGAGCTGACGGACGGATGGACGGGCGGGCGGGTGGGCAGACAGACAGACAGACAGACAGACAGACAGACAGACAGACAGACAGATAAACAGACAGATAAACAGACACACACACACACACACACAGACATGCGGGCGGCCGGGCGAGCGGACGGACCGACGGACCGACGGGCGGGCAGGCAGGCAGGCAGACAGACAGACAAACAGACACAGAGACAGATAGACAGACGGGCGAGCAGGCGGACGGACGGGAGGGCGGACGGACGGATAAAGTAATGGATGGATGGATGGATGGATGGAAGGATGGATGGATAGACATACATATAGATAGACAGACGAATGGATGGAAAGGTAGGTGGACAGACAGGCTAATGAGTGGGAAAATAGACACAAAGATAGATAGACAGACAGGCGAAAGGATGGAAAATAGACATAGAGATAAATGAACAGACGTGGTTAAATCATGACGGTCGTCTTTGGTTTACATTTTTTAAATACCCCACCTTGTTAGGCATTCGAATACATGATCATTTGACCGTCAGACAAGCCTGCTTGTTTCTGCGCTACAACAGCTCACTGACTTCCAGCCGTACATTCTGTTAGTTCTAACGGCACGCGACTGCATTCACGTGTAACTACTCACCCCACGCGCTTCAAAAGTAGTCACGCTTCAGCAGTCTTCAAGCCGCTGTTTGTTTGGGACGTCAATATGCAGGCAATCTGCACCTGCTGCGGAAGACATATCAATGACGTGCTCGCCTTTCTTTACATTCTTCTTTTGCCCCACTGCTTTTGCCGTGAAGCGTCGCATAGAGATGGAAGATGTTATTTGTTGCCTTTCGCTTGTCTTGTTGCTTGTGCTCACGTCATATTATCTCTTCTTCTTCTTCTTCTTCTTCTTCTTCTTCTTCTTCTTCTTCTTCTTCTTCTTCTTCTTCTTCTTCTTCTTCTTCTTCTTCTTCTTCGTCCGGATTATTGTTTTAGACGTAATTGCGCTCTGTATGTTTACAGCAGAGCTGAGATATTTGCACCTTTCGGCCAATACATCCAACTTCTTCAGGCATTTCTTGGCCGGGTTACATTCCTGGATGTTTCTTATAAACAATATAAAATGACACAAAGTAGTGCAGCTTTACATAACAGAGTTAAGGCGCATATCAGTCCACCCAGACTTTAAGACTCGCCCCTATAAACAACACAATGGAGTCTTGGTTAGTACCACCCCCAGCCTTACCAGATCAGTCAACATCCTCCTGCCCCGCCCCTTCCTTCTATGTGCTCACTGAACCGTACACCCGTCACCAGGTATCAGAATCCATCGGAGATTTTCTTAATCATTTACAAATCCGTAAGGCGGGGTGAGTGCTAACGTTTTCTCCATTAACATTTGTATCAATTAAACATTTTCTTCAACCAACATTCTTTTCTATTAACATTTTTCTACAATTCTCATTTTCTCTTCATTGCTTCCACTTTTCCATGCTTTTGTTCTTCTCGCCCTGTCGTCACCTTCTGATGTAGTCACAGGAGATCTCCTTGACTGTATGTTGTGTTTGTGAATGTGTTTGTTTGCTGATGAAGGCTAATCGCCGCAACGTTCTGGATGTGTCTTAACTCTGTTATGTAAAGCTGCACTACTTGGTGTCATTTTATATTGTTTACACTTTCACAGCTTTACCGCAGTTCCACTTAATTTTATTCATATTTTTGGATGTTTCTTAGGACGTTTGACTCTCACTGTTGTGGTGTTATCCCCATTACAGCTGGCCCATTTAGAACATCAGAAGACATCCGGGTCAACCCTCAAAGGAAGGTGGGGGAAGACCAAGGGCATTCCCCGCCATCTAGGGAGGCTTCCATAATTGCAGAACCAACAGACAACGCTCTGGTACTGGGCTCACCCAAGGAATCGTCACGTCCTGTCGCCATATTTGATTTCTTCAAGAAAAATTCAATTGAAAAAGACATTTTATTCTTCCTCTTCTTCTTTTGTTCTACTGTCTTTACCACGAAGTGGTGAAGAGATGTAATTTTCCGTGTTTCGCTTATCTTGTTGCTTGTACTAACGTTGTATTTGATTTCCTCAGTGTCTCTTTTGCTGGTCTCCGTGGCGAAGGTCTTACGGGCGCGGTTCGTAATCCCGTATACCCGCGTTCGAAACATAGCTGCGCCCAATTTGGCAGCAGACTGCATTGCGTTGGTTTTGCGTTGGTATCGGTGCAGGTCGTTCAGAAAACAATGGCAAACTACTGAACGTAAACTTGCCAAGAAATAGCAGCGGCAGAAATGTAAGTGTTGACTGCGATATCTTGTAAAAATGGAAATCCCCCCCCCCACCCCCAAATGTCTCTTTTACTCCATCTAGCCAATTCTTCCCTGGTCGTCCTCTCACTTTGTATCCCGAAGTTCCCACGTAGAATACTATAGCCGCTGGTTGATCTTGTTCATTTCTTACTGAATGTTCGAACAATTTAATTCTTTGGTGTTCTATAAAGTCAGTAATCCGTGGTTATCCATACACTTGTTCTTAGTTTCTAATTTGTCTTTCTGTTCTTCTTGTTTTTCTAGCTTCGTTTCTTATAACCTAATCTCACATGATGTGATTTAACACCTGTGTGTTTCTAGGACTGTCCATATTTGGCATTTGTAACAGAGCGTTGCGGCGAATAAAGCGTCTATACGCTAACTTTTGATGTCATAATCATCATCCAGTGTTTTGCCGGCTGACATGAGTGATCATGCCTCTCCACAAATTGCGATCTCCGACGGCATGAATCAATTCGTGTGTTGACTCCCTTCTTTGTGTATGCCTGTTGACATTTGGACATTTTAGTATAGTGTTTATTTGATAATTGTTTGTTTCTGTATTCTCGTTTCTGTTTCTCTATCTAGTCTTCTCTCCTCTGTGAACACACGGCCCAGATACTTGTACTCTCTAACTTGTTTTTATGATTTTACATTTATATTAACGCTATATGGCACTGGTGCTGGTCACACTGTCATAATTCTGTCTTTTCGCAGTTAATCTTCATGTCAAAATGTACGTTATATGGCATTGGTGATCGTCGAATTGTCATAATTCTGTCTTTTCGCAGTTAATCTTCATGTCAGAATTGTGACAGCAATTTGTTTGCGGCTAACTAACACGCGTTACATTGACGTTGCGAAAACAAAGGAAACCGGGTGAAGATATACTAGGTTATATAATTCTCCCGGTAGTCTTTGTGGCGAAGTGGTCAAGCCGTTTGACTCGGGCTCCGAAGGTTGTGGTTTCGATTCCGGGCCGCGTCCTTCGGTTCACGAGTTTAATTTTTCGGAGACTCCTGTGGGTCGTCGCTAGAGCTAAGGAGTTCGTGCTTTGTGCGACGCTTTCCGCGCTGCGGAAAGAGACCGAGCCATATGGGATAAAACCCGGTGCAATGAAGTCACCCTGTCGACTTTTTATATATAATTATCTACCTAATTGCCGGTCTCTCTGGCCGAGGGGTTACAACACTTTCTCCGTAATCCCGTTTATCATGCAGAGTCTCGTAGCGGACGAGAGCTGGAAGCGGTTCGACCCCCGCTGGTGACTTGCGGGATAACTGAGCCGGCCGCTCAGAAAGCAAAGGCAAACTACTGAGCGTAATCTTGCCAAGAAATCAACAGACAGCTGAAAGATGCTGCTGTTGACAGCGATGTCCTGTAAAGGATATGCGGAAAAAAAAATCTACCTAATTATTTGGAAGAGGTAATGAGATCATCATGATCTGCTTCCATTT